>JASJET010000105.1:7887500-8448937 GCA_034092305.1 Diaprepes abbreviatus
ATAATTAGAAGTTTGAATGTTGTAGACAATGTTGAAGATTGACTAAAATGTGGTTGTAATTTGGTATTGGTAATTGGTAAGCAGCTCGACCAACAAATAATAAACTCCACACGTTAGCGGATTCTTCCACGCTACATTGAGCAATATTCGAGGCAGACGATTCAATGTCGCTACAGCTGAGGGAACAAGATATTGCTTCTCACCACCAAACAGGCCAAGAGGAGTTACAAACCTGGCTACAGAAAGCACTTCATAGACGGTATCCAAATGGAGTCAATCAGGATAATGTCGACAACTTAGCGTCGAACTACTAGTTGATTTCAGGACAGATGTTTCCAGAAAAGGAGAGCTTCTTGTTAGCTATTCAAGACCAGGTTATTCCGACAAGGAACTATAGGAAGTTCATCATCAGAGATCCCTCATTAGAAAACGATCAATGTAGATATGGCTGTCGAACATCAAAGACAACCCAGCATATAACTGGAAGATGCCAAGCGTCTGCTGCAACCGAGTATAAGGAAAGACACGACTCAGCCACTAAGATACTCCACCAAGAGTTAGCAGATAAGTTAAATCTATTGTTATTTTCAAATTAAAGGAATATATTTCAAACTACAAAAAATTAGGCAACCCAAAAATATTCCTTTAAATATTAGTAGGCAGGAAAACCGAGATCTATCTCAAAAAAAGTTAATAGTGAGTTCAGCATCAATAAGAAAACAACCAAGCACAGTGTAGTAAAATATCATTTTAATGGACAACTGATAATCAAATGTAACTTAAAACAGTAATTTATACAAATAATTTATGAGAGATATTTAAGGCAACGTAAGTATTTGTAACAAAAAAGGTAAAATTAATCGAATTAACCATAGTAAACTTATACGGAAATCTGAATTGTGATAATGGTTAGATACAGAGTGGCAACGAATAATAATTACGAAAATTGAAAAGATATGTACTTTCTCCGATTATATAACTCAAAAAACTGTAATATAAGCACGCAAATGAAATTGCTACAAGATGTTCTTACGCATATCTACCTATGCTCTGAATACTCCAATATGAAATTAAAAATGATGTGAGAAATATATATATATATATATATATATACATATATATATATATATATATATATATATATATATATATATATACATACATATATATATATATATATATATATATATATATATATATATATATATATATATTGATTTTCTTGGACCTTTAATATTTATTTTTATTTTTGATTTTTTCTTGTGATTAGGTTCATATTTAAAATAGTTTTCATTGCTCTGACGTTTCGCTCTTTATTTAGAACATTTTCAAAAATAATTGTCTAAAATTTAAAACGAATTATGAATATAATATAAATACACCTATAATACAGACTTAAAATTCAATATTCAAGGCAAGAACATTTAAAACAATATCAGAAATTAAAATGATGATTATTTAAAGGATTATTTTTAGTAAATTTTACGTACCTTGAGATTTCGTCAAAACTATCGCTAACACCAACAAACCACCCAGGACTTGTATTTTATATTCGGGGACATGATAAATACAAAATTAAAGGAATTTGTTTTCGCTTTTAGGGTAATAAAGACATTTTTGATCTTATTAAGGGAATATCTGTGTCTAAATTATATTGTTATAAATTTGACTTAGATTGTTTATGTCAGTTCTGTTATTTACTGTATGTGTTCCCTTTTTTATGGCTATCATTTCTTTTATTATTAATTTATGACAATTTTTGTCCCTATCGATTATTTGGGTATTTTCAAAGTTAAAAGAGTGTTTTTCATTCTTTTCATGTTTTGTCAATGCTGTAGTAGCATTTTTGGTATATTTATGTCCATTTAGTCGATTTTTTAGTAATTGGCTTATCATTCCTATAAATTGTTTTGGGCAGTTTCCATACGGAACTGAATATACAATATTGGAAGATTTCATAGTTGGTGTTTTGCTTTTCAATTTTGTAAAGATTGACTTTAGTTGGTTGTAGCTCTTGTAGCATGCTACAATATTGTATTTTTTTAAAATGTATTTTAATTTTTCTAAAAAGTCTGTTGTATAAGGTAATGCTATGTATTGTTTTTGTATTTCCTGTTGTGAATCATCCTTGTTTTTGGTTCTTAGGTTGTTGTAGTGTTTGTATGTTCTTTTTTTAATAATTTTGTCAATATCTTTAATATTAAAATTGTTCTGTATAAGTGTGTCTTTAACTTTTCTTAAAATCGAGTGTCTGAATATAGGGGACGTTAATAATATGGCTCTGTCAACCAAGTTTACGATTACACTCATTTTTGGGTTTTTTGAATGGTTTGAAAAGTTGTTCAAATATCTTCCGGACCAGGTTGGTTTTGTATACCACTGCGTTTGAATTTTATCATTCTGGCGTATTAGAGTCATATCCAAGAAATTTATTTTTCCGTTTACTTCAGATTTTGACGTAAATTTTAATTTGTTATGGAAATTATTAAATTGTTGTACGACGATTTCCACTTTGTCCTGAGAAATTGCCATTAAACAATCGTCAATGAAACGTTTAAAGAAAATTTAGTCTAAATTTAGATTTTGAATGACTCTTTCTTCCAAATATTCCATGACTAGCTGGACGATCGAAGATGAAATAGGTGAACCCATTGCACAACTATCAACTTGTCTGTAAAATTTATTGTCATACTGAAAGTAGTTTGTTGATAAATCTAAAGTTACAGCTTCCACAAAACTATTCTTGGACAAAGTTGTGTAGTTTTTTAGCTCTTCCCATTTTTCAGATAATATAATTTTAACTAAATCGTTTGGAATATTTGTGTATTGTTATACTACGTCTAGGGAGATAAGTTTGTAATTTTGAGGGATACTTACGGTATCTATGAATTTTTTGAAACAAAAGGAATCTTTAATATAAAAGTTATTTTTTCCTGTAATATTTGAGATACAGCCTGAGAGATATTTTGACAATTTATAAAAAGATGATTGTATGCAGGAAATAATAGGTCTCGTGGTTTGGGTAATTTAGGTAGTACGTATATTTTTGGAAGAATAGTATTATGGATTGAGAGATCTTTCACGTCAACGTCACAAATTTCTTTTTTTGTTAGTAATTTCTTGACGAATTCATTATTTTCTTTTTGTTTTATGTGTAATGGAACAAATGTTAATTATTTTTCATTATTCAATGTCAACTATTTTCTGTTAAAATAAATAATTAAATAATCACTCTGTGAATAGATATTTCGTGGGAACAGGGTAGTTATATTTTTTTATCACTATCCACGAAAATCTAAAGGAAAAATAAATCAGTTATCGCTTAACTTTTATGCTCTTTGTCGTTTAAATTTTTTCTTAAAAAAATACATAAAGTCAGTTAATTTATGAAGACGTAAAAGACCCTCTCTTAGAATTGCCTATAAATCCGTCTAAGTAATCCTGCTCTGGTTAAGTATATAAAACCAGATGTGATAAGGGTAGTTTTAACATATGGTATGTGGAATACCGTTAAAATGTTTTAAAATATTGAACGATTTTCCCACTATTAGGAAACAAAAGAATGATCAAATAAACTCACTACATTAGAAATATATCGTTTGACCATTTGTAAAAAGAATTATGATTAATAATTGTTTTTTCTATTCACAAGAAATAATGAGTTAAGATGTTTATTGCCAAAACAGCCAAGAAAAGTGAATAGTTTTTTTTACAGTCTTTAACATATATTCTTTTAGTTATAGAAAGAAATAGAATAGTTTTAGCAATTGTGTTATATAAAAATTAAGCTTAAGATGCTCACAGGTCAATTCGTGAATCAAACATCCGGTATAGAATAGCTAACGCCCTCAGCACATAACGATCGAAACCTTCGAACTTAGAAGGAAAGAAATTGTCGTTTACCGGGTTCCATCTGGTAATTTGGGTACAAACTGGAAACAAAGGGAGAGGGGGTGTAAGATTCGAATACACTCTTTTAAGGAATAGTAAATTTTAGTTCCAATCTGAAAGTCGAATAAGGGTGATCGGTACCATTCTATAAACCCATTGCCGTAGTGTATATTTGGCGGGAAGGAAGGTTTTCTTTGTTTGATTTATCTTTGTTTAATTCGGGAAGTTAAGGGAGTATCGTGTGTTATTTTAGTGGGACATTTCGCGATTTTCATACGGTTCGATTAAGTAATATAAATAGGTGTTTTTCGCGTTTTATTTCTTTTTTTTTTGTTTAATATTTTATTAAGCTATTTATACGTGTTTTTTTTTTCAAAATTGGGTTTTACGTCTTTGGTTAAAATAACGGCTGAGAAGAGCAATTATGTTAGTTTTCGTAATTGTTATTAGTTTTAAGTTTCTCATTGTAAATAGTTCGTTTTATTCTATTTATTTTGTTAATAGACTAAGTGTTTTGAGAAACTTGTTTTATTCAATTTAATTAAAACCTTCACGCGAATTAACTTGCTGGCGCACTGCTGCGAGATCTACAAAACAAGAGATGTCCACTGACCAACTAATTAGCAGCCTTTCCTGTGTCCTGAAGATCTGAGTCATGGTTGTGGTAAGCTTTAATAACCGTAGTGTTTGGTACTAAAGCTGCAAGAGAGAAGTTGAACGACCAGACTTCCAGAGTGTCTTTATTACTGTGAAATTTTAATTGTAGGTTATTAAAATAGTTACTAATTGATATGGGACAGAAATGATTATAGATAAGATAATTAACGCTACCTCAATATGTCATCGGCAAGAGTCTATAATCAAATTCTGTCACATATGTTTGTTGAATCGCCATTTATTTTCTGGTATGTTGTTTGGTCATTCAACAGTTCATTCAATTTGTTTTCATAATTAGATTTATTCATCACTACTGTTTTATTGCTCTTGTCTGGATTTAGAACAATTATTTGGTGGTTTTCTTTAAAAAATTTACGAGTACGAGCTATTTTTGTTTTGATTTTGTTTCATAAGTCATTGGTCTTAATTTTTTCATGTCTGATTTTTATTTTGTGATATGTGATAACATATTTGTCACTTCTGCTCTAATTGTATCTTTATTGTTTTGTGGTTTATCCTTTATTGCCAACTCAATGGCAGCTATATTTTCGATGACCGGTAAATTTGATTGTTGGTGTTAGCGACAGTTTTGACGAAATCTCAAGGTACGTAAAATTTACTAAAAATCATCCTTTAAATAATCATCATTTTAATTTCTGATATTGTTTTAAATGTCATTGTCTTGAATGTTGAATTTTAAGTCTGTATTATAGGTGTATGTATATTATATTCATATTCGTTTTAAATTTTAGACGATTATTTTTGAAAATGTTCCAAATAAAGAACGAAACGTCAGAGAAATGAAAACTGAATTTTAAATATGAACCTAATCCCAAAAAAAAAATCAAAAATAAATATTAACGATTCAAGAAAATCAATACATATTACATAGTAAGGGTGAAAGCTACTATACTGATTGAAATCATGACATTCTTTGAAGAGATAGAACGGAATTATGGAAGTCAAATGGTAAACAGACTAAAAAATCTGTCCAATATCTACACCAAATTAGCCACGCAGAAAAATCGCCGTATTTTGCTATTGAGATGCAAAGATCTGGACATCTATCCTATTTTTTTAAACTTGAAAGTGAAACATATAAATTTTACAGGTACGTACCGTGAGAATAGATTTAATGACATTATTAAAAAAAAACTAAATCAAGTTTGTTAAGACTGTCGATTACGCAAGCTACCAAGAGCATAAACAATCTTAATAATAATTTTCACAAACAGACCGACTTAATTAAACAGCCTTTGTCAACAGTTTTAGTAAATAATTTTTTAACACTGGAAAACAACAAGTATGAAAAATTGTATACAAAAATTAAACAAAAACATCAAAATAAAATAAGTAAATTACTAAAGAACGATCATTGTCAAACTAATAATTTAAAAACTACAAAAAATTGGATTAACAATATTTCCGACACTTCGTTATCCTTGGAGATTGAATAGGTGCTGTCTCTTGGACCAAATTTTTCGCTAAATGTCACACAAACGACAAAAATTTATCGGTCACCGAATATATAGCTGCCACTGAGTTGACAATAAAGGACAAACCACAAGACAATAAAGATACAATTAGAGCAGAAGTGACCAATGTTATAACAAATCAGAAAATAAAAATCAGACATAAGAAAATTAAGACCACCCACTGTCCCTCTGCCGTATCACTGTGGCGGGGAGGGTAAGTTTTTACTTTCTTCTTGGTATGGTGGTACAGGTAGGCCATCATCTCGATGGTGGTGGAATAGGATAAATTGTGTTCCTTAGCAATTTGTTCAAACTATGCAACCTCTAGCATGGAAAGGATATGGTTAGAACGAAGTTTGCATTTACTGTTCGCAATTTACTTCATTCACACACGGAGCTGCATATAGTTGTACGTTTGCTGAATATGATTTCAGCACTACAACGGCATAATGTGGATATATCTACTGTTATTGCGTCTCACACGGAGGAATCCGTGAAAGCCGTATAAACATATATACGACATCCGGCGGGAGGCCGGCCAAGCCGCGTTCAGTATTTGCATGCTTCCTTCCGATCTGTCCTTCGCACAGCCAGGTGCATGTCGGTACCCTGATGAGTCTAGTAGAGACGAAACATGTACCTCTGCCGTAATACTGTGGCGGGGAAGGTAAGTTTTGACTTTCTTCTCGGTATGGTGGTACAGGTAGGCCATCATCTCGATGGTGGTGGAATATGATAAATTGTGTTCCTTAGCAATTTGTTCAAACTGTGCAATCTCTAACACGGAAAGGATATGGTTAGAACGAAGTTTGCAGTTACTGTTCGCAATTTACTTCATTCATACACGGAGCTGCATATAGTTGTACGTTTGCTGAGTGTGACTTCAGCACTACAACGGTATAATGTGGATATATCCACTGCTATTGCATTTCACACGGAGGAATCCGTGAAAGCCGCATAAACATATACCGGGTGTCAACGAATCTATTAGACAAGTCATAATTTCTAGAGT
This sequence comes from Diaprepes abbreviatus, assembly GCA_034092305.1. Taxonomy (NCBI): domain Eukaryota; kingdom Metazoa; phylum Arthropoda; class Insecta; order Coleoptera; family Curculionidae; genus Diaprepes; species Diaprepes abbreviatus. The sequence goes on from JASJET010000105.1 coordinate 7,894,536, forward strand.
ATTATGAGTATCAAAATGAGAATTGGTACAAGTAAATGTTATGTGAAGAGGAGAGTTTTCGAATATTTTTCACTTTCCGGTAACTTCCGGTTTCACCGGAAATGGCCCCGGTTTTGAATTCTTAAATAGAACACCCTATATATTTTAACATCTTTGGATTTCTGAGACAATTCTAGATCAGAATGTGACATTTTAAAAACTTTTTACGTCTACTTCATTTTTTTAGAGCCACTTTTAAAATTGCATCTAGATGGCCATGATCGGGCGCAAACTAATCTAACGGGCTTAGGTGATGTCAAAAAAATACAATCGCAAAGTTTAAGTGACTAGTATGAAAGACAGGAATTGGATTAAAAATTTAACAAAATTAACAAAAAACTAACAAAATAAACTAATAACTTAGACGACGCAATTAAAATATTTGAAAGTACAGTAGCTGAATCTGTTAAAAAGTTTAGTGTAGTAAATGTTCAAAGTGCATTCCTTCTTTTTCACGACACATTTCAGCTCGTTCAATTGTTTCTCTCAACACGTTTTGTAGCATTTGGGGCGTTATACTTCTAAATGCCCGTAAAATTATTACTTCTAATATTTCAAGAGTAGCTGGGGCTGCTCCATAGTAAACTCTTTCTTTAACATATCCCTAGACAAAGAAATCGAGCACAGTAAGATCCGGTGAGCGGGCTGGCCACCGTACCGGACCATTGGTTGCAATAATTCGATTATTAAAATGCTCTATTAAATAATTAAGAACTTCTCTAGTATTGTGAGGCGGTGCTTCATCTTGTTGAAAGTAAATTCGCCGTAAAACTGCTAAAGGTATATCATTGAGATGATTTTCGATTTCATTTTGCAGAAAACCTAAGTATCTAACCCCTGTTAACTGACCTTGAAACAATATTGGCCCAATTATTCTGTTTCCAACGATACCAGCCCAGACATTGACGCCAAATCTTTCTTGAAAATTGCCCTCTCTCATTTCATGTTGATTTTATTGGGCCCAGTACCGAGTATTTTGCTTATTGAACATACCATTATTTGTAAATCGGGATTCGTCGGAAAATAGAATATAATCGATAAAATTTGGGTTAACTCTATGATTTTGAAGCAGCCAATCACAAAACACTACCCGTCTATCGCGATCCTCAGTATACAAATGTTGATGTAACTGATATTTAAATGCTCGATATCCATGCTTTTTCAGTATTTTTCTTGCTGATTCATAACTTATCTGCAGTTCTTGACTAATTTTTCTTAACGAAACTGTTTTATCAACCTCAACCATAGCAAGTACGTTAATCTCAGTCTCTTCATTTATGATAAACCTCTGTTCCGCCTCTTGATTTCCTATTTGCCTAAAACGAGTCTCGACATACGGAAAATACTGATGGGCTGGATGTTGCCGATTCGGATATCTATGAGCATACAACTCGGCAGCATTCCTTGAATTTCTATGACACTCTCCAAATATTAATAACATATCCACTTTTTCACTTTGAGTATACATTATTTTAACGAAAATTTAAACTAAACTTAACGAAAATTAAGAAACTTTTACGTCTGTTCTTAGAGCGTATGTCACTGTCATTATCTACTTAAGTGAGTGCTTTGTTTTCCAAAGAAGACTTGATAAAAACAGTTGCAAATTATTATGCATCATGGCTGTCCATGGGGCACTTGTCATAAGTAAATAAATTATCCAATATTTTGCTTAATAATATTTAATTTCTGTTCTTATGTCAAATCCAATCGCAAATAAATTAGTACCGTTAGATTCGTCAAAGAATGCTTTTTCGAAAAGTAGTTGTCAAAAAGGGGTCGCCATTTGAAAATTAATAGTTATAAATGAAAACGTAATTTTGTCAACTTGTCTTATTCCTGTCTTTCATATTAGTAACTAAAACTTTGCGATTGTATTTTTTTGACATCACTTAGATTAGTTTGCGTCCGATCGTGGCCACCTAGATGCAATTTTAAAAGTGGCTCTAATAAAATGAAGTAGACGTAAAAAGTTTTTAAAATGTCACATTCTGATCTAGAATTGTCTCAGAAATCCAAAAATGTTAAAATATACAGGGTATTCTATTTAAAAATTCAAAATCTGGGCCATTTCCGGTGAAACCGGAAGTGGCCGGAAAGTGGAAAATATGCGAAAACTCTCCCCTTCACATACTATTTACCTGTACCAATTCTCATTTTGATACACATAATACTCTAGAAATTATGACTTGTCTAATAGATTCGTTGACACCCGGTATATATATATATATATATATATATATATATATATATATATATATATATATATATATATATATATATAACGAAATTAAAGTTTCAGGTGCCCAACTGAATTCATCGTATGTTATTCTCCTTCAGTTTATTACTCCAACTCAACTTCTAATAATTCGATCAGTGATCTGTTTTTGAATATGTCCAAGACTTAGATTGTTCTTTTCTCTAACAGAACAATAAAGACAACTGGTATTACTCGTAAAATTAAGAAGGTTAGATCCATGAATATTGTGTGTCTTGCTTTAGATGAAAACACTAAGAGTAAATGCAATGTACTCAAGAATATCGTATGGCTTGACGCAAGTATCCTGAGAAAATTCGATTAATTCACAAAAAATTTTCGTTTTAAAAAAGGTACAATTATAATATTTTTGGAATCAAAACCTGTGGTATGTGTAAAAAAAAATCTTTCTTTAAATCAGTATGCTAACTTCATTTTGGATTCTATGTTGTTTGTCTGTAACATTGGTCTACTTCAAGACTATGATAAGAAAACATCCGTAATGTTAAACAAACAAATTTGCCCTGTTTAAAAAATATAACATCTCTTGTTTATTTTAATTTAATAACCTATAATAGTTTCTTGAATTGAATTTAACATCTATCTAGAGCTGTAAGAAAAATGCATTGAACAAATGTCTTCTAAGTGGGATATTTTACTCAGATGAATTTTTCTGTGATCTTGATAAAAATTTCGATATTGTTTTATTATTGAAGTTTTTACATATGTTGCTCTAACAGATATTAATCCATGTCTGACATAGTTATTTATTATACTTAAACATCATTTTCAAAATTGGAAGAAATATATCTTCACGTAGACCTTTTTGTTGAATGTGCGTTCTGAGATCGTTGAAGGTCTCTTCTTTATAGGCATAGAACATGTCTGAAAAGCAGAGATCATCGTAAAGTCGTCGGATATTTTCTACAGATTCTGGCTCAGATCTATAAAAAAAAGATAAATAAATAAACACGAGTTCTTAACAATTAAAATAAAACTGAATAAAAAAGAAGTAAAATGAACTAATTTCTTAAAACGAAAGTTTTTCGGACAAATTAACCATAAATATGTCAAAAACAGTTAGACTTAGGAATAGGTATAGACGTAAGAGGCAATTTATCTTTTTAAGCTTGAGCTGACTTCCTTCTATACTGTTCCGGACGGCAGATTTTTGAACACACACTGTATGATTGAACGCACTCTATTATTTCAAAAACTTTTTATTGACAATTTTACTTTTGACACTTATCAAATAAAATCAAGTTGCATAAACGACCTCTCAAACTAAACTGTCACCGAAAGCCGATCTAGACCCTTTATATACCCTTTTGGTTGATACCGGAAGATTCCCTAATTTTCTAGAAGTATTTCTTTACTACATGCTGTAACAAAAATAAGAAAAAGAGGTATTCTGGCGATTTCCAGACATTCTGTCATAGACGTTCCATGTTCAAAATAAGGAAATAGAATTTAATATAAAGTTCCAGACCTTCTTTCACTGACGTCTCATGAGGAAGTTAACAAAAGATAAAATTAAATAAATAAATTATAATCTCATAGAAAATAAACCTAAAATTGTTACATTGCTCCCATGACTTCTGAAGCTTTGGTGAACGGCCTTTGGTTCTTTTCGGATTGTATAGCGACACTTTTTCACCAACCATGAATCCACAGGTACTGGCTTTGAGGTCATAGCGAGTCTTCATTCTGTCGCTTTCTATTTATGGTCGTCTCTGAACCTTTCCGAGGATGACCTGTAGAACATTTTTCTTCCGTAACCCCTTCCGCGGTCACGGTCCATCTCGTCTCGTTCTCCATGGTCGCCGTGAGTACTCATTATATCTCTTCCGTAATGGTCCTTTCTTCTATCGCATCTACCAGCAATAATTTCCAGACAATCTCTTTAAAAGTGACTGTTGTATCCGTACTAGTAACAACGCATGTTATGCGAATGGTACTGGCGTCCCTGACCTCCTTCTTCTTGGTGTGGCACTCTAATGGGACAACTGCATACTTCAATTACATCGCAAGCCTTGGCGGCAACTACAGCATCTTTTTTTTTCTCTGTAAACAGCAAATCCGAAACAGGCGTTACTATTACTAACCAGACCTCTTTAAGTTCGCCATAAAGAGCAAATATTTTCTTCAAGTCACTCCTTCGAACTTCGTCACCTATATTAGAAATATAAAGCCGATAGCCATCAGGATCTCTGCCAGGAACAGTACTGTAAATACAGTGGCTTTCTTCATGTCCCCTTTGACCACACTTCCAACAACGAATCCTATTTCTGCTACGAAAGGTTGTGTTTTGGTTGTTATGTGTTTTGCGTTTATTCGAAAATTCTTGCAACTCCCTCATTAGCTTCATGAAAATTTCCTCGTTTTCCTCGTTGGTCTTGGGATAATCTCGGGAAACTTTGATTCTTCTTATAGTTCTTTCTTGGTTCCTTGCAGTCTGTTTGGCTCAAACTGAAGGGCATAAGTAAAAGCCTCAGAAATTTTCTTCAGTCGGGCATTCTTGGAGTTTGACTTGTTTCTGGATCGCGTAAACTTTCGATAAAACCATTTATTGCTAACTCTTGCTTTATTTCTCCCGGATAGCTTGGGTAAGTGAAATTCATTAGTCTCATTATATCCGCCTCATATTCTTAAAGACTTTCTTTGTACTTCTGTCTTTTCCTTGGAGTTGAGCCTTATAAACTTCTTGGAAGTGGGCTTCCCCATAGCCCATCTCCAGAAAAGTAAAATGTTGTACTTCACCATTTTGTTAATCTCCTGTTGCATTTCTTGTTCCATGCGCTTCATATCGTCTTGATTTTTTTTAAGTTCCTGTCTCATGTCCTCCAGATTGTTTTTAGTTCTTATTTTATATTTTCTTGACTTGTTCTTATATCTTCTTGGCGGGTTTTCAATGTCATTAATTCTTGTTTCATATCATCTTGGCTTATCTTAATTCTTGTTTCATATCGTCTTGATTTTTCGTCATATCTCCTTTCATTTCTTGTTTCATTTCTTCCCGGCTTCTCTTCATATCTTCTTGGCTTCTCTTCGTATCTTCTTGGCTTGTTTTCATATCTTGTATCATCATCAATATCTGGTTTAAACTAGTTTAAAGTTCATTTTTGCTTTCTCTTTTGTAGTTTCCACTGGCATACAATTTTAATTTACTTTTTCTTATTTTATAATCTGAACTAATTTATTTTGGATTTGATCCACTTCCGATACAAACTTGTTCCGGACGGCCGATTTTTGAATACACTGTATTATTGAACACATTCTATTATTTCAAAAGCTTTTTATTGACAACGTCACTTTTGACACAAACGAAATGTAGTTGCATGGACGAACTCTCAAACTAAACTGTCCCCGAAAACCGATTTGAACACTTTATATAGCCTTTTGGTTGATACTAGAATATTCCCTAATTTTCTAGAAGTATTTCCATAATACATGGTGTAACAAAAATGAGAAAAAGGGGTACTCTGACGATTTCTAGACCTTCTGTCATAGCCGTTACATCTTCGAAATAAGGAAATTGAATTTATTAGAAAGTTCCAGACCTTCTTTCATTGACATCTCATGAGGGAATTAAAGGTGAAATTTAATAAATAAATTGTAAACTCGTAGATAATAAAACGAAAACCGTACAAACTACAAACAGAAATTAATTCTATGAAACGTATAACGCTATAAAGTTAGTTACAATAGAATCCGCAGTATATATTAAGTAATATTAATTTCTCTTACGTCTATGGGTATAGGACATTATACAAAAAATATATGATAAACGAAATAACATATAGGATGTTTCATTTAAAATAAGCATTTTGAAAAAAATTTTGCTGAATTGCCCAATCGACTTTCGTCGTAGTACATATATATATATATATATATATATATATATATATATATATATATATATATATATATATATATATATATAATGTTGTTGTATTATTAAGTTAGATTTGACTGGCGAATATTTGTTTTCTAAAATAGTTAGGGTATAACCAAAACTTTTTTAATTGTACCTTCCATAATGTTCCTGTATGATTTTCCGTTGTGCTGGAGTCGCCTTCTCAAGTGCCATAACTGCAAACCAAGTGCATCTACCCATTTTAATATCAGTGCCTAATTTGCCTATGACTGCTGGATCGCTAAACGAGTCAAAAAAGTCATTCTGCAAATAAGAAAAATTCAAATGTTATTTAGAGATGCATTGTTACCTGAATTTGGACTGAAGCCATTTGATATCGATTATTGATTTTACATGTAAATGTTTTTGATTAAATAATTAATTTTGAAATTAGGTAATGTAAACAGTATAAAGAAAATAAACTGTTTTTATGTTTATTTGATACGGAAAATTACCAATATTAAAAGTAATTTGATCTTACGGCTTACACAGTGTTGTTGTCAAAAAGAGTACATATGTAATAAGCTTCATATCATTAATAATCATTCTCGCCTAGTAAAACTAAAAACGCACCTTTAAATCGAAGCACTCTTGAAAGATTTGCATTATTTCGGCTTCCCAGTAAAGTACAGCCTTCATTTTTTTTTAATTGGAGTGACTCATCGAAAGAATAACTTTTGGCATATTTTCAACTCCCTTAGACTACTCATATCCCCAAAAAAATGCATTTTTCTTTAATTATATTTTATCATGTGGTAATTGAACTACTACGACTATATAAAAATAATAAATTAGTATATTAAGAAATTAATGATTGTACAAAAAAATGCATTACAATAAAAAAATATATAATATTATATAAAATTGAAGAAAACTAGCAAAATGTATACTAATATTTTTGCATTTATAGTCTATTCAAGAACTAGAGAGAGTAATAAATCATTTTTGACCTATTTTTTCCTCGCAAACTACCTTGTGTTATTTAGCCCGGTATCCTTGGCAAAACCTGTTAGACACTTATATAGAAATGGGTTAGAAATTTTATAATCAAAAATAGCAGTCTATAATACTAGACTATTTGGGTTGAATAGCAATAGCTATTTGGAAGTGTGAAGTGTTAAAAAGGATTTTCATCATTGTCATAGGCGTCGGAAGGGGGTTTATTTTATCAGTATTTATGGCATAAAATATTATTTCAGTTATAACCTTAAAATAGAACTAAGATGTTATAATAATATTATTTTATTTTTAATGATTTCTTAATAATTCATATACATTACAAAATAGAGATAATTTTGCCATATTTAACACAAATCATAACTGTATTTTTATTACTTTTAGTTTTGGCATAGAAACCGTTTTAGGCACATTCAGACTAAAACGTAGCATCATTTGTTTCAAAAAATATTAAGTTATAATTTAAATACTTATACAATATCCATTATTATAAATACAAGAAGGTAAACATATATAAAAAAATAAATTCGTCCATATATAAGCTATCGGTTATTCTATTATTAATTAAAAACACTTTTAGGACATTTGACGTTTCAGTTTATTTATTTCTTAAACCATCTGCAGAATTACAATTAAATACTAAAACGGAATTCAAATTTAACTAATTTATAGTTACAATTAGATTTACTTATATTTATTTCTATTGCACTGACATCTTAATTTAATTTGCTTTATTATATGGATTTCCTATAGTCCCAAAAAAATAAAACAAACGTGTTAATTCTACACTCTCTCTCTCTCTCTCTGTAGCTTTACAACCCTTCGTGGGTCCTCGCTGCATCCACGACCTGCCCCCATTTGCTTCAGTCCATCATGTCGTTACTCCAATCTCGTACTCCCAGTACATTTAAATCTTTTGTGATGTTATCCCTCCATCTTAGTCTGGGCCTACCTAAGGGTCTCTTTCCGGTCGGGTTCTCTTCCCATATTCGTTTGATGAGACGTTCGTCATGGGCCCTATGAACATGTCCTGCCCACCTAAGTCTTTGGGCTTTTATTTCGTTAATGATGCCTGGCTGATCATACAAGCTCTTTAATTCTTCATTTCTTCGGATACGGTATTGTCCCGTTGTTTCATCTACTCTAGGCCCATATATTTTTCTTAATATCTTGCGTTCGAAACGTCTTAATAACAATTCGTTCTGTTTTGTGATGGTCCAGGTTTCTGAGCCATATTTTATTACCGGTCTAATAACTGTTCTATATATACGGATTTTGGCTGATCTGGACAGCAGCTTTGATTTTAGTATCTCCTGCAATGCATAAAAGCACTTAAAACCTTTTTGTATTCGTGTGCGTATTTCACTGCTCACATCATTGTCGTGTGTTATATTGGCCCCTAGATATTGGAATTCTTTCACACATTCAAAATTGTATGTGTCCATAGTTATATTCTGTCCTATTCTATCCCTACCTGCTCTTCGGTTTACGTGCATGTATTTGGTCTTCTCTTCGTTGATGTTGAGTCCTACTTTTTTTGTTTCCCTTTCCATTCTGATAAACATTTCCTTTGTTTTAGTTGTGCTATTTCCTACGGTATCGATGTCGTCTGCATATGCTAGGATCATTCCGGGGCCCTGGTTTGAGAATACTTCCAGTTTTATGTTAGCCTCTTTGATGGCCATATCTAACACTATGTTGACGAGTAGTGGCGATAAGCCATCGCCTTGTTTTAAACCACTGGCAATAGAGAATATGTCCGTAGTGTGCTTACCGATTCTGACTTTCGCCCTTGCATTCTCTATACATATTTTAGTCAGATTAATAATCTTCTTTGGCACGCCTACCTTTTCCATGGCGATCCATACACTATCTCTTACAATGCTATCATATGCTTGGCGGAAATCAACGAACAGCTAATGTACATCTTTGTTAAATTCCCAACTCTTTTCCAGAAGCTGCCTAATAGTAAATATTTGGTCAACAGTTGATCTTCTTGGTCGGAAGCCACATTGGTAGTCCCCGAGGTTTTCTTCTGCGTAAGGGGATATTCTGGTTCTTAGTATGTTGGATAGCACCTTGTAGGCAACGTTTAGTAACATAATTCCCCTGTAATTTTTACATACTGATCGGTCTCCTTTTTTATGTATTGGGATAATTATCCCTTCGTTCCATTCTTTTGGAAGTTCTCCAGATTCCCATATCTTCTCCACAAGGGTTTGTATTGCTTCATGTAGCTGATCTCCGCCATATTTTATAAGCTCCGCGGTTATGTTGTCGCTCCCGGGTGCTTTATTGTTCTTCAGTTGGCTAATTGCTTTTTTGATCTCTGTCAGTGATGGAATTTCTACCTGTTCCTCTGCTCCCTGGTATATTGTATTTGTGATGAGAGCTGTGCCTTTTATATTCAGTAAGTTGTCAAAATATTCGTGCCAGGTTTGTAGGATTTCTGTTATATCTGTTATGAGATCTTTATTTTCTTTCTTTAATATGCTGGTCCGTGGCATATACCCTTTCTTTATGTTCTTGATCTCCCTATAGAATTTCCGGCTGCTCTTTGTATTTGATTCCTTTTCTACATTTGTTATGATTCTATTATAGGCTTCTCTCTTCTTCCTTCTTATAAGTTTTCTTGTGTCCGCTCGCAGTGTGTTAAATCGCTGGATGTTATCGTCATTTGGGCACTGCAGCATTTTTAATCTAGCTTTGTTTTTATTGTCTTGTGCTAGTTGACATTCCTCGTCATACCACTGTTTTCTTTTTATGGTTTTATTTTTGTCTAAAATTCTCTTCGCTGCATTCTCTATCGATGTCTTAATCTTGCTCCAGCATTCGTCTACTCCTGTTTCCCCTTGTATCTTATTCTGTTCCAGTTGTGATTTTACTTCTGCTTGGTATTTCTGTCTGAGTGTTTCTTCCCGATTCAGTATCTCGGTGTTCCATCCTTTTCGTTCCGATTGTTCTTGCTTTCTTATATCCGTTTTTATCCTGGCACGTACTTTCACTCTCACTAAGAGATGGTCTGACGCTGCATCTGCTCCCCTTTGGCTCCTTACGTCTAGTATGTTTCTTGAGTACCTTGCGTTTGCTAGCACGTGGTCTATCTGGTTTCTTGTTTTTCCATCGTTGGATACCCATGTTTCTTTATGAATGTTTTTGTGCGGAAACATTGTTGACATTACTATTAGATTACTAGCCGCTGCCAGGTTTGTTAGACGTTGGCCATTGTCGTTAGATTGTTCGTGTAAGCTGTGCTCCCCTATGTGCGGTTTTAGTGTTCTTTCTCTTCCAATTTTCGCATTGAAATCTCCTAGTAGTATCAACATGTCTTGCTTTGGAACTAGGTCTATGGTTTGTTCAAGCTGGTCGTAGAATTCATCTTTGATGCTCTCCTCCTTATCTTCTGTTGGTGCATGTCCTGATATGAGTGTGTAATTATGCCATTTTCCTTTAATTCTGATACTACTTATTCGGTGGTTTACTGCTTTAAAGTTTATTATTTGTCCTATGAAATTTGTGTTTACTGCGAAGCCCGTTCCAAACTCATGTTTGTTGTTCATGGTCCCTCCGTTAAAAATTGTGTAGCCGTCCGTAGTCACTGTGCCCTCGTCTGGCCATCTAACTTCTTGAAGGGCTGTTACGTCTATTTGGTACTTTTTTTAGCTGTTGTATGGTTCTCTTAGCAGCACCCGGTCTATACCAGCTAAGTACATTCCATGTTCCTAAAGTCATATTCCATGTCCGTTGCTTACGTCGTCTCCTGTGGTCCGTCCTATTCCGAGGCTTGTCGTTTTGTTTCATAACTTGTCCTTTTTTCCGGTGTGGGGTAGTTAGCCCACACACACGCTTAAGAAAAAGACACAAATACAATAATAAAGTAATAAAAAAAATACGGCTAATTGGATTAAAATATATATAAAAATTAAGAGTGAGGCCCACTAAAATAAAAATAAATAAAAAAATAAAAAATATATAAATAGCATTAAACAATAAAATACAAGAAAAACAAAAATTTAAATAATAAATTATGTTTACACTGGTAAACAAAAGGTATCTAATCCGTAATCAAAGTCGGTGGAGCTATCCTCGCTCAAATTAATTATAATTTGTTCTGCTATCTCACCGATGATGTGATCGAGTTTCCACATTTTGGTTTATTTTTCATTATATGGGTCACCCATTTTTTCCAATTTTCCGCAGTAAGTTTATTCAAATAAATCTTTCAAAAGTTCAGTTAAATCACTAATTTTGAAATTTATGTTATTTCTAGCAACTTTACCTTTTACTTGAGTCCATACCGTGATATTGCTTAATTGTGCACAGATATTTCCTTCTCCAACGGACAGTTTCCAGATGATCTATAAGAACAGATTTCCTATCTGGTTTTTCCTAGCAGAAATTAAGTTCTCTAAACAATTTCCAGAGCTCAGTTCTTGTAATTTCAGGTAAATTCTGATTTTTATTGATTTTAGTTAGAATTTTGTAGACGGTTGGGATCTGCTTTTTATAATAAAATGTATGTACAACTCTTGCAGTTTTCATCTCTTCTTCCAACGAGATTTTTCGTCTTCTTGTGACCAAATGTGGCTTGAGAGCACTAACATTTTCAGTTTTATTTTTCTCCTTCAGCATTCGATAAACAGTAGTTTTTATAACTCTTGTTATTTAGGAAGACATCTCAACAGAGATTTCAACATTATTATCCTGATGAATTGGTCAAAACTCGCAAAAATTAACATTTCGATTATTATAAACAAAATATTTTTGCTATGTACATTTTAACAAACTCTTCTTTGAATGGTTCTTGATTTCATATATTTTTGTTTCGTTATATTGCATTTTGAAGTTATAAACCATCTTAATATTAAAACTATTTAAATTGTTGAAATTGATAGTTTGAAAGTGTAAAGATTATCATACCATCATATATTTGTAAAGGTTAGGGTATGTTTTATAAAATTTATTGAAAAAATGTGATATGTTAAACAGAAAAAAACAAAAAAAATATACAGCCGAAACAAATCGGTAGGAGGGTTCAATAAATTTCAACAAGTATGTTTTGTTACATATACAAAATATGTATACAAATACAAAATATTCTTTATAACGATGTCAGTATGTGAACAAAGAAATAATAATTTTAATCTAGTTTCAGTAAAAACATACGGCAAAAAATAGCATATAAGGCTTTCTTAATAACTTACAAAAAATAATAAATATTAATGCCCATTAAATCTCATTATGTGAAGTGTCGAGTCATAAATACAGTCAGAGCAAAGCCAAGCATTTCACAACTTTGCCTTAAATTCCTCAAAATAAACATAAATCACTTGACAGCTGACAAAATGACCGCCAGTTAAAAAAGTGTTGTCAACTTAAAGTTTTATATTTCTATAAAAAACACCCTTTACAATGATCTTATGTATCCTTTTGTAACGTTTATCTTCATTTTTAGTGCGACGTTCTCCTTCTATTTGGCAACGTTCTTCTTCTTGTTTGCCTTTAAAACAACGTGTTTCTTCTGGCTGTTTCTCTCTTTGGCGACGTTCTTCTCCTTCTTATTTTTTCTTCAGACGACAGTATTCTTCTTTTAGGTGACGGTCTTTTTCTTCCTGCTTTTCTTTTAATCGATGTTGTTCTTTTTTATTGACGGCGTAATTCTTCTTCCTGTTTTTCTTTTTGGTAACGTGCTTCTTCTTCCTGTTTTTTTTTCTCAGAAGTCGTTGTTTTTCTTTTTGGCGGCATTCTGCTTCTTCTTGTTTATCTTTAGGGCGACGTTATTGTATAAGTTCCATAAAGTCATGAAAAATCCGATTGTAAAGTCCGTTTTTTGCTATTGTTCCAGTTTTCAAATAGAATGTTCAAGAACTTAGTCGAAAATTCGGTATATATTCGATATATATATATATATATATATATATATATATATATATATATATATATATATATATATATATATATATATATGTCAAGAAATCAATATATACATTAATATATTATACATATCTGTATACAATTCTACAATAATTTTGTAATAAATTTAATTGAATGAACAATTAAAAAAAAGCTTATTAACAAGTTCTATGTAACAATTTTATAAGATAATATTTTACAATTTTTCTTACCTCTGTATAGAAATATACACTGTTTCGTAATGATTTATATGACACATTCAACGGTCTACCACGTGTTCTAATACTTTTTAAAGTTAAAATTTGCGTGAACTTTCACTAAAACGCTTTTAAATGCACAAAATGTTTGCAATAGTGCATTTACAAATGTATAAACACTATAATATTTTTTCTTTCAAGTATGTCAAAACGTTATATCAAATTAACTCCAAAGAATACTACTCCGAAATGACAGGTGTTACCAGAATGCCGGCTCCGAACCGGATACTGCCAAGAGCAGAAGACATCTGCACCTTGCAACATAGCAACCCGCTGTACCCGCGCTGTTTGAATACCGTCGGAAAGATTCTGTGGGTAGTTTTCAGAGGTCCGTAGATCTTACAGGGATGTTTCTCGTGAAACCGAAAAATTTATCGATAAACTACAAGTATTCAATAATGTCTTCTGTAAATTTCAGCCCTTAATATTTATAAACCGCGACGTTGCGAATTTTTTTTTTTTTAAAGGTTAATTTTTTCGTAAAACATTTTTTTTTCTCTTCCAGAGATCGGAAATGATATATTTAAATCTAATAGACGTATTAGAATAATCGGAAGTACATTGACAAAAAAGTTATTGTAATTTTTCGATTGCAAAAAACTGTTTTGCGCAATTTTCTCGATGGAAAATCAAAAAAAAATTTTTGAAAATATATCTTAAAAATATACGTCATTTCAAACAAATTTCTGTCAACCTGGTTGCTGTATCTTTATTAGGAAGGATAATAATCAACATCGAATTTTCAACTTTGAGCTCGATTTTCTCGGAAACTATTCAACTCACAAATTTCGGATTAAATACACTTTTTTGGATCAAAAATATCTATCATTTCCTAGAATTATGATGCGATAGTTAATTAATAAATATCATTTAGTTATACATTTAAAAAAAAAATGGAATTTTCCTAGAAAAAAAATTATATTTCGATAACTAATGGCGCTATCTATAACTTTAATTATATCAATCGATAGGTTTGTCTATAACTTTTGTTTGAAATATTTTTTCATACAACCCTTATTTTTCAAGATAAACTGAAAAAAAGTAACCATTTTTGGTCGCCATGGACCGTATGAATTTCCATCGAAGTATGTTTTTAGTGGTGCAGTAAAATCGCTAGTTACATTTTTTTCCCTACAAAAGTTTAATTTCCATGGACTATAATTTATACCTGAACTTGACAAAACGTCGCCAGTTTCATTAACATAGCCTTGGACTGCCTTTTCTGTTCTTCGTCATATATACCGGCCAAATACATTGCCGCAAATGTTGGTGGTTGGAAAAAACAATAATAACCCTTGGTAATGGCAAGTGAAGCATATCTGAAAAAAAAACTGGTTTCAATATTTCTTTTTTAATAAAATGTACCTTGGTGGGTGTTTTTGTATCTGCATAAAGAGGATTCTTTTTAAGACTTCCCCCTATTAATCTATATTTATTTCTTCAGTGATATTGATTACTTTTGGGATCAATCAATAACAAATTATACTCTGACCTTTGGAATTCATAATCCTTCTGGTTAAGTGGAAGGTCACCTTATTCCTTAACTACTCTAGAATGGATTTTGGAGACGTACAATGGGCAATATTTCTTTTACAATTTTTGCGAGTACAGCAGAAGCTGATCGTTCCTTTTCTAGAGGTCACATGATTAAAGAATGACTAGTAGCTTCAAAAATATTACCAACTAAAGAAAACACCGATAAATGGAACATCAACTTTAAACAAAATAATGATAAAATAATTTGCTCTCAAATAAATCGACTCTCTCTCTCTCTCTCTCTCTCTGCACTTGAGAACCTACACATTCTCAAGTCACGAGCCACCACTGATTCGCGGTCAAACAATGGTTTAATTAATACGGTGGTTTCAATATACTTGTCTCACCTTTCCACTGACTAAATCAAGTATCAATGAACTTCGCCTGGGACAATGAAAGGGTGAATTGAGTAGCTCTGAAAATGTCACTGTCGGTCCCAAGTCCGGATAAAGGAGGAGGGTTAAGCGGAAGGCCAACAACCTACCCTTATAAAAAAAGGCCTGTTATGAAAACTGCAAACATGCCTCGAAATCAAACAGATACATATGGAAAACGACAATCGCAATGGACAAGGACTTTGAATGTTGGAACGTGGAACGTCCTAAGCTGGTATCGGACAGGAGCATCCATACACTCAGTACAACAATTAGAAAAAGTAGGAATAGACATCACGGCAATACAAGAAGTAAGATGGCTAGACACTAGAAACATAAGAATAGACAAATCAGTGGTTTTCTACAGCGGAAACCAGACAGGAAGACACGAATTTGACACAGGTTTCGTGATCGGAGAAAAATACTTAAACAGTGTTATAAGTTTTATGCCCATCAGTGAGAGACTGTGTAATAATAGACTGAAAGGAAAATGGTACAATATCTCAATCATATCTGCACGTGCCCCGACAGAAGATAAAGACGAAACATTAGAAGACGACTTCTAAGAACAACTCGAAAGAACGCTAGAGAGAATCACCAAATAAGACATGCAAATAATCTGTGGAGACTTCAACGCAAAAATTGGGAAAGAACCTAACTTATGACCGACAATAGGACAACACAGCCTCCACAATATCTCAAACGACAATGGACAGAGGCTCATAGAGCATGGGCTAACAATATGCTTGTAAAGTCTACTATGTTTCAACATAAAGACATTCACAAACAGTCTTGGGTCTCCAACGACAACACCACACGAAACCAAATTGACCACGTAGTTGTCGATGCTAGACATGGAAGCAATGTGCTCGATGTAAGAAGCCTCAGGGGATTAGATGGAGATACAGACCATTATCTAGTGAGAGCAAAAATCAGGATGAGAATATCGTCCCAGAAACTTAAAACGAACGAAGCATTGGGACAATGGAACATCGAAAAAATGCAACATAAGGAAAGTCGCGAAAATTACGCACAGGAAATGATACAACAACTAAATAAAATAGACCAGAGTAGTGATATCGAAAGACTATGGAAACAAATGGAAGAAACAATTACAGATACAGCAGAACTAATGATCGGAAAGAGCAGGAAGAGAACAAGAAAATGGTTTGATAAAGAATGCCAAGAAAAACTACAAGACAGAAGAAACGAAACATTATGATCAACAAGAAACAACAGAAAACAAAGAAAGTTATACAACATCCCGACGAAAACTAATTAGACAAAAGAAAAGGGAATATGAAAAACAGCAATATGAGGAAATGGAAAGGGATAGACAAGACTCAAGCAAGACCTAACTCTGTGTCTATACTTACAAAGAATAATGATGAACTCATAATCAACGAAGAGGAGATACTCCCAACATGGCAAGAATATTTCCAAAGTCTACTAAACATACATCAAGAGGAAGAACATAGAGAGGATATATAGTTAATTGGGAGGAGGCCCCGACAGGGAAAAGATCCTTTGGACGCCCAAGAATGCCATGGAGAGATAACATATGGTCAGATTTAAGAACAATGGGGTTACCCACTGACCCAACTATCATGGACGACCATATGAGATGGAAGCAAGTAGTGCAGTCAGCCAAGACCCACCCCGGGTTATAGGGTTACTAAAGAAAGAAAGAAAGAAAATCAAGTATAAACTGAATATTTTGTCTTAAGATTACGAGATTATATAGGGACTGTGTCTATTGAAGTGCAAAGTTTCGCTTCACTGTACACACCTCAATGATTTGATGTTATAAAGTAGTGGTTGCTAAAGATTAGGTATCTCAATACTCGATTTACTGAAGATTCTATTATTGTGTGTAGGCTGCTTCTATAAATTTTCTTTTTTTCGTGTTAGATTCCATATATATATATATATATATATATATATATATATATATATATATATATATATATATATATATATATGTATATATATATATATATATATATATATATATATATAAATATATATGTATATATATATATATATATATAAATATATATATATATATATATATATATATATATATATATATATATATATATATATTGCCGCAGCCTCAGACTAAGCGTTCGGCCATGCAGCCAATCACATTTTATTATTACCATTAAATTAGAAATTATTCTTAAAATCTAACTAAGCCTAAGAACAAACACAAACACCCATGCCGGACCCGGGATTCGAACCCAGCATCTAAGTGGTGCTAGACCACAACCATAACACTGCACCACCCAGATGGGCGGACAATATCTTAATTATAGTTCTAATTATTCTGCTGTAACCAAACGGGGAATTATACACAACCTCTATAATCGCGCTATATCTATATGAATTAATGCCGATTCATTGGAAAAAGAGGTAGCACATATTAAATCCGATTTGCAATAGAATGGTTATACTTTAAAACTAATTGACGATGTTTTAAATAACTTTAGAACAATGAACACTGGACAGCAAGAAACACATTCCTTCTTCACAATTCCGTACATTAAGAGAACTTCGGAGATAATAAGATGAATTGACAGTAGTTATAATACAAAAGCAGCCTTTAAATCAGGAACTACACTTAGAGTTCATTTAACAAAAACAAAACCAAAAACTACCGATGAAAAAGAATGTGTTTACAAAGTTCCATATGAGTGTGATGAAATGTATATTGGGATAAATAACACCATATAAAATGGTCTGAGGCTGCGGCAATATATATGGAATCCAACATGAAAAAAAGAAAATTTATAGTAGCACCTTACATTAAAAATAATAATGCAATCTTCAGTAAACCGAGTGTTGAGATACTTAATCTTTGGCAACCACTACTTTGTAACATCAAATTATTAAGGTGTGTACAGTGAAGCGCAACTTTGTGCTTCAATGGACACTGTCCCTATATAAGCTCGTAGTCTTAAGACAAAACGATTAGAGATTCAACCGTAAACGTCGTAAAAATAAATAAAAATAAAGACAATGCAAGTCCGACAACCACAGTTCAGTCAATCTTCAACATTGTCTACAACCTTCAGACTTACCTTTCCTTTGTAAAAAATTCCAGATTTGGTTTTCCATTAGGTCCTACAAACATGACGTCATAACTTTGAGCAATAGTGGTTTGGTAAAATGCTTCTTGAAATAATTCTGTTATAGGGATATAAGCTGGATGATCTCCCAAATGTCTGTAAAAATCGATAACGATAGATTGGGGTTGTCTTTAATATTAGAATGTTATTCATCCAACATTAAATGCGGCAGAAATGTAAACATTTATGTTAGTTAAAATTCAACGCAATTAAAGAAAAATAACTCATTTTGTAGGTTATGGGGTAGGTATTTTTAAATGCATTACCCAAATTACCCCCGTCTGCGCTTTTTTTCGTTATTCTGACAACCCTTATTTAGAAGATCCATTGGTTAAACTTTAAATAATCGGACACATATCCCGAGAGCTCACAATTTTTTCAGCTCAGGTTTAAGTTTCTATAGAATGTTACATATCAACTTAATCCTTTCATTTTTTAATGCAAATTTAATACATGAGAAAATTCTAACCTTAAAAATTTTAAATAAATCTTGTTTAGAAGAGCGTGGAGGAATCTGAGCCAGCGGGTAATGAGAGCGGTGTCTGTGTAGACTTTTCCGATGATCGTATTCGTGCAAATGGCACTCGGGTGTGCTCGGCAATGTTCGGAAACCTATACCGGTGAAATGGTTGATATGCGGGTAATGAGAGCTAGTCATGGCTCCCATTACCCTCATTATTGAAATTTGGCTCCCACTACCCAATTGCAATTTCTTAAATTTTCACTGCCTTACATGACTTAATTAACCTTTCCAGATGCCACAACGTAAGACGTCAAAAGCTTCTTGGACTGTAGCAACATTAGAAAATGTCATCAAAACCCTTCAAAATGGTGGCATATCTGTGTAAAAAGTAGCTAAGGCCACAGGAATACCCTACGGTACGCAAAAAAAAAACGATACAGATTAGCTAAAGCGGATAATGATAAGTACAGCTATCCTTCAAAGTTGGGAAGAAGTGCAGTGTTCAATGACGAACAAGAAAAACTGCTGGCCGATCATCTTAGTCAAATGTCGAATATGTAATACGGGTTAACAAAATCTCAATTTCGTAAAATATGTTACGACATGGCTGTGGAGTTCGGTGTGTCAAATTGATTTAATGAAGTCAACAAACTTGCTGGTAAAGATTTCTTTTACGGATTTTTGCAGCGACATCCCGATCTCAGTATCAGAAAGCTCGAAGCTACAAGTATTACCAGAATACTTGGATTCAACAGAGTGGAAATAAAACTTTTTTTTTGAAAATTTAGAGACAGTTACGGTTAAACACAAATTTGAAGCAAGTAACATTTACAATGCGGACGAGTCTGGTATCACAACAGTACAAGAAACTGAAAAAATTATTGCGCCTAAAGAACAAAAACGTGTTGGACCAGTGACATCTTGGGAGAGGGGAAAAATGTTACAGTAATATGTGTCATGAGCACTTCAGGATTGTTCATACCATCACTTTTTATATTTCCACGCCAACGCCATTCGCCCCTACTTGAAAAAGATGGACCACCAGGAGCTATTTACGTCTGCACTCAAAACCTACAGCCGAAAAACCCGTTCTGCTTATTATGGATAATCACAATAGTCATGCCACTTTAGAAGCTTGAGAATTAGGTAAAACTAATCACGTAATAATGTTGACTATCCTCCCACATTCATCCCACTGCTTATAACCGTTGGATGTAACTTTTTTTCGGGTCCTTAAAAAAAGCATGTAACAAGGAGTGTACATGAAATCAAAAAATATGATAAAAATAACACCATATGAAATCGCTGGACTATTTAACAAAGTTTACAGTAGGGTTGCAAGAAAAAGGGATTTCGGATTTTACGGCGACGGGAATATTTTCCATAAACCCTGTGGTTTTTGGTGATGAAGATTTCATTGATAATATTGTAACCGAACAGCCAGCTTCTGTTAACCGTGATATTATCCAATCTACAGCAAATAAAACACCACTGTAAACTCTAGTTGATTCTTTTCCGGTTCAGACTGCATCGAATAATTTACAAAAGCAGCAACAAACTGATTTACCAAATACGATTGATGACTCCGAAAACTTTCAACCACAACCGAGCACATCTTCTGATTTTGTTTCTACTCTCTCTGTTTTAAGCTCGAAATCTATACCCCAAATTTCTTCGACGATGACTACCAGGCAGAAACAACATTCTGAAATTTTGGCGAGTACACCAATGAAAATGTTGTTTCAAGAAAAGAAGAAGAAACGTATGAAAAAGGATGTCAAAAATCCTAAACCAATCGGAAAAGGTGTCAAGGGTAAAAGTACCAGAGAACAAAGTTATAAAGTTGCCAAAGGTAAAAGTACTAAAGAAAAAGGAGACAAAAATCGAGTGCTAAAGCCAAAGGTTCTAAACGAAAGAAGAATACAGTTGAAAAGGAAAAAAAGAAAAGAGTAAAGAAAAATTTATTCAACAGTGATAAAGATGGGTCATCGAATGAAGAAGTTGATGAAAACAAAATTTGCGATGATGAATCTAAATACTCAGATGAAGAAAATCTGTGTAACGTTTGCCTCGATACAGGCAAAGGAAAAGAACTTTGGTATCTCTGCAGAAGCTGTGGAAAATGGTCACATGCAGAATGTTTTGGCAGTAAAAGTCCAAATGATTATATATGTTTATTCTGTTTGGATCCTTAAGTATCAATTTTGACCAGTGTTATTAATGATGGTTGTTGGTTTTATTGCCAAATGTTTACGTTGATTAATAGTTACTTAACCAATTAAGGCAAAATCTTATTGAGACTGATTATAAGCAAAGAAAAGACTTTATAAATATTTTATAAAAATACTATGGCTCCCATTTGGCATATGGGGCGTTCATGGCTCTAATTACCCGAAGAGGAGGTTAATGGGAGCCAATGACATTTTTTTGTTTCTCATCATTGATGATGATTTTGTTTTCATGTTTTTTCTGTAATTATAAGTAGCCAGATAGGCAACGCTCTCGTCCATAATAAAAACATTTTTTGATTACGTAAATTATGAGTTTTATTACAAAATATCCTTAGTATGCTCCAATTCCCTCACGCTTCCCTACTCGCCAAAATGTGAGGTTCTGTCATCCACTCTATAACAAAGAACAGTGTTTTTCAAATGTAATGTCTGATTTATTATAAAGAATCAAATTTGATTTTAATAGCTCTCCATTTTTTAATTACGATCCGATCTGCATTTTGCCTTAAAATTATCCATTTTGGTTATAATTAAATTTCAGGTGATTTAATTCTATTTTGCAACACGTATTGCCTAATTTCGTTATTAATAAAGAAACTTACTTTTTGAGTAAAACATAAATTATATTTTCGAGCATTAATCCATCGTTTATTCCGCTTAAACCGATATCTGGTAGACAGTACCAACACGGTAGTCCTCTTCTGGTTTCAGATTGATCAATAATATCATCATATAGCATTATCTGGCTTTGGATCTGAAATTAATTTAAAACCCGTCAAAAATACAACATAAATGTGATATGACAAATGAAGTAGCCTTGAAAAGCAAAAAAAAAACACTTAAAATATTAGAATTACTCATATGTAAAATAACACTGTTTTGATATCCTGATATTATTTTGGGTCTTTATGCCTACTTTAAAGTTCTAAATTCAAATGTGCCGTTTTTACCTATCGTCACCCATAAGTTTTTAGAGAAAGAAAGAAGAATACAAAATATAAGAAACTCAAAACATAAGCCATATTGTAAATTTTCAAAGATTTAAAAATTTAAAGAATAAAATTTTTATAAAAAAATTGAACCGACTTCTAACAGTGCGCTAAAAAGTTAAAAATAACTATAAATTGAACTTTTTGACGTCGGTGCCAAACTAATACCAATTACAAAATGTAATTTGCAGAAACAGACTAAAAATACTTTATTTGTAATTGCTTTCTTACCATAATTTGTATATATTAGTAGTTATTTATTTCATTTACAAATAATTTGGCGCCGACTTCAAAAAGTTCAATTTCATATAAAAATTTATAGTTATTTTTCACTTTTTAGCGCACTTTTAGAAGTCGGTCCAATTTTTTTATAAAAATTTTATTTTTCCATTTTTAGTTTTAGAATTCATTATGGTATCCATAAATTATTTAAACTAAGTACTAATCGAGATTAGTGTACCTCGCAATGACTCCGAGGTGGCAAAAAAGTACCCATTTTATCCAAAGTTGTAAATCACCCTAAAAAGAAATCACTAAAAATTCTTTGGTTCTTAAAGTTTTCCAAATACCATAAAATTGCGTCAAACAAATATTTAGCCTGTCATAGTAAATCCACTATCTTAAATTTCAAATTAATTTTAGATTGGTAATATATTCATACCCCTGCTGAGTGCAGCACTCTATAAAACCCTAGGATGCGATTCTTGGGAGCACATCAAATCGAAGAAGGGGAGCTACCCACCCTGAAGCCATCCAATTGAACTGGAGGACCTGCTCTAGCCAATAAGGTAACTCTTACGACTGGGTAGCAGTAGGGGGGCATAATTAATCTACCGGGGCGCAATGTACAGACCCTCAACTCTACGCCTATACATTTCCAAGAGAAGTAGTTTTCTTAGACCAAACCTGGATTTATTTTAAAGGCAACAAAATAATTTCTTGGCAGGATAACAATATTAAAAGTGAACGCGAACTTCAAGAATGTGATTTACTGTTGTTCATGTGAACGGATTTATCCTGTAGCAAGTTTGCTGTTTGCCTCCAAATCTTTGACTCTGGATTATCATGGTGAAATAAACAGTAAAATTTTTAGAATATGGTTCAAAAATAAGTTAGTGTTTTCGCGGGTTGATCTTGTAACACAAATTTTACAATATACTCAAGCTTTTTAACTTCCTCAGTTGACACCCGTCTACAGATCCATGTCATTTTTTCAACTATCAAAAGATTTTCCATCAGATTAATCGCTAACTATTGCTCTACAGATTGAAATATTTTGGTGTACATTTATCATAACTTAGTTGGTTTAAGAGTTATCTTATATATTCATAGCATTTCATAACAAACTTGTTCTTCTTGTTTTTAATTATAATTGCAGACGAGTGGTATACAAGGCTACATTAAATTACTTCAAAAAAGTATGTGGCTAATTTTTCAGATTAATAATGCATTTATAACCTATGAAATGTGTATTTTTTATTGTTTATTCTTGGTTTGATATGTTATTGCTTTATTTCAGAATCTTTTTCAGAACCTAATTAGCGTAAGGTTTTAAAACTTTTTTTTACATATAGTTTGTTTATCATAACTTGATGTTCTTTTGATTTTCAGTTCACTGTATTATCTGGGCATTTTCTAGTTATGTACTTCAATAATAAATAAATATATAAATGTTTGTTGGTATTTTTTACGCTTTTTTGAGAGACATTATTTATTTGCACTTTTTTTAAAAATTTTATATAATTATTATTGTCGCTGTTTCTCAGCCTTTTAAATTTGCGTTTAAAAAGCTATAGGAAAAATTATAAATAAATTTTTATAGTATGTATCATCGTAAAAAAGTGGTTATTTTAAGTGTTAGCAGATTAACCTTATTGTGTTATATTTAGTGTTCTTTTCAGTTAAGAGAGGAGTACTAATTTCGGTTTGTGATAATTTTTTGAATATTTTTTCAATAAAATATATTTATTATTGTGATTATTGTTGGGTTTTTTTGACGCATTCTGTATATTACTGAGAGTTTGACATATACTTACACAACACGTTGTAGAGAGTAGTTTTAACATTACTTAAATGTTGAGGAAGTGGGTTGTCAAAAATATTTTATTTAAATTTTACATCATAGGGGAAGGTAGGGACTCTTCGTACGGTTTTCACATTTTTTTTTTTTCATTTCAACTATTTCAATTAAAAAGTAGCTGATTACATATACTACTAGTGTATTTATCTGAGATTAATATATAAAATTGACAGGTCGTTACATCTCATATTTAATGCATAATTATGACTTAAACTTAATCTGAAATTCGTACGAATCTACCCCACACATGGGGGTACTTTCATACAGTATCGGGGGCACCTTCAGACGCAATGGGGCAGTTTTGTACAAGCGAATAAAACTACAAATAATATCCATATTCTTTTATTAAGTAATAAAATTAAATATATGAAATTAACAAAAGTTAATGACTTCTCTTCAGTCAACAAAAATAAACGATTCTAATCAACAAAAACTAAATGATCACTCTTCTAATAAATTATTAAATCTTTCCTTATAATTAACAAAAATTTAAACTTTTTTTAACAAAATAGACGATTTATGCCTTTATAAATTCTACTTAAATAATATAAAAATAACTAAAACTAAGAGATCAATCATATCTTTGGAGCGAATTCGCACTTTAAACAGTCTATCGTCAAGTAACGAGATGGATTCACTACTGAACATTAAATTTAGACAAATAGACTGAGAAAGTGAACAATTTGGAAGTTCTAGCAGTACAAACTAACGGTGGCTTAGGGTTAGGTAAAATCAGTTCAACATCAGTGATATAAACAGTATGTATATCTTCGATATTTGGGAAAATAAATGTCCATGACAGTCCTGGTTTCTTTCTTAGATAAGAGACCTTAACTAAAAGCTAATTCATTAAGGGGGCCTATTCCAGGTGTGCTGAACCCACTTGTGATATTTTTTGCCGTGAATGATTCGAAATATGCAATTTTCACAAGTTTAGGAATATTGTAAATGCTTAGTGCTTTGCCAGGATTCATAATATGCCAGTTATTGAAAGCAGTTTTGAACTTTGATTTAAAGGGCCCGAAGACTCCGATGTCGAGTGGTTGGAGACGATGAAATGTATGAGGTGGGAAAGATAGGTAAATAATGCCATTGTCTTTAGCGTAGTTGATTGCTTCCAGAGTAATATGACTCTCATGATTGTCACACAATAATAATATGGAGTTTTCTTTTGTGCAAAGTGTGTGCTTCTGTATATGTTTTAAAACAGAGACAAATATGTCACTATTTATCCAGCCGCTTTTATTCGCAGCCCCAAGACTGCCTTCGGGTGCACCATCGATAAAATTATCTTTATAATGCACGCGTGGAAACACGAAGAGTGGAGGGATTGTATTTCCACTGGTCGATATAATACCACCAAAAGTTACAAGTTCGCCTCTTTCTGCTGATACAATCTGTCCGACTTGTTTTTGACTTATTGGCGCCAAGACTTTTGGAGTAGCTAGAACTGTAGACACTCCTGATTTATCAAAATTATAAATTCTATCAGCAGATAAGGAGTGTCGACTGAAAACGGTCTTTAAGTTAGTGTAAAACTCAGTAACCGACGTTTTATTAAAAGCAAAAGATCTGGCCGCACTTGTGTTTTCGGGCTTTCTCAAGCTGATGTCTGGGTTTCTACTACGAAATCCATACATCCAATTCTTCCCAGCCAATTTAGTTTCTTCCCATTGTGCAGGAGATCTCAAATTCAAAGATTTAGCGTACTCATATGCCAGCTTTCTTATCTGAATTGTCGGGAGTCCATAGTGCATCTTACAACATTTGATAATATATTCATTTAACTTAGAAGCTTGTGTATTTTGAAAGAAATGTACGGTTGCTAGATGCTTCATCGTCAGTCCTGTTCTTATTCTTTTTTACTCGGCTTTCAAAAGTAGATAGTTTTAAGTTATACTTATCCGCAGCTTTTCTGTATGATAATATTCCGTTTACTACATCCTGTATTGCTGACTGCATAGAAGTTTCATCCACTGCTTCGTAACGAGTATTCTTTGGTTTATAACTTCGTATCATGTTTTTAAAAATAAGAAAGGAATAATAAGTTGGTAGGTATTATAAAAATATACGTTCACATCAGCGACAAGGCAGTGAAAACAGCCCGTGCAATATTGACTTACAAGGCCATCGATAGGACACGAAATAAACCATCAGCAATCGTCTCGTCTATTTAACCAGGTGGGGCACATTCATACGCGTATGAAGGTGTCCCACCTGGTTCTGTCCGAAAGTCCCCATTAACCAAATAATAATTATATAAAATCTCTTTTAATATTAATATGCAAACTAGATAAATTAGTCATTAAAAACATATCTAAGGGATATTTATTAATTACTGAAAAAATACAGTGTAGAAAAAATTATCACATCTATTGAAATAATAGACGAAAACACAAATTTAGTTACCAAGCGCGAAAACACGATGCGGCCTGTCACTGGTGCGAATGGCGCGAAACTACAGTTACAAAAAAGTGGTTACTCAACTCACACACACATGCAAAGGAACGTTTATTCGTTTGTGTTTTATAAGTATTGTATGAAGGTGCCCCGCGTACAAATGGTGCCGATCTTCCCCTATGCTAGAAAGGAACAACGCCTATTACCTTGTGTTTAATTTCTTTCTGTAGGTGGCTTGGGAATAATCTTTTTTAAATTTTTTCGAATGTTTTTAACCTATACGATATACACGTCATCGAACTAATATGTAAAATGCCATTAAAATTACTTACCATTTCAAGACACCATCCTAAAATAGTGACCAATTTTATATTTTCTGGAGTAAGTTTCTGTGGATCTTCTAATAATTTATATGATGAGATTAGCATCATTGTCATTTTCTTGCCATTTAGTGTGGTGTGCTGTAACATCTAAAAAGAGATTTCTTCATGAAGAGAAAGAAATACTAATTTGAACATTTACTTTCAAAGATATTTATATAATTTCAAAGCTGATCATAATTATACTGATATCTATATTGGGATCATACTATCGTTATATCCAGAGAAAATTAATTCAATTAATTTGAGGTTTATGTCAGAAATTTCTTTAAATTAAAATTATATGAATCACATACCGAGAGTTTCGTACCATTTAACTATATGGACTAAAGAGAAAAATTAGATTATAATAATAATAATAATAATAGTATATTTACGGATCAAATAAATACAATCCATTTCAAAAATAAAAATACAAACACTATTTAAAACAGTCAGAATTAAAAAACTTACAAATCTAAACATCCATTAAAATGCTTCAAAGACAAGTATTGACAATATTAACTAATTTTTCAAGAACTGTAAAATTTTCAATTTAAAGACATTAACAACAACAATAATAATAACAATAATAGTACATTAACGGATCAAACAAATACAGTCCATTTCAAAAATAAAAAATACAAACACTATTTAAAACAGAATCAGAATCAAGAAACTTACAAATCTAAGAATGCATTAAAATTCTTCAAAAGACAAGCATTGACAATTGACAACATTAACTAGTTTTTCAAGAATTGCAATATTTTCAATTTAAAGACATTAACTGGCAAATGATAAATATCAATGTCAGTAGAAACTGAATTCATTTCCCTACACATTCGAGAAATAGGACTGTTAATGCCATAATTCGTTCGGTAATATATCACTTCAAACAAATCGTGCGCTCTAAAAGCTCTTGGAGGAACCGATAATCCAATATTATTGAGTAGTTCGGGAGAATCAATACAAGAGTTAACAATCTTATGAAGTAGAAGGAGGTCAAGATATATGCGCCTCATACACAATGGTAGCAACCTCAAAGCATCGGCAGTATCATCATATACAGACCCCTCCTGCTGCATTCCCTGTTTAAAGGCAATGAAACTTAAAAACTTTCTTTGTACTCTTTCCACTTTTTCTTTGTATGTAAAATAATGAGGTGACCAAACTTGGGACGCATATTCCAAGACTGATCGAACTACAGGGCAATATATCACTTTAAAATAGTCTACACTATAAAAATCTTTAAGCATTCTCTTCACAAATCCTAGCAACTTCAAACTTTTGTTCACAATATTATCAATATGTGTGTCGAAGCGAAGGGCCCTATCAAATGTAACACCCAGATCCTTCACACAGTCAACACGATTAATCGTGTTATTATCAAGAAAGTAATCAAAAGTTATCCAATCCCTTTTACGATAAAAACTTATAATGGAGCATTTATTAATATTGAGGTGAATAAAATTTAATTTACACCATTCAGAGAATCGAGCCAGATCCCGCTGAATGCCCTCGCAGTCGTTGCTACTCCCGACAACCCGAAATATCTTTAAATCATCTGCATAAAGAAGACATCTACTGAAAGTTATGATGTCCTCTATATCGTTAATAAAACAGTTAAAAAGGAGCGGGACGAGGTGAGCACCCTGAGGAACACCAGAGGTAACATGTATATCAGATGGTTTACAGTGGTTAATTTTTACTCGCTGTACTCTATCAGACAGGTAACTATTTATCCATTGTAGAAATGATTCATGGATGCCTAAGCCTTCCAGCTTGTAAATAAGAAGTTGATGGTTAACCTTGTCAAAGGCCTTGGAGAAGTCAGTGTAAATAGCATCCACTTGACACCTCCTCTCCAAAGCCTCCACCAAGTACTGCTCATAAACAAGCAGATTAGTAGTAGTTGATCGACCTGCCATAAAACCATGCTGTGAAGTCGCTAATACATGCTTAAAAAGAGGACACATCTTTTGGTAAACAATACCCTCAAAAATCTTATTAAATAGTGAAAATTTCGAAATTCCACGATAATTTTCAACGTTAGCTCTGTCTCCATTTTTATGGATTGGCGTAATGTAAGTGGTTTTCCATAATTTTGGAAAAACACCCGTTGATAAAGAGATATTAAAAATCTGAGCCAACACTGCAGACAAAACATCCTGACAATTCTTAACAAATATGACTGGTATCCCGTTGGGACCGGTACCCAATTTACTATTCAAGTAATCTATTGCATTAAACACGTCCACAGGCTCAACTTGAAGGAAACTAAGGTTTACAGTTTTTGTGTAATTAAAAGTACGGGTATCACAATGTTCATGCGTGTAGACTGTGGAGAAAAAAGCTCTAAAGAGCTCTGCTATAGCAGTTGAGTCCTCCACTGTAACATTATTATGTGACATACTACTTGGAAGAGAAAATTTCATATTCTTGGCATTAACATATCTCCAGAAAAACCTACTATCAGACTTTATAGAGTCTTCATGCCAGATATATGGTTTTGATAATTGTATTTATATGTGTACTTACATAGCTTACGTAACTCTGAAAATAAAATGTAATCAGAATTGAAATTGGAAATTTTATATTGTTTGTGGGCTTTCTTTTTTTCAAAAATCAGAGACTTCAATTCTGGACTGAACCATGGCAGAAATTTTTTATTTTTTGCTTTAGCTTTAGGGACATAGATATCAAAGCAACAATTCAAACACTGATAAAACGTACTTAATATTAAATCAACATTATTTTGCGTCATTAATGAGGCCCAATCAAAATTTGCCAAGAAAAAGTTCATTTCCAAATAATTGCAGTGTTTAAAATCATTATAGTAGTATTCGAAATTCAATTCATCAAATTTTGTGAGTAGCGGAATTTCTAATATTAGAGCTATTGTCAAAGTACTAATTTAACTTACTAGGCTCCGTCCTAGTCAACTAGGGGACAAAAGTAACAGCGGGTAGAAAGCGCCAAACGTTCTCTAGAAATGCCCAATAGCTCGCATCCGGCCAAGGTCAGCTTGCGACGCTCCCCGCACATTCAATTGGTCACTGCGCCCGCACCGCACTCGTAGGTTGTGTTAGAAGTCGCCATGTGTTTTGTCCAACGAAAAGCAAGTTTTTTGATGATTATTATTTTACTCTTTACGTATTGATAAGATTATGCTTTTGTGACAGAATTTGATTATAGACTCTGGCCAATGACATATTGAGGTAGCGTTAATTACTTTATCTATAATCATTTTTGTCCCATATTAATTAGTAACTATTTTAATAACCTACAATTAAATATCACAGTAATAAAGACACTCTGGAAGTCTGGTCGTTCAACTTCTCTCTTGCAGCTTTAGTACCAAACACTACGGTTATTAAAGCTTACCACAACCATGACTCAGATCTTCAGGACTCAGGAAAGGCTGCTAATTAGTTGGTCAGTAGATATCTCTGGTCTTGTAGATCTCGCAGCAGCGCGCCCGCAAGTTAATTCGCGTGAAGGTTTTAATTAAATTCAATAAAACAAGTTTCTCAAAACACTTAGTCTATTAACAAAATAAATAGAATAAAACGGACTATTTATAATGAGAAACTTAAATCTAATAAAAATTACGAAAAACTAACATAATTGCTCTTCTCGGCCGTTATTTTAACCAAAAATATAAAACCCAATTTTGAAAAACACGTATAAATAGCTTAATAAAATATTTAACAAAAGAAAGAAATAAAACGCGAAAAACAGCTATTTATATTACTTAATCGAACCGTATGAAAATCGCGAAATGCCCTACTAAAATAACACACGATAATCCCTTAATTTCCCAAATTAAACAAAGACAATCTTCCCTCCCGACGATTATACCCGTGACGTAATTATTCTACGGCACTGGTATGGTACCGTACTACCCGACATTCAAATTGGAACTAAAATTTACTATTCCTTAAACGAGTGTATTCGAATCTTACACCCCCTCTCCCTTTGTTTTCCGTTTGTATCCAAATTAGGCGATGGAACCCAGCAAATTTCTTCCCTTAAAGTTCGAAGATTTGGGAGTTTTCTTACTGAGAGCGTTAGCTGTACCATACCGGAGGTTTGATTCACGAATTGACCTGTGAGCATCTTAAGCTTAATTTTTATATAACACAATTGATAAAACTATTCTACTTCTTTCTATAAAGAATATATGTTAAAGACTGTAAAAAAAACTATTCACATTTCTTGGCTGTTTTGGCAATAAATATCTTAACTCATTATTTGGGACGCATATTCCTTGTGAATAGAAAAAACAATTATTAATCATAATTCTTTTTACAAATGGCCAAACGATATATTTCCATTGTAGTGAGTTTATTTGATCATTCTTTTGTTTCCCAATAATGGGAAAATCGTTCAATACTCTAAAACACCTTAACGGTATTCCACATACCACATGTTAAAATACCCTTATCACATCTGGTCCTATATACTTAACCAGGGCAGGATTACTTAGACGACTTTATAGGCAATTCTAAGAGAGGGTCTTTTACGTCTTCATAAATTAACTGACTTTATGTATTTTTTTTAAGAAAACATTTAGACGACTAAGATCATAAAAGTTAAGTTCGATAACTGATTTATTTATCCTTTAGACCTTCGTGGATAGTGATAAAAAATATAACTACCCTATTCCCACGGCATATCTATTCACAGAGTGATTATTTAATTATTTATTTTAACAAAATATAGTTGACATTGAACAATGAAAATAATTAACATTTGTTCCATTACACTTTCAACGTGACTATTTGCCTAGTCATTTGTTCTTAGATCGGCTGTAGCATGTCATAAACGTCTTTTACGCAACACATTTATATTTGAGGTAACGACGTTTGTAACCTCAAAAATTTGCTGGGGTACAAGAGTAACATGACATAAAGGGACAAAAGTTGCATGTCACTTTTGACCCCGTTGCAATATATTATCTGTGTGCATGTTTTTAATACTTCTTTTTATTTATTTCACTGAAACAGGATCCCGCGACAGCGAGTTAGAAAAACAGTTAAAGGCACTACTGACATATCAGTGTACAGAGCAGCCGATGAGCATTTTAAGGACAGTACGAAGATAAGAACACTAGCAAAAAAAGACGTTTGCCATGTCACATTATACAGATTCATTCGAAAATTTAAAGCAGGGAATACTAATGCAAAAATTGGATACGGTTGCATCAATCGGGTCTTTACGACTGGAAAGGAAACGATTTTACAGGACTATATAATTCGATGCTACAAAGTATTTTTCGGTATGGATTCTCCTGAAGTGCGAAAGTTGGCATACGCATAACCGGTTAATTACAACAAGAAATATACGGATAAATGGAATGAAGATCACATGGCGGACAAGGAATGGCTATCCGGATTTTTAAAAAAGCACCCAAATCTATCTCTGAGAAGTCCACAAGCAACTTATTTCATTTAGAGGTAATTTGGCGCTATCTTAAATTTCAACTTAATCTTAGATTGGTAATATAGACCCCCACAACCTTCCAATATCGATATTTACGAATTTGAGACATAAGTTTCTTAGTTCGATATATTTTATACTGCATATTGAATTTGTATATGCCTCAAGAACCCCGCAATATCAATTTTAGACAAAATCAGAAAATATAAAATTTTCACTCCCACATATTGTATCTTATCAACCTAATAGTTGTAAAAAATTAACTTCACATCCGTAATACACGATTCCTAAAACCCCCAACACCAAATCTGAAAAAATGCGAAGGCAAAATTTTCAACCCACTATATTGGATCCGCCATATTGAATTTCAAAAAAATTATTTTAACGTCTTAATCTAATTTAAATCTAAACCACTCAAAGCCCCCTAGTACTAATTTAGTATGAAATCGGGGGGGGGGGGGGGGGGGGATCATATTGCATCTCAAAAACGATTCAGTCCCACCATTGAACAAAATCAAAGAATGTAAAATTTTTAGTCCCCTATATTGGATTCGCTATATTGAATCTTGAAAAAAATACTTTAATCCGCTAGAGTTAGTATTTCAAAAAATATTTTAAATTCGTAATTAACACTAACAAAAATCATCCAATACTGATTTTAGACGAAATCGAGAGATGTAGAATCTTTAATTTGCCATTTTTTAAATAATTTCAGATTCGTAATTTGCGATCCCAAAAAATGTCCTCATATCAAAAAAAAATCGGAAAAAAATTATTTTTATAAGCCATATTGAATTTTTTAAAAATAATTACAGATTCGGCAACTCCGAAAACTCCCCCATACCCATTTTGGAGAAAATCGGACAAAATTGATTTTTTCGTCCGCCATATTGGATCCGCTATGTCGAACTTTTCATAAATAAATTCGGATTCGTTATATGCAACCCCGAAAACTCTCCCATACCAATTTCGGATAAAATCGGACAAAATCGATTTTTTTGGTCGCTATATTGTCAGCGCAATCTTGAATTTTACTGTACCAATTTTTGTCCAAAAAAAAACATGGGACCACCGCAGCAACTTTCTGAACATAAAGTAAAAAATTTCATTCAAATCGGTGCCGCCGTTCCAGAGTAATCGGTGTACATACATAAAAAAAAACATACATACTCGACGAATTCTTTTAGAAGTCGGTTAAAAAATGAACTAAATCATTTTATATTATATCAATGCAATTTCGTTAATAAATGTTTCAAAAAGTTTACATATTTAATAAAAAATCCGAAACCGATCGCGATTGCCGTAATTTATTTTCATCATTATAATTTTCTCTAAAAAAGAGCTAAGGACTACTTTATCAGATTTTTAAAATTTTTTGCGGTTTCTCAGATAATTTATAAGAACATCCAAAACGAACCATCCTATATTGTAGCCGATTAATAATCAATAAGTATTTTTTTGGTCAACCTTGAGTTTACCATTACACATACCCTATCTAATCTACGCATAACATCAGGTAATTCTTGGCTTTTTTCGATCGTTAACTCTTCAATGATCTCTGGGAATAATGCCTTAAAATCTGTGAATTCCTGAGGTTCGATTAAAGTTCGCTTGAAGGTGGAGAAAGCTCTGAAAATAAAATAATATAAGACTCATATTCATTAAATAGATTTTAAACTTAGCCCAGCAAAGACAGAAAATTTTACAAATATACACTGTCTAGTCTTAGGTTTATTATGCTATAACTACAAGGACACATTGACTATTTGGACAGATGGATGGGTAATTGAAATATAAAATTTTACCAGACCGTCAGGCATTATGTAAGGGTTCCGTAGCAATTATGGGGTCAAAATATTTTTCAATGCCTAATTTGAACAGCGATTTAAAAAAAATGAAATCATACAATTAAGCTCGCTAATATGGCAATTTTAAAATGTAATACTGATATTAAATAAAATTAAGTTACAGAAATAACCAGTTCAATGAAATATTTTTTATAGTTTAGGTCACTACGTCACCAAAATCTTACTTGAAAACTTTAACTTTTCTGAAATAACGACAAAAAAAAACAAATATTAATACAAACTAGCGATAGAAGCTTCGGATTATGATGAACGAAAAGTACGTATGAACTTAAGATATTTTTAACTAATCCCAAGCCTAAATATTACAGTAAATGCTAATAAAAACTAGTTACAAAAAATAACACAGCTGTGATATTAGTAACACAGTAGTATCTTACTTACACTCTGTACTTTCATAAAGTAGATCTAGTAGATTAGAAAATAAAATAAAAAATAAATTTAATGCAAACATAAAATAACTTTAAATCAACAAGTCTAGTATGTATTAACTAAATTTTAAAAATTCTAAAGTTATTTCTTGTAAGTCTCTTTGAATCAATTGCAGTAAAGCTTCTATATTGGAGTTCAATTGGAATGTCAGTAAAATCTTGATGCACTTACATAGTACCCTGAAGAGGCACTAGGTTTTTACGGACAGTTTTTCCAACATTTTGAATGTCAATGTCAGTTACTAAGACAGACGGACCTTGCTCAACTCATCACGGTAAAATCTTGATGCACTTACATAGTACCCTGGAGAGGCACTAGGTTTTTACGGACAGTTTTTCCAACATTTTGAATGTCAATGTCAGTTACTAAGACAGACGGACCTTGCTCAACTCATCACGGTAAAATCTTGATGCACTTACATAGTACCCTGGAGAGGCACTAGGTTTTTACGGACAGTTTTTCCAACATTTTGAATGTCACTGTCAGTCACTAAGACAGACGGACCTTGCCCAACTTCATCAGGGTGTGAAAAAAGGTTTCTGCCTTAGAAACATCCGAACCAGTGGCTGCTTTTTTATCTGCAGTTCGTTTGAAATAGCCACCAATACCATCGGAGGCCCTTTTCCCGATGGCGGCTTCAAAAAATTTCGATGTGATGCGAACGAAATTATAGTCTTGGAATATTTGAAATTAAAATTTAACTTCTCCCGGTATTGAGTAGCAGTACCATCGAAGAAGAAATAAATTGTTGTTGTGAAGATTGTCAGCTATTATGGCATTAATAACGGGATGAAGGTGTGCCCAACTAGAGACAGGGTTGTTGGAATTATTTCCAGAGATAGTACAAAATGAAATTACAGTTGGTTTGTCCTCACTTCGGTTTTTGTGTACATAATTCCAGTATGCAATGTTACTTACTTTCATGACTCACCAGGATCTTATTAAATCTTTCTATCAATTCTGCAACAGTTCCTTCAAATATTTCTTTTACATTTTTCATGATTTTTACTTTTTTACCTCACTTTTCGATCGTTTTTAATTTTCTAACCTAGAGGCCATTTAATTGATTCAAGATCGTTCCGTGTATGGTACAGTATTTGTTTCATCCTGCACTCTTGACAATTACCGGTCATGTAAGCTGGTCTAACATATTGTGCCTGAGATAAGGTTGTTTATATTTGGGTGAGGAATGATCTTGTTTTTGTGGGAGCAGCGAAAAGGAATAATTTGATCAAAAATATTTAATATTTAAATTTCAATTTGGAATTTCTGTAAAAAATAGAAATGTTTTCAATTTTTTCATATCAAACAGTATTCTCGTAGATGCATCCTTAATAATATCTATTGAGTATATGTTTGGTCTTAAAACTACGTAGCGTATATATTTAATCTAGGAATACGACACCTTATTTGTTTCCTTTAATATTCATTTATTGTTAATGTGTTAGTAACCAAAAACAAGACAATGCACCGTTCCAACGATCAGAAAAGACTTTCTACCGTAAGCTAAACTCTCTACCTAAGATGGCAAATAATAAATATCCCAACAGAAAAGAGGTAGAAGAGTTCTGGGGAAAGCAACTTTCCACACCTACCAGTTGTAACATTGCAGCCGGCTAGATCAATAATGAACACCAGATCTACCAAGACTTCAGCCAGATGCAGTTTGAGCTGTTTACCACCGAGAAAATCTCAGGAATAATCATGGAATTCCATAACTGGAAATCTCCAGGTCTCGACATGATCCAGAACTACTGGCTCAAGAAGTATACATCATCAACTAGCTAATCTTATTAATGGTGTTTTTCTAAACCCAGCAAAAATGCCGTTGTTTCTGACACAAGGTATTACGTCACCTGCCTTGCCACACTATATAAGGTAATCATCTCCTGTTTGACCAAACGGATCTATACACATTGTAAACAAAATAACATCATTGCAACTCAACTAAGAGGATGCACCAGAGGAGCTATGGGATGCAAGAAACAATTAATTGTTTTCTCTATCGTATGTAATCAAGCCTGTACCAACCGAAGAAACCTCTTTGCTGCCTACGTGGATTATAAGAAGACCTTCTACTCAGTGCCACATGAGTGGCTCAAAACTATATTGAGAATGTATAGGGTGGATAATAATTTTGTTTCCTTTTTAGAACGCATCAAGTCTACCTGGAGAACTATGATCCTACAAATGTCATTCAGCGACACCATTAGAAAGGAGAATATTTCAAGGTGATTCACTAAGTCCATTGTGATTCTACCTTGCATTAAACCCACTGTTACGTCATTTGAACTCCACCAGATACGGCTTTAGTATTATAAATGACAACTAAGAGGTAGTAAGATTAAATCATCTTCAATACATGGATGATCTTAAACTGATGGCTGCTACCAAAGACCAGCTGGAGCAAATGCTCAGTATTTTGCATATCGTTATAGGTAAGATATAACCGACAGTATTTGAGATGCAGAACGGTCAACCTATAGCTGCAATGGAAGCATAACAAATATATAAATACCTAGGTATGAAACAGGATAAACGTATTGACCTTCGCACTATGAAGGCCGAATTGACAAGCGAATTTATCACGAGGATAAGACGGGTGTTACGAGGTAGTCTAAATAGTAGAATGTTGTTTAAGGCCCTAACAAGTATGGATGCTCTGCGCTTAGCTACTTTTTTGGAATTGTAAAATGGAGCAGGATCGATATCGAAAATCTTCAAGGCAAAATAAAAACTCTTAATAAAAGCACACAAACACCACACTCGGAGTGCTATTGAATGAACAGTGCTTCCAAGACACCAATGAGGAATAGGATTGGTCGATATTAGTAAGCAGCTCGACCAATAAATAATAAACCTACGTTCATATTTCCACAGGTTGGCGGACTCTTCCACACTACATCGAGCAATATGCGAGGCAGACGGTTTACCGTCACTACAGCTGAGGGAACGGGTTATTGCTTCTCATCACCGAACAGACCAAAAGAAGTTACAAGCCTGGCTACAGAAACCATTTTATGGACGTCATCTAAATAACGTCATCCGGAACAATGTCGGAAACTCAGCGTCGAACTACTGGGTAATTTCAGGGCAGATGTTTCCAGAAACGAAGAACTTCTTCTTAGCTATCCAAGACCAGGTTATTTCGACGTAGAACTATCGAAAATTCATCATCAGAGATTCTTCAATGACCAATGTAGATATGGCTGTCGAACATCAGAGACAATCCGGCACATAACTGGAGGATATCAAGCGTTTGCTGCAACCGAGTATAAAGAAAGACACGACTCAGCCGCTAAGATATTCCACCCAGAGTTAGCAGATAATTTAAAACTATTGCAGATTGGAAAAGTACCTAATTACAAATACAATTCGGGGCCTATTCCTGAAAACAACGAGTTTAAGTTATATTGGGACCTAACGGTTCAAACAGATCAAACAGTTGCTCGTAATAGGCCAGACATTGTACTAGCAGATAAAATTCCTACGCGAACTACACTGATTGACATTGCTATACCTCATAACAACAATCTAAGATCAAAATATAATGAGAAGATCGCCTAATACAGAGATCTGGAGGTGAAAATTCGCGGGCAATGAACAGCGTCTACACGATTCTCATAACACTATTAACAACTGGAGTGATACCGAAGAACCTCCTGCATTTCATCAAAGGACTGGACCTTAGTATAAACCAATTTAGAAAACGGTTCTTCTTCCGGACCCTTCTAAAGTAGGTAGGAAGTACAGAAGATCACGCCACCTAGAACCCGATAACATGGAAAGGGTTCCTATAGAGCTTCATTCTTTTGATGTCTTTGTATACCTAATATAAATTAATAATCATTGGAGGGAGTGCGAAGCCGTTTAGCTAGTAAATCTAGGGTGATATTTATTTTATAATTAAATTACCTTATATTATTATTATGCTGAGTCTGCTTCATCCACTTTGTATAATTAACATTATTGTCACTTATTTTGTGGTCATGTGCGGTTGATGTCGCGTAACTATTTTTATTCGTTGACATTTTACTAACACCCCTACGAATATCTCTAGTCAGTTCACCATAAAAACGGTTATGACCTAATTTCAACGAAAACATTTTTTTTAAATTAAATTTGCTTACAAAGGAAAAGAGAGTTTTAAAAAGTTTTAAATAAAATTTATAACTTCTAGCCCCAAAAACGTAAAAGAAATATTTATGTACCGAATTAATTTTTTGTAAATGATTAATAAATTTGCGTTATATTCTACTAGTTTGATCAACTGTGTTGCTGAAATCGAAGATTTCATTTATAAAGGGTATTAATATAGAATAAAAACTAGTGTGTTCTCTACTGACCTAAAAGGACTTTGTATACCTGTAGCTTTTTTGTTTAATTTTTTTTATTTAAACTCGTTTAGTAATTAACAACATAATTATACATTATTTAAATCTGCTAAAAACGTAGTTAAAAGGAAAATTCATTTAATACCAGTGACTGGCATTCGAATAAAAATTTCTTACTTGGTAAACTTATTACGATGTCTAAAAAGTGAAAAATAACTATAAATTTTTATATGAAATGGACATTTTTGAAGTCGGTGTCAAACTAATATGATTCGCATAAATAGATTAAAAATACTTTATTTGTAATTGTATATATTGGTAGTTATTTATTTCATTTAAAAATAATTTGGCGCCAGCTTCAAAAATTTCAATTTCATATAAAAATTCATAGTTATTTTTTACTTTTTAGCGCACTTGTAGAAGTCGGTTCAATGTCTTCTATAAAAATTTTATTTTTCGATTTTTAGTTTTGAATTCATTAAGATATTCATAAATTATTTGAACTAAGTTCTAATCGAGATTAATGTACCTTACAATGACTCCAAGGTGGCAAAAAAGTATCCATTTTATCCAGAATTGTAAATCACCCTAAAATGAACCACTAAAAATTCTTTGATTCATAGCGTTCTCCAAATACCATCGTAATTATGTCAAACAAATATTTAGTCTGTCATAGCCAATCCACTATCTTAAATTTCACATCAATTTTAGATTGATAATATAGGCCCAAAAACCTTCTAAAATCGATATTTCAAGAATTTGAGACGTAAACTCCTTAGCCCGATATATTTTATATTGCATATTGAGTTTGTATACGCCCCAAAAACCCCGCAATATCAGTTCTAGATAAAACCGGACGTTGTAAAATTTGTAGTCCTTCATATTGTATCTTATCAACTTAATAGTTGTAAAAAATTAATTTCATAATAGTAATACGCCACCACCCCCCCCAACGCCCTAATACCAAATCTGAAAAAATGTGAATAAAGTAAAATTTTCAACCCACCATATTGGATCCGCCATATTGAAATTCAAAAAAATAATTATAACGTCTTAATCTAATATAAATCTAAACTCTTCAAAGTCCCCTAGTACCAATTTTAGATGAAATCCAGAAAATTTCTAAACGGTCATATTGCATCTGACATATTAGATTTTTTTAAAAGAATTTTATATTCGCTATTTACATCCTGAAAAACGATTCAGTTTCACA
This sequence comes from Diaprepes abbreviatus, assembly GCA_034092305.1. Taxonomy (NCBI): domain Eukaryota; kingdom Metazoa; phylum Arthropoda; class Insecta; order Coleoptera; family Curculionidae; genus Diaprepes; species Diaprepes abbreviatus. Next base: position 7,934,724 of record JASJET010000105.1, read on the forward strand.
TTTGAACAAAATCAAAAAATGTAAAATTTTTAGACAGCTATATTTCATTCGCCATATTGAATCCTGAAAAAATACTATTAAATTCCTAATTTACACCCTCAAGAACACTCTATATCAGTTTTGGAGAAAGTCGAAAAACGTAAAATATTTAGGACACTATATTGAACCCGCCAGATTGAGTTGTTCAAAAAATATTTTAATTTTGTAATTAACACTAACAAAAATCCCCCAATACTGACTTTAGACAAAATCGAGAGATGTAGAATTTTAAATCCGCCATCTTAGATCCGCCATATTTCTTTTTTTTTAAATAATATCAGATTCGTGATGTGCTATCCCAAAAACTCATCCATATCAATTTTGAGAAAAATCGGACAAAATTAAGTTTGTATCCACCATATTGGATACGCCATATTGAATTTTTAAAAAATAATTTTGGATTCGTCATGTACGACTCCGAAAACTCTCCCGTACCAATTTTGGAGAAAATCGGACAAAATTGATTTTTTGTCCGCCATATTGTATACGCCATATTGAATTTTTTACAAATATTTTCAATTCGTTATGTGCGACTTCGAAAACTCCCCCATACCAATTTTGGAGAAAATCGTACAAAATTAAATTTTTTTGTCCGCCATATTAAATCCGCCATATTGAATTTTGTAAAAATAATTTCAGAATCGTTATGTAAGACCCCGAAAACTTCTCCATACCAATTTTGGAGAAAATCGGACAAAATTAATTTTATTGTCCGCCATATTGGATCCGCCATATTGAATTTTCTAAAAATATTTTGAATTCGTTATGTACGACCTCGAAAACTACCCTATTCCAATTTTGGAGCAAATCGGACAAAATTAATTTTTTTGGCCTCCATATTGTAAGCGCCATCTTGGATTTGACTGCACCAATTTCATCCAAAAAAAATATGAGACCACCGCAGCAACTTCCTGAATATAACGTAAAAAATTTCATTCAAATCGGAGCAGTCGTTCCGGAGAAATCGGTGTACATACATAAAAAAAATATATATATAACACTTTTTTAACTGGCCGCCATTTTGTCAGCTGTCAAGTGATTTATGTTTAGTTTGGTTTGGCATTTCAACATGATTAGACTGACGCCTGAACAACGCTTCCAAATTGTGCAAATTTATTTTGAAAATCATGGTTCTGTTCGAAATACGTATCGCGCTACGTCCATTTTACTGTCAACATAATAGTCCATCAGAGCAATTAATTCGATTAACTATGGAACGTTTTCGCACCACGTTTACTCTAAATGGTAATATGCATCCTCAGAGACGTCGTACAGTGCGTACAGAAGAAGTCATTGCTGCTGTAGAGTGTAGCGTAGAAGAAGACCCGAATCAATCTATCCGCCATCGTGCACAGGAATTGGATATGTGTCCATTCACTTTATGGAAGATTTTGCGGAAAGATCTTGGTTTGCGTGCTTACAAATCCAACTCGTGCAAGAATTGAAGCCACACGATCACCTAGCAAGGCGTAGATTCGGTGAATGGGCCCAAAACAAGATTGCCGTTGATCCCGATTTTCATAAGCGAATTTTGTTTAGCGATGAAGCTCACTTTTGTTAGAATGAATACGTCAATAAACAAAACTGCCGTATTTGGAGTGATGATAATCCTCAAGTGTATGTTGAGACACCGTTACATCCAGAAAAACTAACTGTTTGGTCTGCTTTATGGGCTGGTGAAATCATTGGTCCGTACTTCTTTAAAAACGATGCTGGTCAGAACGTTACAGTCAATGGTGACCGCTATAGAGCCATGATTATTGACTTTTTCGTTCATCAATTGAACAACCATGATGTGCAGGAGCTGTGGTTTCAACAAGACGGCGAAACATGTCACACAACTTGTGCCACAATTGATTTATTGAAGGAAACGTTTGGTAACCGCATAGTTTTACGTTTCGGACCCGTGAATTGGCCTCCAAGATCGTGCGACTTTGTAATGGAACAAATGTTAATTATTTTCATTGTTCAATGTCAACTATATTTTGTTAAAATAAATAATTAAATAATCACTCTGTGAATAGATATGCCGTGGGAATAGGGTAGTTATATTTTTTTATCACTATCCACGAAGGTCTAAAGGATAAATAAATCAGTTATCGAACTTAACTTTTATGATCTTAGTCGTTTAAATGTTGTCTTAAAAAAAATACATAAAGTCAGTTAATTTATGAAGACGTAAAAGACCCTCTCTTAGAACTGCCTATAAATCCGTCCAAGTAATCCTGCCCTGGTTAAGTATATAAAACCAGATGTGATAAGGGTAGTTTTAATATATGGTATGTGGAATACCGTTAAAATGTTTTAAAACATTGAACGATTTTCCCATTATTAGGAAACAAAAGAATAATTAAATATACTCATTATACTGTAATATAACGTTTGATCTGTGAAAGGAAGTACGTAGCGTTTGTTTTTCCTGATTGCAAGAAAGAATGATTCAAATACCAGCATTATGAATAAAGGGCACTCAGGTTTTTTCACAGACGTTATATTATCCTATTCCTTTAGTTATAGGGAGAAATAGAATAGTTTTATCAATTGTGTTATATAAAAATTAAGCTTAAGATGCTCACAGGTCAATTCGTGAATCAAACATCCGGTATGGTACAGCTAACGCCTTCAGTAAGAAAACTCCCAAATCTTCGAACAGAAGGGTGTCAGGGGGGTGGTGTAAGATTGAATACACTGTTTTAAGGAATAGTAAATTTCAGTTCCAATTTGAATGTCGGGTAGTACGGTACCATACCAGTGCCGTAGAATAATGACGTCACGGGTATAATAGTCGGGAGGGAAGGTTGTCTTTGTTTAATTTGGGAAATTAAGGGATTATCGTGTGTTATTCTAGTAGGGCATTTCGCGATTTTCATACGGTTCGATTAAGTAATATAAATAGCTGTTTTTCGCGTTTTATTCCTTTTTTTTTTTGTTTAATATTTTATTAAGCTATTTATACGTGTTTCTTCAAAATTGGGTTTTAAGTTTTTGGTTAAATAACGGCCGAGAAGAGCAATTATGTTAGTTTTTCGTAATTGTTATTAGTTTTAAGTTTCTCATTGTAAATAGTTCGTTTTTATTCTATTTATTTTGTTAATAGACTAAGTGTTTTGAGAAACTTGTTTTATTCAATCTAATTAAAACCTTCACGCGAATTAAATTGCGGGCGCGCTGCTGCGAGATCTACAAAACCAGAGATGTCTACTGACCAACTAATTAGCAGCCTTCCCTGAGTCCTGAAGATCTGAGTCATGGTTGTGGTAAGCTTTAATAACCGTAGTGTTTGGTACTAAAGCAGCAAGAGAGAAGTTGAACGACCAGACTTCCAGAGTGTCTTTATTACTGTGATGTTTAATTATAGATTATTAAAATAGTTACTAATTAATATGGGACAAAAATGATTATAGATAAGATAATTAACGCTACCTCAATACGTCATCGGCAAGAGTCTATAATCAAATTCTGTCACAACTTAACGCCTCTAGAGTATTTTCTGTGGGGATATGTGAAGTCGCTAGTCTACGCCGATAAGCCCGAAACGATTGATCACTTGGAGGACAACATTCGCCGCGTTATTGCCAATATACGGCCACAAATGTTGGAATAAGTCATCGAAAATTGGACCTCCAGTTTAGACTTCGTCCGAGCCAGCTGTGGCGGTCATATGCCAGAAGTCATATTTAAATTATAATGCCAGAAGGTTATCTTTCGAATAAATTAAATTTCATGTCAATTTCAAAAATTCATCTTTGTTTTATTCCATTTAAAAGTTCTATACCTCTATAAAAACACCCTTTATATAGTCGACGAATTGAGAACCTCCTTCTTTTAGAAGTCGGTTAAAAATAGAATGTTTTCGTTTATCAAGAAAAAGGAGTGTCGGTCTCCTAAGCTCTTAAGAACAAGTTTTATGGCTAAATTTGTTCTATTTTTGCATTTAAAATCGTTTAAATTAGTTATATAACCAAGAAAATAATTTACAAACACAATATCATATCAGCTTAACCAAATTAAATTGATTGATGAAGAAGTTATAAAAAGATTATTACTTAAAATATCCGTTTTTTGCCTTTTCACAAAAATTGTTAATCCGTAATGTCGTAAAATTAAATTAATTCTTCTTAGCATTAAAGTTAAAATTGTATGTGATAGCGGATGACAGTTGTAACAAGGAAAAAACGACTAAACTATAATGTTAATATTTTTTTATTTACGGAGAGGTTACGCAATTATTTTGTTAATTCAACATAGAAAGTAGTTACTTTTAATGCCGTTTAAGGACTTTTTTAATTTTAAAGCGATCTTAGATGGATAATATTCTATTCTACCTTAGTAAACATATGTTGAAACATTTCAGAAAGTATTGTTATGATTTTTTCTTCCTATATTCTCACAGGGTTCGATTAATAACATTTTCACTTTTAAATAACAACTTTTAATAACTACTTCTTAACACATTCACAAATACAAACTAGACTCAATTACTTTTATCCTATTCTTAGTTATATAACTATAAAACCTACTAGAATATATGAAAATACAACTCTCGAAATTAAAAGACACATGACTAAACAATGATGACTGGAGGTTGAAAATCATCTTGGATTTGGACTGTGTCAAATTGGAATTATTATTGATAATAATTTCAATTTGACACAATCCAAACTCAAGAACCATAATTTTTAACTTGACCAAAGCCGCGAAAGCTTTCGTTCTTTATGTCTAGAGCTGCTTAATTCGTTCATATGAGAATTTTGATGTAACTTTGTCGGGTCGTTCACATATTACCATCCATTTTACTGGTTCGTAGAACGCTATTTTGATTCCTTAATTAATTTTTTTACATTGTTAAGAAGAATATTGACTACTATTATTGGTATGATTCCATTTTAATTGACTAATACCTTCGCTATCAAGTATTTACAGGATGTTTTGGATTATTGAACTAATCTAATATGCTTTCAGAATTCGCCAGTTTTTCGTAAATGAACTTCTTTGTGCTTCACTTTATTCTGGTCGTTTGTTCCTCAGTGACTCTATTGGATCGGTATTATGATTCTTTTATAGAATAAATTCTTCAAAGCCAAAATTGAGGATGTTAGGCTTATCATCAAAGGAAAATCCATGTTGATGAATTAGATTCATTGCATGAATAAATTCGTCTCCTATGTTGGCAACGAAAACTAACTGGTTTAATTTTAAGCTTCCCAGTTGAAGCTTGATACTAATTACATCAGCTGCCTCTTCAGTTACAGTTCTTAACGTTACTTTTCTAGACAATGGTAGGATTCTAAATTTATCAACAAGGTCTGAGTTTATCGGAAATACTGCTACATGAGTATCGATAGTTATGGTAATAGGTGTACCATTGACTTTTCCTGCAATTATAAAACTTCCGGTAGTTCTTTCCAGGCTACGAATAGAAAGAACTCTGGAAGCCTTCTAGATATTAATTATCACCCGCCCTATAACGTTGATTAATTGTAATTTTCCTGGTTCTCTTCTTTGCGGTCTTTATCAGGAGTCGAATTCATCCAAATGTGTAACACTCTATGTTGTTTCTTCTATTGTGTGAAATATTACCTTTGGTGTTTAGTTTCTTAAGGATTCAAAAAAACATTGTCTCCATTGTTTTGTTTGGTAAATCCTTGTTTTCCTCTATAGTAACGGCTCTTATATTTAACCATGACATATTATAAGCTGCTTCTCTTTTCAAAGCCCCATCCAACGCTTCACTACAATAACCAAACTTGCTTAGACATAACACTTAGACATAACATACGCTGTATTTCTTGATCTCAGATCTCATCAATAAAATACTGGATCGTAAGTTCTTCTCGAAATTCTTCCGTTACTTCTGGGTAAGCCAGATAAACAAGGCATCCAACATCTGTTTCATATTCTTCCAAACTTTTTCCATTTCTCTGATGTCTTGTACTTGGGTGGTAAATAATATAACTAGCACCCAAGTTTATTTTCAAATCTTCCTTTTAATGCTGCACTAAAAACTTTATGGTCTCTTTAATGGGTTGTAGAATTGGTTTGCAATAACTCCAGTACCAGCTCATGAAGTGCAATTATTAATGCACTAATGTTAGCTTTAAATTGGCTTTTTTACATTATCCAAGATGTTTGACCGACATATGTAGGTGGTTTAATGTTCTGTCTGGTGGTTATTACTTTATTAGAAAGGCCATACTTCTTTATTTTATTGACTTGTGTCTGAAAAATCTTAATTTTAGATCTTATAAAATATACTTTTGATTCTATCCTATCTACAATTTCTTTTACTTCTTTTCACACTTTTCCTCTGTCTTGGCGCACTTTTGATTCAATACAATTTACTTCTTGGCATATTTTACTTCTATCTCATCGATCATTTCTTACACTTCTTGTCGTACGCCACCTATGAATTATCATACTTTGCCTAACTCTTTCTTAAACTGTTGCGTTTGTTCCTGTACAATTTGGTGGAATTTTTACTGTTTTTATACAATGACTTGTTATCCATTTAAAAGCTTATCTTCTCTGTGGCGACATTCTTCTTCTTTTTGGAGATGTTTTCCTTTTTACTTTTTCTCATTTTGGCGACGTGCTTCTTCTTTCTTACAAATTTATTTTTTTTCTTGTTTTTCTTTTATACAACGTTGTTCTTCTTTCTCTCTTTCTTTTTGGCGCCGTTCTTCTTCCTGTTTTTCTTTTTTGACGCGTTCTTCTTCTTGTTTTTTTTTGTTTGGAGCCGTTCTTCTATAAGTTCTATGACATCAGCCAATGTTTTATTTATTTGTTTCCTTTCTGCTATTTGCTGTCAAGCATTTATCATAAAAACTTCTAGAATTTTCTTAAAAATTCGTTTCTAAACTTATTTCTTGACGCCAAAGCCGATTTTTCGCTATCTCTTGTATTTTCTGAATAGAATATACTTTGTTAAAAATTCAGTTCTAAACTCTTTATTGATGATAAATTCAATAGTGTAGACAATTTTTCACTATTTTTTCTAATTTCCAAATATACTGTAATAGAATTTTGTCGAAAATTTGGTTTTCAGCATCTTTATTGATGTCAGTTTCAATAATGAAGATAGTTTTTCACTATCTTTTGTAGTTTTTAAATAGAATGTTCTAGAACTTTGCTAAAAACTTGGTTCTAAACAGTTTTACTCATGACAAATTCTATGGTGAAGTCAGTTTTTCGTTATCCCTTCTAGTTTCCAAATAGAATTTTCTCGAATTTTAAAACAACATTTTTCATTTCTAAATAACAACTCTTTAATAGCTACTTCTTATAGTTTCATATTCACATACAAACTAAACTCAATCCCTACTTATATAAATCTACTCTACTAGAATATACGAGAACAGAATCATCTTGTTCCCTCAGCTGCAGCGGCGTTGAATCGTCTGCTTCGCATATTGCTCGATGTGGTGTGGAAGAGTCCGCTAACCTCTGGATATAAGAAAGTAAGTTTATTCTTTGTTGGTCAAGCTGCTTACTAATATCCACCAATCCCCTTCCTCCTTGATGTCTTGATGTGATTTCTAGTAATATCCGAGATTTATTTTATTTGCGTTTGTATTTAGTGGATTTGCTTATCTATAAGGGTAAAGTTGAAGGCTAGTTCCTAATGACATCGCGGAGGATTTCTGCATTCGATTTAGCTACGGATGCAGTGGTGCTCTGAATAACCCACCCCTACTCTCCAGCATGAGGGTTATATCGGCATTTTTGCTCGCTGGTACTGCTACTAGACTTCAACTGTAATCTGGTGATTTTACTTTAATGTTATTAATTAACTTCTTCCTTCTCATTTAACTCTGACGTTATGCCTTTAAATACCACTGTAAAGGGGCGGATCCAGCCTCTCTCTTTGGGGGGGGGGCGGTGATATCACAAAAGTACAGTATGGCGAGAAAAACAAGTTGTCAACGGGGGGGGGGGGTGCAAGCAGCATACTCATTCCCAATATAAAAGGCAGAATGGGTTCTATTTTTTTGAACTCAAAGGTTTTAGAAGGGGGGGCGATCGCAAGCATACAGACTCCTATACTCTATTCAAGAACTAGAGAGAGTAATAAAACTGTTACCGAAACCTCTAACGTACCTGCTCCAGTGCCGCAGGTAACTGAGAACTGCCATAAATCTAATTATATTTCATTATATTTAAATATATTTTATAAATTTACTGCAATATAGAATTTCTGATAGTTTAATTTAATTTCTGTCAGTGAGCAAAGTACAACTTACAGTTTTTTCTTAATGATTTATCTTGTTTGCGCTTGTTTTTATATATTATTTGAGATTAGTGAGATACCCAAAAGATATGGCTTTCACCTCTATATTTATTCCAAAATCGTTAAACCAGGGCATTTTTTCCTCAACGAAAAACTTATTACGATGAATGTTTATGATGCCTTAAGATATCAATATCTAGATAATAATGTTAAAAGCACTCAACAAGACAGGAGTTGGAAAATCTACTATGTACCGAATACTGAAGGAGAAAAAACGACTGGAATTGTTAGTACTCCCAAGCCACATTCGATCACAGGCAAACGAAAAACCTCGTTGGAAGAAGAGATGAAAACTGCAATTAAAGAGGTTATATATACATTTTATTATGAGAAGCAGATCCCAACCATCTACAAAATTCTAACTAAAATCATTGAAGATTGCGATTTACCTGAAATTAAAAGAACTGATCTCTGGAAATTGCTCAGAAAACTTAATTTTTGCTGGGAAAAGCCAGATAGAAAATCTGTTCTTATAAATCGTCCGGAAACTGTCCGTTGGAGACGTAAATATCTCTCTCAAGTAAAAGGTAGAGTTGCTAGAAATAACACAATTAATAAAATTGGTATTTTAGCTAAACTTTTGAAACATTTTTTTGAATAAAGTTACTGCGGAAAATTGGGAAAAATTCATATAATAAAAGAATTAAACAAAATGTGAGTACTCGATCTCATAATCGGTGAGATAGAGGAACCCATTATAATTAATTTTAGCGAAGATAATTTCACTGTCTTTGACTAGGAATTAGATACGTAATGTTTACCAGTGTAAACACAATTTATTATTTAAATTTTTGTTTTTGTTGTATTTTGTTGTTTAATGTTGTTTATATGTTTTTTTATTTTTTTATATATTTTTATTTTAGTGTGTCCCACTCTTTAATTTTATATATATCTAATTCTAATTAGCCGTAAGTTTTTTATTATTTTATTATTGTGTTTGTGTCTTTTTCTTAAGCGTGTAGAATTAACATGTTTATCTTATTTTTTTTTGGGGCTATCGTATTTCCATATATAAAAGTAAATTAAATAAAGATATCGGTACAATAGAAATAAAAATAAGTAGATCTAATTTTAATTACAACATAAAAAAAGTAATTACATTTGAATCCCTTTTTAGTGTTTAATTGTAATTCTGCAGATGATTTAAGAAATAAATTAACTGAAACGTCAAATACCCTAAAAATGTTTTTAATTAATAATAAAATGACCGATAGTCCCAAAAATATTTTATTATTATATGGACGAATTTATTTTTTTATATATGTTTAAGTTTTTGTATTTTTGACAATGGAAATTTTGTAAGTATTTAAATTATAACTTAGAATTTTTTGAGAGAATAATCCTATGTTTTAGTCTATTATTATAGACCAGTATTTTTGATTATAAAATTTCTAACCCATTCCTATGAAAAATATGGGTGTCTAACAAATTTTGCTAAAAACACGGGACTAAAGAACACATGTAGTTTGCGAAGAGAAAAAAGGTAAAAAATGATTTATTACTCTCTCTAGTTCTTGAATAAACTATAGTATAAGAGGAAAAATCGGGTCCATTTTCCTAAACTCAAAGCTCTTGGGGGGGGGGGCGATCGCCCCCACCGCCCCCCCCCCCTTGGATCCGCGCCTGCCACTGTAGCACCATTCCATCAAGAAAACTGTTTTTTTTATAAATGCCCCTATATTGAGACTGGAGGAAAGATGTGAGGTTAAAACGTGAATGAGTAGACATGTCTCAATTATAGTTTGTTTGTCTTTTACGCTTTCGGTTGCCAGCCTTCAAAGGCTGCAGAAGTGCCCTAAGGGAACAACACAAATAACAAACCAATGCTTTTTTAGATCTAAGTTTTTTATTTTAAACGTGCTACTCTTATCCTATGCAATTTCTAATTTGTTTTAAGTTTTAAAAACCAAAAATTTCCGTCCCTTTCGATTTTTGTCCCCGAACATATTTTTTGCGTGCCAAACCGAATTCATCTTACAGTGTTGTCTTTTACTTAAACTCCTCTAACTCTCTTGGTGGCAACTTTTGAATAAGAGCAAAATTAGAGATTGTCCTTTTTTCTGATAAAACATTGAACACAGTTATTATTACTCATAAAAGCTGAAATCCGTTTAAAGTTCTGGGTTTTGCCATTGATGGTAACGCTAAAATTAATAGCTTAGGTGCAGCTCTTGTTGCCTACCATGACTACATCTAGTCAAGAATATCGTGTGAATCGATGGGAGGAATCTGAGGAAATTCGACTAATGTACAAGGGTTTTCATTTTGAAAAAGATGCAACAATAATGTTTTTGGAATGAAAATCTGTGTTAACTGTAAACATATGTTTATTTAGATCAATATCTAACTTCTCTCATTTACTACTGTTATAAAAAAAATATAAAGTTTTTCCTGATTGAATGCATCTTCTATCTAGATATATATGACCCTGCTAAAAATTTAAATATTGTTTTGTATTAATTAATTTATCCGTATGTTGGTTTGATTGACATTATTTCATGACTGATATAATTATCTCTCATACAGCATACAAACATTTAAAATTGTAAATGGGTAGTATAACTTAATTATTTATACAACATTTTTACAATTGGAAGGAATATATCTTCACGTAGACCTTTTTGTTGGATATGCGTTTTGATATCGTTGAAGCTTTCCTCTTTATAATCATAGTACATGTCTAAAAGGCAGAGATCATCGTAAAGGCGTCGGATGTTTGCTACGGATTCTGGCTCAGGCCTGTAAAAAAGATTTATAAATAAACATGAATTGTTAAGAAAAAACAAAATAAAAAATAAGGAATTAGTTAATTTCTTAAAATGGGAGTTTTTTAATTTTTAAAAAACCATGGTAATTGTTTCGACTTTCGTCGAATTGTGGACCAAAAATAAAGTGCGAAGCAAATCTAAACTACCTAAATTTATGTAATACAAATTAAATCATAAAGCTATATAACTATTGACAAGATGTTTTATTGTTTAATGCCCCAAATAAAGGTATGATAATTATAAGTTGAATAATGGGGAACCATTCAAATCTAACTGATCGTGTAACAATAAATTTGCATCTTCTAATTCGTTGATTTCTATAATCTCCAAGAAATTAAGTTTTAGAAATTTATCTTGTGGATATAAGCTCTCAAAATTTCATTCGAAATATGATTTGCTGAGTTCAAATGTCAGTCATAATTAGAAGTTTGAATGTTGTAGACAATGTTGAAGATTGACTAAAATGTGGTTGTTGAACTTGCATTGTCTTTGTTTATGTTTGTTTGTACGAAGTTTTGATTAGGTTGTATCTTTAATCATTATCAAGTATCAACTGAATGTTCTGTCTTAATGCTAGGAGCTTATATACGGATTGTGTCCATTGAAGCGCGAAGTTTCGCTTCATTGTACACTCATAGATTTGATGTTACAAAGTAATAGTTGCCAAAGATTAAGTATTTAAACACTGGGTTTACTGAAGATTACATTATTTTTAATATAAGCTGCTTCAATAAATTTTCCTTTTTTCATGTTAGATTTCACATATATTGTAGCTTCAGACCATTTTGTGTGGTGTTGTTTATCCCAGACGTGTCCTTTAATGTAATTTGGTATTGGTAATTGGTAAGCAGCTCGACCAACAAATAATAAACTTACGTTCATATTTCCACAGGTTTTCTTACACGCTACATTGAGGGGGCAGACGATTCAATGCCGCTACAGCCGAAGAAACAGGATATTGTTTCTCACCACCAAACAGGCCAAGAGAAGTTACAAACCTGGCTACAGAAAGTACTTCATAGACGGCATCCAAATGGGGCCAATCAGGATAATGTCGACAATTTAGCGTCGAACTACTGGTTGATTTCAGGACAGATGTTTCCAGAAAGGGAGGGCTTCTTGTTAGCTATTTAAGACTAAGTTATTCCGACAAGGAACTATAGGAAGTTCATCATCAGAGATCCCTTAATAGAAAATGGCCAATGTAGATATGGCAAAGACAATCCAGCGCATAACGGTCATAGCGTTTGCTGCAACCGAGTATAAGGAAAGACACGACTCAGCCACTAAGATACTCCACCAAGAGTTAGCAGATAAGTTAAAACTATTGCAGATGGGAAAAGTAGCTTAATACAAATACAATCCGGAGCCTATTATTTAGAACAATCAGTTCAAATTATATTGGGACCGAACGATTCTAAAGGATCAGACAGTTGCTCATAATAGACCAGACATTATACTAACAAATAAAATTTCTAAGCGAACTACACTAATCGACATTGCTGTACCTAACAACAACAACCTAAGACCAAAATACAACAAGAAGATCGCCAAATACAGAGATGTGACTGTGCAAATATGAAGATATACGAAGACAACTGGAGTGATTCTGACGAACCTTCTGCAGTGAGCGTCTGTATAGACCGACTGAAAAAGCAGTTCTCCTTACAACTGCGCGAACGGTCCGAAAGTTCGTAGAAAATACAGCAGACCACGTCACCTAGGAACCGATAACATGGAAATGGTTCCCACAGAACTTCATACTTTTGGTATTTTTGTATATCTGATATATATTAAATCATAATAGGTAATAATAAAATCTTCAATAGGACTATAAAGGTGTGGCTGTTGCGTAATAAATATCGTGCCCCAATAAATTCACAAAAAAAATCAAATAAGAATTATCCAATGCACAGTATCGCCTAATGGCACTAAAAACATAAAACAATCCTGTTTATTCTATGATCAAAATATGCTGGATTATTGCGCAACACCTTACAAAAATTAAGAATATAATAAACTTATTACAGAATTAAAAGTTCGTCTCTAAAACATAAAAAGGTATTAATAAATTTTGCCTGTTAAATGGTGTGACTGCCAGCTGAATGATCTCTCTGCTTAACAGCGTAGGCACAGTGTAATATCAACAGGCATGCGCAGAATATAAACTAAAAATAACCAGTTATAAAATAATCACTAAGGTGGATTCCGGTAATAAGATAAGCGGAAGGGAGGATTCCACTAATAAGATAACCAATAGAGAGGATTTCTATAATAAGTTAACCAATAGGGAGGACCTCGGTTTCATTGAGGTCTAAAAGAATTCCTTCATTGACATGTACAAACTGCCGAAATCAAATAGTTGTTTTAGCTGAATTAAACCAGGAAAAATGTCAAGGGAAAATTGCCTCCATTTATAACAAAGATCTTTACTTGCTCACAACGCTGCTTCTTGTAGGCGCGTTCAATTGACATATTTCAAGAAAATAAGCTTAAAAATGACTCTGGGCAACAACAATCGACTCAAATAAATTTGTCAAATAGGCCAAGTCATTAATTGCACAATCCAACTAATTTTACTTTATTTGTTGTATTTTGTATGAAAAGTGTATTTTTTTGTTAATTTTGGAGCACTAAATACAAAAATGACAATGAAATTAAAAACTTTCCAGAACAAGTTTTTTAATAACAATACAAAAATACTACGTGCATTCTCGCGGTTACATTATTAATATATAGGGAGACATGACTCTAAAATTTGAACTAATATTTCGGTTTTAGCACACCAGAAATGGTAAGATTTAATCGATTTTATTTTAGATACATTTTGGCTATTGTTCAATGTTATTTACATTTTCCATTCAAAAATTAAACAAATATCCCAATAGTTATTTTCAAATTAAAGGAATATATTTCAAACTACAAAAAATTAGGCAACCCAAAAATATTCCCTTAAATATTAGTAGGCAGGAAAACCGAGATCTATCTCAAAAAAAGTTAATAGTGAGTTCAGCATCAATAAGAAAACAGCCAAGCACAGTGTAGTAAAATATCATTATAATGGACAACTGATAATCAAATGTAACTTAAAACAGTAATTTATACAAATAATTTATGAGAGATATTTAAGGCAACGTAAGTATTTGTAACAAAAAAGGTAAAATTAGTCGAATTAACCATAGTAAACTTATACGGAAATTTGAATTGTGATAATGGGTAGATACAGAGTGGCAACGAATAATAATTACGAAAATTGAAACGATATGTACTTTCTCCGATTATATAACTCAAAAAACTGTAATATAAGCACGCAAATGAAATTGCTACAAGATGTTCTTACCCATATCTACCTATGCTCTGAATACTCCAATATGAAATTAAAAATGATGTGAGAAATATATATATATATATATATATATATATATATATATATATATATATATATATATATATATATACATATAGTGTGTGAATAGTTTGGTTATTCCGGGTTTCAATCCATTCGTTCAAAAAATCGTTTTCACGACGTTTCGCCAAAATCTCATTTGGCATTTTCAAGTGCGGTTCGTCTCGTTACTCGCTGAGAACTGATGGTGGCCTAGTAGTAGTAGTAGTAGTAGTAGTATTAGGTTTGCCATTGGATCATTGATGTTTTTACTCCTTTGACTGTAAAGGAGGATTCTTTTGGACTTTTTGCCTGGTTCCGGCACTGCGCGCAGGTTGCATGATTTGTATTGTGCTACTTTGGGTGAATTTCTTTCGGATTTTGGAGAAAGCTTTTTTGGCTACGCTTTCTTGTAATGTTATACGGTCGTTGTGTAACTGGCGGTTCCGGCTACTCAATCCGCCTTCGCCGCCAGTTATCAAGGTTAGACCTTGTTTTTATGAATTTTTTACTTATGTGGCTTGCTTAATTGCCACTTAAGATTTTGATAATCTCGAAATCGCTCTTCGCGTTTTCGAGTTTTAATTTGAAATTTCTCACTTTCTGGATTAGGTCTTTGATGTTGAATTTCCTGTTTAGGTCTTCGATTTCTGAAATTAGGGTTTGGAAGTCTTCCAATTCTTCGTTCTTATTGGTTATCCTGCTTGTGTGGGGATTTCTTTCGGTGACGTTGTTTTGTTCTGTTTTGTTTTTTAGCATATCGCTGAAGTTTACTCCTGGTTGGACTTTATTGGATGTGAAAGTCCTTTGTGTCGTTTGAACTTTTGTTCTATTTAAGTATTGGAGTAGTTTTGGGCATTTTGAGTAGTTAGCCCTGTGCTCATTACCACAATTAGCACATTTTAGAGGGATTTCTTCGTTCTCTCCTTTTTTCCTCAGGCAGATTTTGGTGTCATGATCGCCTGCGCATTTCACGCATTTTTTGTTGCGCCTGCAGTTCCTTGCTCCGTGTCCGAACTCTTGGCAATTATGGCATTGGGTATAGCTCAGCTTTTTAAAGTAGGTCTCCCACTTGATAATATTGTTTTCAATATGTTTGATTTTCTTTAATTCTCCTATGTTCGTCTCCCTGCTGAGCACAAGGAGATAGGAGTGGCTGTACCCTCTGCTTGATTTAAGCTGGGTACATTCTAGTGCTTTAATGCCGTTTCCACAGAACCAGTTTAATGTTGCTATAGTGTTCATTTTAGGGGGCCCTTTGAACACCATCTTTTTAACTTTTTCGTCTTTCGTACTATAGGTATAGTACTGGATGGTGCCGTTCTTATCCAAAAAGGTTTTGATTTTGTTAAAGTCTTCCAAGTTGTTAGTGAAGACTTTGTATCCTTTTGGAGTGTATTTCATCATACACTCGTTCGGTTTTATGATTTCGTCCATCTTCTTTTTACAAGTGACGTAATCCATGACCTCTGTAATGACTATCGGCGGTGGTTTTTCTAGTCTTGGCACTTCTTCTTCCATGCCTTTTTCTGAGTTTTCGTCTTCGGCTTGATCAGCCTCCATCTCTTCTGTCGCCAGTGCTTCAAATGAATTGGAGATAGGGACAGTATTGTTCTTGTTTGATTTTGATCTTTTGTTTGCTGGTTGGGTTGTTTGTGTTCCCTCAGGACTTAACTTCCTGGTTTGGGTTTTACCAGATTTTTTGACTGGTTTAAAGGGTTCTTCTTCAGAGGATTTTTCTTCAATCAGTCCGAATGGATTGCTGGGGTCTCTGTGAGTTTCTTTTTTGCTGCCTTTTGCAGTATTTTGATTGTTTTCCGGGTCGTCTTCCAGGATTACCCCAAAACTATTTACATTTCTTGATGTTTCCATCAATTCTGCTTGTTGAATTTCTTTTTTATTAGTTTGAATTTCTTTTTTAGGGATTTGGTTGTCCTGGGAAGACTTCCTTGGTTTATTTTTTATAACCTCTCGGAGGTTTTGCATCCTATGTTGAATGACTTTCTTTTTTCTTTCGCTGTAGCAAAGACTTGAACTTGATTGGGTTATACTCGCTTTGCCCATGGGGCATGCACAATATTTCTTGATCGCTGCTATCACTTCGAAGTTATCTCTGTGAGAGCTCGAACTAGAATGATCTGGTGGCCTCTGAAGAATTTCGAGTTTTGTTTAGTTGGCTCGCTGCCTGATTGGGTGGAAGGCTTCGCAGGCTCCTCCCCTCTCCCGAGTGCGATATATTTTGTTCTTGTATGCAGGTCTCTTGTGTACTAGTTGATTTTTGTTGTTTTCTCTCTTGATTTTTTATTAATGTTTTCCATGTAGGTGAAAAATTTATAGCATCGTCTCGTTTATTTAGCTGTCCCGCTTTTTCGATTTCTAGGGCCTCTCTTATGACGCGTACCTTGTAGTTCTGTACTGGTGCTATTTCTTTTGTTTTTTCGAAATCGATGGTATGTCCGGTTGTTTGGTGGTGTTGAAATAGGGCTGAGGTTGTCTGTTTGTTTTTGAGGCTATTTTTATGTTCTTGGATTCTTGCTTATATGCGCCTGTTTGTTTGTCCTATATAAGTTTGATGACAATCTGCACATGGAATGCTGTAAACGCCATGATTTTCAAAGTTGGTCTTGTCTTTGGGATTTCCCAGGATGTTGGCTATTGTTTTTTGTGGTTTAAATATGGGCTGTATGTTGTGTTTTCTTAAGATTCTTCCGATTCTGTCTATTATTCCTTTTATGTATGGTATTATGGCTTTGTTCCTTGTTTGATCTTGGTCTTTGGTCTTTGTTGTAGTTTTCTCTTGTCTTTTTATAGCTTTCTTTATATCTGCTTGTGAGAAACCATTCCGTTCTAGAGCTGTTGAAATGTGTCTTATTTCGTCTTGTTTTGTGTCAAGTTCTGTTAGGCGGTGAGACCTTGATACTAATGTGTTGACTACTGCCTGCTTTTGAGAGGGATGATGATGTGACGCTGCATTGTGATATCGGTCAGTATGTGTGGGTTTCCGATATACGTTGAAGCCCAAGGTGTTGTTGAGTTTCCTAGTTAATAACAGGTCCAAAAAAGGAAGTTTCTTTTCTTGTTCGATTTCTAGCGTGAATTGGATTCTGTGGTGGATATTGTTCAGATGAACCTAAATAGGTTCGGTTCAAATCAAAAGTTTTTTTAAATTATACCTTCCATAATGTTCCTCTATTATTTTGCGTTGTGCTGAAGTCGCTTTCTGAATTGCTTGACTGGAACCTCTCGTCGGCCTCATGTCCATACAGGTCCGGCGTCACCGAGATTACACTTATCCTCAGGCAGCAAGGGTTCAATCAGACAACAATATGACGAATTAAATCACATACCGTCATGCGTTGACACCACTCGTCTAAAGAGTTAGGAATGAAAAAACATCGAGTAAAAAAGATACGTAGATAATTCCCGTGAAGCTCTTGACTACTCCGCGTACTATCATTCGGTTTGGACCAAGCTACACTTGTGATTCCCAGATTCTGGTGTTCCTTATCGAGTACTAGTGTTTGACTGATAGCGAGCCGCTTATACTAGTTTCCGCAGCACACGCTAGGTCTCATTAAGGGAGAAAAGCGAAGGAAGGGAAGTCCTTGACCGTGTGCGTTCAATTTCATCAATTGAAAAAGGAACATTACAAGGTACTATGGTTAAAGCTGGTCATCGCGATACTTAACAAAACTTCAACGCATAACATCGCCTAGGCTACATCACCAAAGTGATTACTGCATTGCAGCGTTACACAACTTTCGCTTCGCGTTAATTTTCGCATGGCGAAGAAGTTTTATACGTCAGAAGTTAGGACATGTTCGCAAATTCGTTCCATCATTCCTGACTTCTCAGAAGAACAGTGCCAACTTGTGACGACGTGTGTTTCATTTGTCATATCGTGGTTATTTTTAACCGACTTCTAAAAGAAAGTGGTTCTCAATTCGTCAAATATATATATATATATATATATATATATATATATATATATATATATATATATATATATATATATATATATATTTGTGTATGTACACCGATTGCTCCGGAACGGCGGCACCGATTTGAGTGAAATTTTTTGTGATATGTTCAGGAAGTAGGTCAAACATTTTTTTGGACGAAATTGGTGCAGTAAAATCCAAGATGGCGCTGACAATATTGCTGCCAGAAAAATTAATTTTGTCCGATTTTCTCCAAAATTGGTATGGGGGAATTTTCAGTGTCGTACACAACGAATCTGAAATTATTATTAAAAAATTCCATATGACGGGCAAGAAAATTTAATTTTGCCCGATTTTCTTCAAAATTGGTATAGGGGAGTTCTCAATTCAATTCAATATGGCGGATTCAATATGGTGTGTCATTCATTTGTCATCTTGTTGTCTGACTGAACCCTTGCTGCCTGAGGCTGAGTGTAATCTCGGGGACGGCGGACATGGTTCCAGTCAAGTGGTGACAGACCACAAGAGACACTACTTCAATAACCACAATACTTCATTTAAAATTCTCTGTAAAATAGGAGGGGAAAAATATATTGGCCTATCATTAGATTTTTCTCGAGAATTTATTGTTTCCTAAAATTGTTCGGTTAAAATGAAAAGATTTTTTAAATTGTACCTTCCATAATGGTCCTCCATGATTTTGCGTTGTGCTGGAGTCGCTTTCTGAAGTGTCATAACTGTAAACCACGTGCATTTACCTTCTTTAATGTCATTGCCTGATTTGCCGATTACTGCTGTATCCACAAAAGAGTCAAGAAAGTCATTCTAAAAATAATAAGAAAAAAATTGAAATATTAATTAATTCAAAAAATGAACGAAGCCATTTGACATCAATTATTGATTTTACATGTAAAAGTTTTACATTAAGCAAGTAGTTTTGAAATTAGGTAATATAAACATAAAAAGTTTTTACTCAGGATGTTTATTTGATACGAAATACTACCAATATTTAAAAATGTAGTTTGGAATAATTATACGTTACCACCATGGTAATCTTAAATTAACACAGTTTGTTGATAATATGATTGTATATTGTCAAAAAAAGTCATTGATATTGTTACGATTTTGTCTCTTTAAAATGGTTTACTGGGTTAGCACAATAGAACATACACCTTTCACTAATATTTTCAATAATTAAATTATTACAACTTATTAACACTTATTACTACTACTTATTCCTCACTATTCAAAAACCACTATATAACTCTTAACTATACAACTATATGACTCCTATATGACTAACTTTCAACTAACTAACTCCGCTTATTCCATCTTTATTTATATACCTATGGAAATTCCTAAATAATCTAGAATATAAAAGTTGAGATCTATCTAGAAGTATGACGCATCGATACACCATTCCTTTCGGGACATTATAATAAAGATGACTCATCACGTCCGAATATTTGTATATACGAGGGCATATCAACCTGCACTAATATTTACCTGAGCTTGAATGAACTTCGTCAGTTTTATCAACAAAGCTTTGGTCTGTCTTTTCCGGTCCTCTTCGTATTTACCGGCAAAACACATCCCAAGAAAAATTGGTGTTTGGTAAAAACAATAGTAACCCTTGTAAATGGCAATTTTAATAAAGCTGAAAACATAAATTACACCATCTGAAACTCAAGTAAAAAAACCTGGAAGCAATAACATTTATTCAATAAAATGTATCTCAACTAGTCTTTAAAATTAGCTCTATTAGGAGATTGTTTTTGAAAGCTGCTTCCTGCTAAGCCTGCATTTATCAAGATGTTGAGTACTTTTGGCATAAGTGAGGATCCCGTGAGTTTTCGTAGTCGATGTAGAGATAGAGCTCCACCAAATTTTTTCATATATATTTTGACCCCCGAACAACGAATATCGAGAGTAGATTTCCGCAAAATGGTGAAGTAAATTGTTATAAACAAAAAAAATTATTAATAATTAATATAATTATTTTTATTGTAAAAAAGAAAATATTTGTTCTCTTTTTAACTGATTTTAAGCAAAAAGTGAATCTTTTAAAAATCACACTAGTCAACACATACAAAAAAAAATGCGATTGATGGTATAATGGTTGATGGAGTACCTCTCCATGGTATGGCTACCTAATCGATAATTTTTTGCAAAATACTTTTGATTATCGACGGATAGCCAACAATGGTCTTTTTCTTTGGTCACTCCGGTCCTCAGATCTTTTAGTGCTTGATTTTTTTATTTGAGGTACTGTAATGGAACCAATATTAATAATTGGTGTACTGGTGCTATTTCTTTTGTTTTTTCAAAGTCGATGGTATGTACACGAGAGACCTGTATACAAGAACAAAATATATCGCACTCGGCAGAGGGGAGGAGCCTGCGAAGCCGCTCATCCAATCAGGAAGCGAGCCAGCTAAACAAAACTCGAAATTCATCAGAGGCCACCATCAGTTCTCAGCGAGTAACGAGACGAACCGCACTTGAAAATGCCAAATGAGATTTTGGCGAAACGTCGTGAAAACGATTTTTTGAACGAACGAATTGAAACCCGGAATAACCAAACTATGTATATATATATATATATATATATATATATATATATATATATATATATATATATACATATATATATATATATATATATATATATATATATATATATAAAGAGAAGTTAACGTCCGTGTAATCTTAAAATAAAATAAGAAATTCTCGGCTATGCGGAATAAGACTGTTAATAAATATTCTCATGCTAAAAAGGGCGCAGATCTCCAAAGAACAAGGGAAAACCCCGAGTCCGAAAAATGACGACAGCGCTGTTTCGTCCTAGTATGGGACTCCTCAGGCAATTGCATTCGGTACAAATCATCATCTCGTATATGTGTCCTATAAACAGACTTCACAGTTGAAAAATAGTAAATAAGACACAGTGGCGACATCTCGATGGCTCACTCAATAACATAAGAATAACACAAATCAGCAAATTTTGTATAAAACCCCCATGTGGTGGCGCGACGGTAAATTTAAAAAAAAATATATCAAAACTCGATACACGAACTTGCTACTCTAAGGATAGGGGTCGAATTATTTCGGCATCGGCAACCAAACTAACCGTGAATTCTACAGTTGACATTCAGTATCGCACCAACGATCTCCCTAAGAGAGTTGTTGGGTATGTTTTAAGCCAACAATATAAAAATCAAAGGAGAAGTTATATATATATATATATATATATATATATATATATATATATATATATATATATAACACCGTGGTGGGAAAATGTAGATGTAGGTTTCTTTTTAACCGAGTTTTAAAAGAAGGAGGTTCTCAATTCGTCGAGTATGAATGTTTTTTTCATGTATACACCGATTACTCCGGAACAGTGACACCGATTTGAACAAAATTTTTCACATTATGTTCAGGAAGTTACTGCGGTGGTCCCATATTTTTTGGATGAAATTGGTGCAGTAACATCCAAGATGGCGCTGAACATATGGCTGCCAAAAAAATTAATTTTGACGGATTTTCCAAAATTGGTATGGGTGAGTTTTCGGGGTCGTACATAACGAATCTGAAATTGTTTTTAAAAAATTCAATATGGCGGATCTAAGATGGCGGATTAAAGATTCTACATCTCCCGATTTTGTCTAAAATCAGTATTGAGGTATTTTTGTTAGGGTTAATTATGAATTTAAAATATTTTTTGCAAAACTCCATTACATTTTTCGATTTTCTCCCAAACTGATATAGGGGGTTCTTAAGGGTGTAAATCATGAATTTAAAAGTATTTTTTTCAGGATTCAATATGGCAAATCCAAGATAGCGGGCTAAAAGTTTTACATTTTTCGATTTTGTTCAAAGGTGGGACTAAATTGTTTTTGAGGATGTAAATAGCGAATATAAGTCTAGAAATTTTAAATTTCCGAATTTCATCCAAAACTGGTACTAAGAGGTTTTGAAGCGTTTAGATTTAGATTAGATGAAGACTTAAAATAATTTTTTTGAAATTCAATATAACGGATGCAATATGGTGGGTTGAAAATTTTACCTTATTCGCATTTTTTTCAGATTTGGTATGAAAGGGTTTTCAGGGTCGTGTATTACGAATATGAAGTTAATTTTTTACAACTATTAGGTTGATAAGATACAATATGAGGGACGGAAAATTTTTCTTATTCCGATTTTGTCTAAAATTGATATTGTGTGGTTCTCGAGGCGTATACAAACTCAATATGCAGTATAAAATATATCGAACTAAGAAATTTACATCTCAGATTCTTTAAACATCGATATTGGAAGGTTTTGGGGCCTATATTACCAATCTAAAATTAATTTGAAATTGAAGATAGTGGATTTACTATGATAGACTAAATATTTGTTTGACACAATTACCAGGAATTTGGAAAACTCTAAGAACCAAAGAATTTTTAGTGGTTCATTTTAGGGTGATTTACAACTTTGGATAAAATGGGTACTTTTTTGCCACCTTGAAGTTATTGCGAGGTAACTAATCTCGATTAGTACTTATTTCAAATAATTTATGGATATCATAATGAATTCTGAAACTAAAAATATAAAAATAAAATTTTTATAAAAAAATTGAACCGACTTCTAAAAGTGCACTAAAAAGTGAAAAATAACTAGAAATTTTTATATGAAATTGAAATTTTTTAAGTCGGCGCTGGATTATTTCTAAATGAAATAAATTACTACTAATCTATACAAATTATCGTAAGAAAGCAATTACAAATAAAGTATTTTTAATCTGTTTATGCGAATCACATTTGGTCAGGTATTAGTTTGGCGCCGACTTCAAAAATTTCAATTTTGTATAAAAATTAACAGTTATTGTTCACTTTTTAGCGCACTTTTAGAAGTCGGTTTAATATTTTTTTATAAAAATTTTATTATATTCTTTGTATCAAATATTAAAGGGGTCTAACTTTTTATCTTAGTCTAGGTTATCACTCAGTGCAGCAGGTCTAAACTTTAAGACCAATATATCCTAAGGTCATGATCGAACTATGGTTTAATCAATACGGTGATTTCAATATACTTTTCTTACTTTTCCATTGTATACATTTCCAGCTTTGGCTTTCCATTATTCCCCTTAAACATAAGATCATAACTTTGACCAAAAGAGGTTTTGTAATGTGATTCGTAGAATATTTCTCTTAAGGAGACATAAGCTGGGTGATCTCGAAAATACCTGCAAAAATAGATAACAACAAATTGGGGTTGTCTTTAACATTAATATATATTGTTTATATAATTTTAAATGCTTAAGAAATATAAATATTTATGTTAGTTAATGTTCGTAGCATTTAAAGAAACTAGATCCAAGTATGTTTGTCCACAATCGGCTAAAACAGTCTTATATGTAATAAAAAATGGAATTATTATACAGGGCGATTCTCTGGGAAATCTATCGATCGATGGTGGGAAAACTATAATTAGGAAGAATCTGAAAATTTGACAGTGTAGTAACGTGCATAAGGGACAGCCGGCTAAAATATTTTCAAAATGGCGGCACGTCCAGTTATACCGGAATTAAATGTCAAATTATTTATTTTAAATGAAACGCAATACATATTATTGCATTTTTGATTTCTACGTAAAATTCTAGACATATTTCATATATAATATTTTATACTTAAATCTCACCGTTTTAGACATATTTAAATTTTTATGTCAAAAATGACATTTGCTGACCAAATTTTTTCTATGAGCAAGTCTTTATTATTTAATTTGGGTTAGTTTTTTGGTAGACAAAGATAGACTTTAGTAGTTTTTTTATGATATTTTGAAAATTATTAGTACAGAGTAGTCAAATAAAAAGAACAAAAATTATATTTACACAACATCAAAAGTTAATTTTTTCAAATAGAAAGCACCTATTTTTAACCGAGTTCTAAAAGAAGGAGGTTCTCAATTCGTCGACTATGTATGTACACCGATTACTCCGGAATGGCTGCACCGATTTGAATGAAATTTTTTACGTTATATTCAGGAAGTTGCTGCGAGGTCGCACATGATGAATCTAAAATTATTTTTAAAAAATTCAATATGGCGGATATATGCTGAGCTTAACAATGTAGGGACTGTCCATAGGGAAGAGTGCTGTCGCCTTTGCTGGGGAGCCTTGTGGTGGACAGCCTGTTGAGTGAACTGAATGATGCTGGTTTGTATACTCAGGCCTATGCTGATGACCTAGTCATTTTGTGCTCTGGTCGCGATGTCTGGGACCTGGAGGGCCCAATGATGCGGGCTCTCCGAATCACGGAACGATGGTGCCACCGGGAACGGCTCGGAATAAATCCAGACAAGGCCGAGATAGTACTCTTTACAAAAAAGAGGAAAATGGGGATGCTTCCCACAATTACATTGGTGGGAAGGACTCTTTAACTTAAGAAGACAGTTAAATACCGGCAATTTATCAACATGGGAGTAATTCTGGACTCACGAATGTGCTGGAATGATCATATTGAGGCTCGAATCAAGGAACCCATATGTGGTTTCTGGGCTTGTAAACAAGCCTTAGGGTGTACATGGGGACTGACACCTAAAGTGCCATTTTGAATATACACTATGGTGGTCCGCCCCATGATAACGTACGCCGCTATTGTATGGTGGCGTAGTACAACAAAGTGCAAACACATTCTTCAACTTGACAAAGTTCAAAGAATGGCTTGTGTGGGAATATTGAGTGCGATGAGGACTGCTCCCACCAGGGCTCTGGAAGCCCTGGTGAACCTGCCTCATCTTCACATAGAGAACGAGGCCCTGTTTATCGTGTTATTTGCCTGGGACATTTTGGAATTGGAACGGACAGCGACTTAGTTGTCTAGGAAAGCGCGGTGGAGAGGTGTCCATCACTTCCCATGTGGACAGACTACATGATGCCGCTTTTAAAACCCAACCTCTCCCTGTAGATATTTATGCCAAGTGGAGAGGTAGGGGAGGGAGAACAAAATCTTCCGAAAAATGGATCCTGGTGGAATACTGATGGATCTCGACAAAATTAAAGAGTATTCGGCAGGAGCACAAGAGTCAGAAAGTACTACGCTCTCGGACAATCTGCGACAATTTTCACAGTGGAAATTTATGCTATTCTGCAGTGTGCCCATTTCTGTGAGAGGGACATAGACAGGAATAGAGTAATAAATATATGCTTAGACAGTAAGGCTGCAATATTGGCACTGAAGTCCAGTGTTGTGAATTCGCGACTGGTGCAAGGATGTACTAAACGGTATGACAAGGAAAGGTGCACAGTCAGACTCGTATGGGTCCCGCGTCACTCGGGCATACGCGGGAATGAGGACGCAGACCGTCTGGCAAAGTTGAGTTAGGCGGCTGAATCCTATGGGCCTCAACCAATATTACCTATCCCAATTGCTATTGGCAAAAGGGAAATAAAATCGTTGCTGGAAAGCAAATCTATTGAATCGTGGAGGGGAGCTCCTGGAATGAGGTGTGCTAAGGAACATATAACTGGGCCTAGCGCACGGCGTACTAAGGAGCTTCTCTCCTTGGGACGGAAAAAGCTGCGAATTGTAGTAGGATTGTTGACAGGACATTGTCACCTAAGGTGCCATCTTCATAGAATCGGTGTCGAAGACGACCCGACATGCAGATGGTGTTTGGGAAAGGATGAAACTGTTGACCATGTTCTCAGAGGGTGTCCAGCACTCAAAGGACTGAGACAGAGATATTTCGGAGATACGGTTTTATTACCGGAAGCGGTTAGGCAAGTTCAACTAACGAGGCTGCTTGGATTCGCAAAGGCAATTGTCCTCGAATAACCTGCAGATATGGTGAGATATAAAGGGCCCAATGGAGGCCTAGGCATCGATGATCTAGTATCACCACTCCTTTTTCATTCATTCATTCATTCAACTTGATCCTTTAGTTTTTATGATTTGAATTTAATATGTGATGTGAGGTTATTCTCTGATTCACTCTTCTTTAAATTTAATACCTGATTAATTCCAAATTGAAATGAAGATTAGTGGATTAAATGGATCAATTTCCTGTAAAAGCGAATTTGATATTAAACGGCCTCCATCATATAATTATTATCCAATCGGCACTGTGCCTTGGACACAACGTCAACGACTGAACATTCTATAGTTTGGTTTGATCGAATTTCAGGAGACTTATTACTATTGTGAAATACCTCTTACCTGATTTGATCACTAAAAAATAAACTTACTTTCTAAGTAAAACAAAAATGGTATTTTCGAGCATTAATCCATCATTTATTCCGCTCAGACCAATATCTGGTAGGCAGTGCCAACACGGTATTCCTCTTCTAATTTTAGACTCATCATAAATATCATCATATATCATTAGATGACTTTGCATCTAAAATTAAATTAAAGCCCATTAAAGATATAACCTTCATGATTTAATTGTGATATAACAAATTCAGTGAAGTTGTAAAACAAAAAATCATTTAAAATATTGGTAACACTCTTACAGGTTAATTGGTAAACATATTCAAATACTACTATGGTGGTATTTCATGACAAAACCTCACAATTAAGTGAGAAGAAATGCAATAGATATTTTTTGCAAACTAAAGCAAAGGCAATAGATAGATAAGATGGTCAAATCTGCCCCCAAGTGATTCACTACGGCCTGTATCATGTTCAATGGACAATGTTAAAAGATGCCTCTGTACATATTTTGAGTCTCCTGGTCTGAAGAGGTTACGTTCACTTTTTTCGAATTTTATTTTTTTACGAGTGCAGTTTTGCACAGAGATGTATTTTTAGCCGACTTCTAAAAGAAGGACGTTCTCAAATTGTCGCCTATGTATTGTTTTTTTTTATGTATGTACAGGGTAAGTCAACGATTGGATGAAGTAGGTTTGTGCCTTTTCGGTGAAATTAACAAAGAAACTATATTTATTGTTTGATACAGTTTATTTTTACGCAGATTTTAAAAATATGTAGGAATCTACAGAGTGAGCCAAAAAACTAGGACAGCATAAAGTTGTATTTTTTTAAATAGAACACCCTATATACGAATCGCATTTTCGATTTAGCTTATAATTTTAAATCTTTTTCATTAAGGGTTTACTATAACAAAACTTTATAGTTTCTGAGCTAATTAAGTTTAAAGAAAAAAAGTAACATTTTCAAGCATCAATTCAATCCTAAATAACGTTTTCAATTTTGTGACAAATATATACAAATTTGGAATTTAGCAAGGCCAAGGACAAGTTAACATAATTTTTACCTAACATTTGCAATAAAAGCTACAGGGTGTTGAACACATCGGCTCAAATTTGAACAAGTTTAAATGAATAAATATCTTTTTTTTTAAATGGTACACCCTGTATATTTTCATGTTATTTAATAGAGTAATAAAAACCCTAAAAGTTTTGTTTAATACATCCTATACCTATTTATAATAGTTTTTGAGATATTTCAGTTTTTCTTATTTTCCATACTTTTTTACAGAAATAGTCTTCATTATCATAGTAGCCATGTAAAATAATAAAAAGAAACTACAGAAACAAACAGAATGTGGTTAAATATGATGAAATACATTACTCGTTATATTACAACGGCAATAGTTTAATTAAACATAATGTGAAAAAATTAACACAACAATAACGACAAGGCAAATACATATTTACTTTTATACTAAATTGAAACAAAAAAATTACTTATTAAATACTGAGATTAATTATTTCTTTTTAATAAGTGTTCGAATAAACGACCCTCTTGTGCAATGCACAAATTTAGTCTTTTTTGCAGATTTTCTCGCACCCTGGACAAAATTAGTGGCGTTATTGTTCTACAGGTATCCCTAATCCTGTTTTGCATATCTTCCACTGTTGTTGGTGGATTAACATACACCTTATTTTTAATACAACCCCATAGGAAGAAATCTAATGGGGTGATGTCGCAAGACTTTGGTGGCCACTCAATGAAACTCCCACGTCCAATCCATTTTTGCGGATATCGTTGGTCCAAAAACTCACGAATTTCACGATGGTAATGCGGAGGCGCACCATCATGCTGGAACCACATACTGTCGAGCTCATCCCTATCGAGACCTTGAAGCAGTTGGGGTAGTTCTTCTTGTAGAAAGTTCAGATAACTATGGCCATTTAGTGGTTCTTTAAAAAAGTGGGGTCCAATAATTCGATTATGATCAATACCACACCAAATATTTAATGACCAGTGGTTTTGATGTTGCACCTCTCTAATCCAAAATGGGTTTTCTGTGGCATAATAATGCATGTTGCGTTTATTTACGGCACCGTTACTTCTAAAAGTAGCTTTATCACTAAACATTACCTTGCATAATAAATTTGGATTTAATTGAATCTCCGCATTTACTGTACGACAAAAGTTTACACGACTTTCAAAATCCTGTCCATGCAATTCTCGGTGTAATTCCATGTGATATGGATGATACCTATATTTCTTGGTAGTACGATTAGCGGTGGATTGTGATGTTTCACATAATGCTGCTAACTGACGGCTACCAATATAAGGATTTTCCTGAACATTTAACAATACTTGTAGTTCTTTTTCTTCATTAGTTACTGGTTTGTTGACCACTTTACGTTTTGGATAATCAACAGTACCAGAAGAATCAAATCTTTGCATTAAGTTTTGAAAAGTATGGGTATTAGGCTGGCGCCGATCAGGATACTTCATTTTGTAAATTCTTTGAGCAAGAAGGCAATTTTTTTGAGCCTCTCCTATTGTATAAATCATATCTATTAACTCATTCTTTGGAAAATTCATTTTACAATATAAGATGAATGCAAAAAAAACCAAACTACACTACATAAAAACCAAAAGAATAGAAGCGATTGCGGTTATAAATTTGACACACAGAAAAATGTTCTTTTACATTGTTTTTGCCATGGCTTTTATGATAATGAAGACTATTTCTGTAAAAAAGTATGGAAAATAAGAAAAACTGAAATATCTCAAAAACTATTATAAATAGGTATAGGATATATTGAACAAAATTTTTAGGGTTTTTATTACTCTATTAAATAACATGAAAATATACAGGGTGAACCATTTAAAGAAAAAAGATATTTATTCATTTAAATTTGTTTAAATTTGAGCCGATGTGTTCAACACCCTGTAGCTTTTATTGCAAATATTAGGTAAAAATTATGTTAACTTGTCCTTGGCCTTGCTAAATTCCAAATTTGAATATATTTGTCACAAAATTGAAAACGTTATTTAGGATTGAATTGATGCTTGAAATTTTTTTTTTAAACTTAATTATCTCAGAAACTATAAAGTTTTGTTATAGTAAACCCTTAATAAAAAAGATTTAAAAGTATAAGCTAAATTGAAAATACGATTCGAATATAGGGTGTTCTATTTAAAAAAATACAATTTTATGCTGTCCTAGTTGTTTGGCTCACCCTGTAGAGTCCTAAATATTTTTAAAATCTGCGTAAAAATAAACTGTATCAAACAATAAATATAGTTTCTTTGTAAATTTCACCGAAAAGGCACAAACTTACTTCATCCAATCGTTGACTCACCCGGTACACCGATTTCTCCGGACCGGCCGCACCGATTTGAACGAAATTTTTTGCGTTATGTTCAGAAAGTTGCTGCGATGGTCCCATATTTTTTTAGATGAAATCGGTGCAGTAAAATCCAAAATGGTACTTACAATATGGCGGCCAAAAAAATTAATTTTGTCCGATTTTCTTCAAAATTGGTATGGAGAATTTTGAGGGTTTTACTCAACGAATCTGAAATTATTTTTAAGAAATTCTAAATGGCGGATCCAATATGGCGGATAAAAAAAATTAATTTTGTCCGATTTTCTCCAAAATTGGAATGGAGGAGTTTTCGAGGTCTTACATAACGAATGCAAAATATTTTTAGAAAATTCAATATGGCGGATCCAATATGGCGGACAAAAAAATCAATTTTGTCAAATTTTTTCCGAAATTGGTACTGGGGAGTTTTCGGGGTCGCACATGACGAATTTAAAATTATGTTTAAAAAAAAATCAAGACGACGGATCCAATATGGCCGACGAAAGAATCAATTTTGTCCGACTTTCTCCAAAATTGGTATGGGGGAGTTTTCGGGATCTCATATAATGAATCTGAGATTATTTTAAAAAAATTCAATATGGCAGATCCAATATGGCCGACGAAAATATCAATTTTTTTCGATTTTCTCCAAAATTAATATGGAGGAGTTTTCGAAGTCACACATAAAGAATTCAAAATATTTTTAAAAAATTCACCATGGCGAATCCAATATGGTGGACCAAAAATCAATTTGTCCGATTTTCTCCAAAATTGGTATGGGGGAGTTTTCGACAAATCTAAAATTATTTTAAAAAAATGCAATATGGCGTATCCAGTACGGTGGATAAAAAAATAATTTTCTCCGATTTTTCTCAAAATTGATATGGGGGAGTTTTTAGGATAACACATTACGAATCTGATATTATTAAAAAAAGAAATAAATATAGCGGATCTAAGATAGCGGATTAAAGATTCTACATCTTTCCATTTTGTCTAAAGTCAGTATTGGGGGATTTTTGTTAGTGTTAATTACGAAATTAAAATATTTTTTGAAAAACTCATTCTGGCGGATTCAATATGGTGTCCTAAAAATTTTAAATTTTTCGACTTTCTCCAAAACTGATATAGAGGGTTCTTGAGGGTGTAAGTTAAGAATTTAATAGTATTTTTTTAGGATTCAATATGGCGAATGCAATATAGCTGACTAAAAAAAACTGAATTGTTTTTGAGGATGTAAATAGCTAATATTAAATTATTTTAAGAAAATCTAATATGTCAGATACAATATGACCGTTTAGCAATTTTAAATTTCTGGATTTCATTGATACTAACGGGTTTGGAGGGTGTAGATTTAGATTAGACGAAGACGTTAAACTTCGTTTTTTGAAATTGAATATAGCGGATCCAGTATGGTGGGTTGAAAATTTTACCATATTCGCATTTTCTCAGATTTGGTATTAGGGGGTTGGGGGGTTGGGGGGGTGGTGGTGTATTACGAATATGAACGTTAATTTTTTCCAATCATTGGGTTGATAAGATACAATATAAGAGACTAAAAATTTTACATTTTCCAGTTTTATCTAAAATTGATATTGCGGGGTTTTTGGGGGCGAATACAAACTCAATATGCAATATAAAATATATCGGGCTAAGAAATTTACGTGTCGAATTATTTAAATATCGATATTGGTTTTGGGGCCTATATTACCAGTATAAAATTAATTTGAAATTTAAGACAGTGGATTTACTATAACAGACTAAATATTTGTTTGATACAATTTCATTGGTATTTGGAGAACTCTAAGAATGAAAGAATTGTTAGTGGTGCATTTTAGGGTGATTTACAATTCTGGATAAAATTGGTACTTTTTTGCCACCTTGGGGTCATTGCGAAGAACACTAATCTCCATTAGCATTTAGGTCAAATAATTTATGAATATCATAATGAATTCAAAACTAAAAATCGAAAAATGAAATTTTTATAAAAAAATTGAACCTACTGCTAAAAGTGCGCTAAAAAGCGAAAAATAACTATACATTTTTTAAGTCGGCGCCAAATTATTTCTAAATAAAATAAATAACTACTAATATATACAAATTATGGTAAGAAAGCAATTACAAATAAAGTATTTTTAATCTGTTTATACTAATATATACAAATTATGGTAAGAAAGCAATTACAAATAAAGTATTTTTAATCTGTTTATGCGAATCACATTTTGACAGGTATTAGTTTGGCGCCGACTTCAAAAAATTCAATTTCATATAAAAATTTATAGTTATTTTTCGCTTTTTAGCGCGCTTTCAGAAGCCGGTTCAATTTTTTTATAAAAAATTTATTTGGTTATAAACAATCATGATTTTTTTCAGATTTTTTTCAGCAAAAATTGAGCTCAGGACAAATTTTTTAATTTGTATACATTTTTTTTAGGTTAGGATCAAAATTCTTGGCAAACTCTAAAATAGTTATTTTTTGTATACCTATTCTAGAGGTCGTATAGCTTA
The DNA here is from genome assembly GCA_034092305.1 of Diaprepes abbreviatus. NCBI lineage: Eukaryota > Metazoa > Arthropoda > Insecta > Coleoptera > Curculionidae > Diaprepes > Diaprepes abbreviatus. Next base: position 7,967,209 of record JASJET010000105.1, read on the forward strand.
AATGAAAGTTCGAAACTAACTAACTAACAATAACAAAAAAGAATAAATGAGTTGTTGATTTTAAATTATTGAAACAGATTAAGTAAGAGTTCATTGTTTCGTTATAAACAAATAGAATAACTATTCGATAATTGTTGATATCGAAAAGCCGATAAGGGGAGGTGTTAGGTGAGATTTTGGCGCATATTTTGAAAAAAAAATTTTACTACCACTAGCCGAAATAGAGTTTTGTATATGAAAACTGTTCGCCCAATAAAATAAACAGAAAAAGTTATCATATGTTTTTCTTGTACAACCAATAATTTGGCGGCAAATGACAGTCACAATTTATTTCATGTTATAACTCGATAAGTATTAATCGTACATTAAAAATCAATCTGATTTTTATTATTCCTAATTAGTAGTATAGTGTTAGAAACTGAAACAGTTTTTTTTTGCAATTTGAGAAGCACATACATACATAAGGTAAAATTGTAATTATGCACAAAATGTATAAAAGTGCAACAATTTGTTTATTACTATGTTCTACAATAATTTGATTACAAAACACATCGCCCTGTTTGTTAAATTAAAGGCAGAACACAGGTTTAATAATTATCGTGTAATTATTCAGACTAAAACATCAATAAACGAACAGAGAATAAAAACCACTTGTATATCCTGACACCATTAAAATCAGAGAGACCGATAGTGACGACGTTTGCTACCTCATAACTTAAGTTTATATTAAAACTTTAAATAGACAGTTGATCTAAATTTTGAACGTAACACCTAGATGTCGCAGCAAGTATGACTGGATTATAATAATTTAAAACTAACACATCCCTTGTTCATATCTCGTCAAGAAACTACAATAAAGAAAAAAATAAAGGTTCTACGACCAATGTTCGTAAAATAATCCAAATTTTTTCGGCAACTTATCATTATTTTAATAATGAAGAAATTAATACTTTATCTAATATTTTAAATACTTTTGCGGAATTCTTTAAGCAATCCTTTTCTTCGGCCAGTCCGGTATCCGTGGATGATTCATGTTCCGCAGATTCCATCTTTCCAATTGTTCATGTATCTGATTTCACTGAATGTGAAATAGTTAATGCTATGAAGAAGCTTAAACCTAAATTTACTACTGGTCCGGATTTAATCCCAGCTTTTCTAATACGAGACTGCAAATTCGTTCTAGCCAAACCACTTAAAATACTGTATAATAGGTGTTTAAAATTAAACAGTTTTCCTTCCATATGGAAATCTTCCAAGGTTTGTCCTGTTTTTAAGAAATGGGATAGATCTGAAGTTTGTAATTATCAACCGGTGTCTATTATATGCAATTTTTCTAAAATATTTGAATTTTTACTTCATGATTCTATTTTTTCATTAATTAAAAATTTAATTACTCCATCTCAACATGGCTTTTTTAAGGGTAGGTCGACGACAACTAATCTCATGATTATGACTCAGGATATAGCTAAGGCTATTGATCATGGTTGTCACATGGATGTTGTTTATTTGGACTTCACAAAGGCATTTGATCGTTTGGACCACTCCATCTTACTCATGAAATTGTCGTCATTTGGATTTTCAGATTCACTAATAAAGTTATTTAAATCATATCTCCATTATCGTATTCAGTATGTTGAAATTCGAGGTTCTCGCTCAGTGAAATATATTTCAAGTTCTGGTGTGCCGCAGGGATCAGTACTGGGACCTTTATTTTTTAATATTTTTATTAATGACATTGTTTCTGTTGTTGACACAGATATTTTATTATATGCCGATGATATTAAGCTATATAAGAGAATAAATTGCTTACAGGATTGTATAGAGCTTCAATCGAACCTGGAACATGTTAGCAATTAATGTTCCGAAAATTATCTGCAGCTCAACGTGGAGAAGTGTAATGTTATGATTTTGATGAAATTTTCTTCATTTCTATATGAATATTCGTTGAATACCGTGCTACTCTCGCGGGCAGATCTTTTTAAAGATCTCGGAGTCACTTACGATCCCAAGCTTTCATTTTCTTTTCATATGAATAATATCGTTTCTGAGGCCTCAAGGGTTTTTGGGTTTATCTTGCGTTGTACTCGCGATTTTAATAACACTGACGTCATCAAATTACTGTATTTCTCATATGTGCGGCCTAAACTAGAATACGCATCAGTTGTGTGGTCCCCAGGCTACAATACCCACGTCAATACTTTGAAGAGGGTCCAAAGAAGGTTTTTGAAATACCTCAATCTTAAGAGCTTTGGGGTTTATCCTACGCAAGGTTTTTCACATAAACTATTGCTTCAGAAATTCAACTTTTCATCTTTAAAGGTACGGCGGGAATTTTTCTTACTAACAATTCTTTATAAGGTACTTAACAATTTTATTGACTGTCCTAATATTTTAGCTAGGATAAACTTAAGTATCCCTAGTATAAATTGCCGAAATTTTAACGTATTTTATCTCAGAACTCCTAGAACTAACGTGCTCAAATTTTCGCCTCTATATTCCATGTGCGACATTTATAACAAGAGTGATAGCTTTGATATATTCAGCTCATCTCTAGGAACTGTCTGCCGGATTTTGGCACATTGACCTTGGCATTTCTTTCTTTTTTCTCTTTCTCATCCTTAATTGATTTGTATGTTCACCTTTGTATATGAAAGTAGATAGCATAGCATTGTATTATACATTTAGTGTTAGAATTAATTATTTTAGTTAAATTTTTATTTATATTTAAATTGATAAATATTTTTGTCGTTTCATGCTAATTTAAAATTGTTCGTTTACGTATTATTTGTGTAATCACTGCCTTGTAGTTGGGTCTCAAGACCTGTAGGGCAGTTATTGTAAATAAATAAATAAATAAACATTTCAATACCAATAATTATCGAAGAGTTATATTTATTTATAACCCAAACTTTATTTACCTGTTTCACCAATTTAAAGTTAATTATTAATTTAATTCTTTTTCGTTATTGTTAGTATAAGTCGCGAACTTTCATTTGCATATCCGCAGACCGCTGTACGACCTCTAGATCGTTGAGAATAAACAATTAAAAAAATATAAAAATTCTAAACAAATTCACTGTGCAAAAAACTATTGAATATTTTTACTTGAAATTTTGCACACTTGTTGCAACTAGAGCCTCCTTTTGGAGAAGTATAAAGTTAATGCAATAAATTTTTCTACTGTTAACAATTGAAGAAACAGCTATTTTAGCACGTTTCTTTGCAATAACTAATGAATAGCTTATCCGCTTCAGGTGGGTTCATTTTTTAGGTATTTTTAATGCGCACAACTTTTATTTGAAATTTTTTTACTGAAAAACAATAGTTTTTCCTAGAACTCAAAACGGTTTTTTCACATCTCAATTGTTAAATAAAAAATTTAATCTTTTTGCACTTCTTTATAGTAAATATTGTTGTGGAACCAACATCTTACCATCGCTGTCCGACAAAACTGGACTTAAAAAGAGGTTTAAGTTTGTGGAAAGTACAAGGATGTCTGAGAAAGATACCAGTGATGAGTCCACCACCGGTATCGGGACGAAACATCCGTGCATTTTAGGTGGTCGCAAATAGTTCGTTAGTTATAAGCCCTTAACATCATGGGCATTACTACAACAATATATAAATATACGAAAACTTATTACAAAGGTATATGTATCTTTATAATACTGCGTTTAGCGAATATTTAAACTTAAGATAAAAATCTATAAACATTTTTTAAAGCCATAAAACAGACCTTAGTATAATTTTCATGTCATTATATCCTTAATGCCAACAACTGGGTATTTTAAGTATGTCAACTACTAGGTTTTCAGTGCTAATAACTGTTTTTTTGAAATTTTCAATTTTATTATACGTTGTTTGAAAAATGGGGTAATGTTAACTAATGCACATATTAAAACATGTTTTGGTATATTAAATGACGATCTAAAATAAATTTATAGGTAAATTATTAATTATAATTAAAATATTTAAGTTTTTAGAGTGCTTTACCCTAATTTCATTTTTCGAATGTTCTTTAATGTGATACGAACTAAAATTAAAAACAATATAAAAACTTACGATTTCAACACACCATCCTAAAATATTTGCCAACCTAATATTTTCTGGAGTAAGCTTCTGTGGATCTTCTAACAATTTGTATGTTGAGATTAACATCATTGAAATTTTTTTGCCAGTTGCCGGGCTGTATTTTAACAACTAAAAGAATTATTTTTATGAACGGGAAGAAATACTAATGTGAAAATTTGGTATCGAAAAGTATTTGCCTATGTATTTTTAACTATGATCATGATTATACCAATGTCTTTATTGTGAGAACACTGTCTTTATACCAAGCGTAAGTTAAGCCCAATTCTGTATGTGTTAAGAATTTCATTTAATTAAAATTAGTACCAAATGTCAACTTTCTAGTCAATCATCCGAAATGAACGAACATGTATTCAAATTCTGTTGTACTATATACTGAAAAAACACTATTGTGTCCTCAATAATAGTCTTATTATTGATTACATTCACTTTGCTTCAATTAAAGCAAAAATAGTCGCAATAAAATATTATTATAACAAATGTAAATAAAAAATTGTTTCAAATATAGAGATATTATTGGAATTCAAAAATATCAGTAATTATGCAAAAATTAATCTAATATTTATTCAATGACTTAAATATTCTTAAATTTCAATAAAATTGTTATTATTTCTTTTAGTACAGCAATACTAGATTTAAAAATACTTCGTCATCAATCAATTTATATGCTATAATTAATCTAAATAAAATTAAGTACAATTAAGCCAACTCTACTGATAAACGATTTAATATTAGTAGTTTTTTTGTGAAATATATCTAAAGTAGGATTCTAACAAACACAGAACGCATTAAAGAAAGACGTACCAAATACTAATTCAATGAATGCTATTTTTGTAATAATTGTTGAATGCCCAAATAGAAAAGGATTAAACAGGTTCTAGTGCATATCAGGGGTGTAAGGGGCGAAGGTATATTAATGAATATCAGCCCAAATGTCAACCTCACCTACTCGTGTGATGACTTAGGTCATCCGGCGCACCCTGTTAGATAACTGACGAGGCTCTGACGACCGAACGACTGCCGGAATAAGCAGTCTCCACTTGGTGGCCAACAGCTTCGGATGGAGGAGCTGCCAAGTGTAAGGGCACTCTTTTGTCCTGGGACCAAGAAATTGGGTCCAAAGGCGGAGGAACTACTGATTAGTCAACGATATAAGAATGTAGAAGGCAAGGAGAAACCACTACATTAAAGATCCCTCATGGATTTCTCTAGTATGATCATTATGACTATACAGCACAAAACAAACTTGACTACTGATCATGGACATCGGAGACCAAGATCCGGCAGGGGAGGTATTTCTCAAAACGATCATAGGGCCTCCCAGGTCGTCAACAAGCGAAACCCCTGTGATGTAGCAAAAAACACAGCTAAGAAAATACTACGAATTGGTACGTGGAATGTCAGGAGCATGTACGAACCTGGAAAAATGCATAATGTAATACAGGAGATGCAAAGGTTGAATATCGATATCCTGGGAATAAGTGAGGCAAGATGGCCTAATGCTGGCAACTTTCTGACAACTGAAATTATGGTGTACTTCTCCGGAAATAGTGACACTCATCATAGAAACGGCGTAGCCATCATTGTATCTAAGAACATGTTGCAGTCTGTTATCAGTTTTACTCCAGTGTCAGATAGGATTCTATTTCTGCAACTACAGGAAAAAACAGGTAAACGTAATATTATACAGATTTACGCCCCGACTGCAGATAAGTCTGACGAGGAAATCGAACAATTCTACGAAGAAGTCAACCAAGTAATAAACTCATTAAAGCCACGAGATACTACAATCATTCTTGGGGATTTTAATTCAAAAATCGGCAAAGGGAAAAGTGGCAAACATGTAGGTGAATATGGACTTGGTACAAGGAATGAGCGAGGCTATAGACTGCTCCAGTTCTGTCAGGAGAATAATATGGTGGTAACCAATACATCCTTTGAGCTGCCAAAGAGAAGACTCTACACATGGAAATCGCCACAAGATGATAATCAGAGAACAGTTAGAAATCAAATAGACTTCATATTGATAAACGAACGATACAGAAACTCGGTAAAATCTGTTAAGGCTTACCCTGGCGCAGATGTCTATTCAGACCATAATCCTCTAATAGCACAAGTGCACATTAAATTAAAACGACTATTGCACAAAAGAAAAACCAATCAAATAGATGTGAGTCGCCTATGTAACCCAGAAATCAAACGGGAGTTACAAATAAATATTAACAACAATCTAAATATACTGTGCGCAAATGGCGAATATCAAAACATAGAAAGCACAGATGACAAATGGCTGGGCTTAAAAACGGCGTTGATGACACCCGCAAGGACTATTCTGACTAAACAAAAATCAAAACAAAAGCAAGAATGGATGACTGATAAGATCCTTCAGCTAATAGATGATCGAAGAACTCTCAAAGGCAAGTGTGAACAAAGCTATAAACAAATACAAGAAGTCATCAAAACTGAAATCAGAATAGCCAAAGAAAATTTCTATAAAAAAAATGTGAGGAAATAGAGCATCTACAGATGAAACATGACATTTTTAATATACATAAAAAAGTGAAAGAACTTACGGGCACACAAAAACGCAAACAACCCAACATATTATATAAACAAACGGAACAATAATAACAGAACTGGAAGAAAAATTGGAGGTATGGAAGAACTATGTTAATGAGCTTTTTACAGATGAAAGACATGAACCTAATATAAACAGCATACAAGAGGATGAAGGCCCAGATATAACCAAAGAGGAAGTAATGTATGCACTAAGAAGAATGAGGGATGGAAAGGCTCCGGGTCCAGACGAACTACTGATAGAAGTCCTCAAGCTCATAGAGGAAGAGTCGATTTATGCATTGGTGGAGCTTTTTAATCATATCTACAAAACAGGAATAATACCACAGGAATGGCTTTTATCCACATTTGTAACTATTCCAAAAAAGGGAAAAGCAAAACAATGCACCGACTATCGCACAATAAGCCTGATGAATCACATACTGAAAACATTTCTAAAAGTTATACACACTAGAATACATAAAAAACTGGAAATAGATATTAGCGATACCCAATTTGGATTTCGAAATGGACTCGGAACGAGAGAAGCGTTATTTGCACTGAATGTCATGTCTCAAAGATGCCTTGATATAAATCAGGATGTATATATGTGCTTCATAGACCACACTAAGGCCTTTGATAAAGTGAGACATGATCACCTTATCAGTCTATTGACGGAAAAGAACCTCGATAAAAGAGACATCAGAATTATATCGAATATTTATTACAATCAGAAAGCAGTAGTGCGAGTGGAGCATGAGACGACTGAAGAAGTCGAAATAAAAAGAGGAGTGAGACAAGGGTGTATACTTTCATCGACCTTGTTCAATCTTTACTCTGAGGACATAATGAATAGAGCACTTATTGACCAATTCGTTGGTATTAAAATAAATGGAATTTTAATAAACAACCTCAGATACGCCGATGACACAGTACTTATCGCAGAAACACTCGAGGATCTCCAGACCTTAGTCAATAGAGTAGCAACAGTCAGTGAAGAATATGGACTGTCACTAAACAAAAGAAAAACAAAATGCATGTTAATATCCAAATCAACCCAAAATGTCCCAGATATACGCATACAGGGTCAAAATATAGAACACGTCAGAAAATACAACTATTTAGGCACCGTTATCAATGAAAACAACGATAGCTCTGAAGAAATCAAAATCCGGATAGAGAAAGCAAGAGCCGTATTCACGAAAATGAATAGAGTGTTCTGTGGCAGAGACCTGAGTCTTGAATTAAAGGTTCGTCTGGCAAGATGTTACGTACTGTCAGTTTTGTTTTATGGAATGGAGGCATGAACGCTTAAAAAGATCGATATTAACAAGTTGGAAGCCTTTGAATTGTGGAGGTACCGCAGAATGTTAAGAATATCATGGATGGAGAAAATCACAAACGCTGAAGTACTGAGGAGAATGAATAAAGAAAAGGAGGTCATACTTACAATTAAAAAACGAAAATTACAATGCCTGGGACACGTTACGAGAGGAGAAAGATATCAACTACTGAGAACTATTATGCAGGGAAAAATTATGGGAAAGAGATCTGTAGGAAGAAGACGAAACTCTTGGTTAAAAAATCTAAGAGAATGGTATAATTGCAGCAATAACCAGCTGTTTAGGTCAGCAGTCTCGAAAATACGTATAGCTCTGATGATCGCCAACCTTCGGAACGAAGACGGCACCTAAAGAAGAAGTGCATATCACAATCGTTTTGTTCCTGGCTTAGTAGACGGGTGGCAAAGAAGAATTTAAAATTGTTGGTGACATTGTATGGAAATGGAGGACCTGTTAATTTTGTGGGGTCTGGAATATATTGTACCAGGTTTTAATGGTAAGTAAAATTTCAAAATACATGCATTTATTATTTACACAGTGCGATATTTTGGATTTTAAAGGCAATGGCTCTGGGATCAGTAACGGCAAATTCCTTACTGTCAGCCATATTGTTATGGACAACAGAGTTGCATTAAAACCTTATGGGGACAGACTTCGGCTTGAATTTTAATATTTGAAATATATAATAATCATTGTTTTAGAATTAGCTGTTACCATAATAACCAACATCAACTTTATTTTTTTAAATGTAATAGCAAGTATAATTTTAGATTTTTAGATTCCTTATGGGAAAGAGAAGAAAGATGCATCATGATGATGTAGATGTGAATTCTAGGGAACCCCCATAAGGTATAACTTGGCTTAAAATCACTTTAGAATATGTTATAACGCACTTTTAATTGGTTTTCATGTGCTTGACAAGTCGATTAGTCCATACATAGATATATACCATTTACAGGGTGGCCCATTAGTGTATAAATGGAAGATATCTCGATTTCTGTTGAAGACAGAGAAAATATCTTTTAATTATAGTTAAGTAGCTACTAAATAGATATAATCCATAAATATCTTCGATTATACAGGGTGGACTGAAACAGTGGGAAAAAGGAAAAACATATTTTTTTTTAAAACAGCACACCATGTAGCTTATGCTATTTCTCAATTTTTATCTATATTCTATACATATTTTTATAAACACTGTGTGTTAAAATTCATTAGTTTTCGAGATAGTAGCATCTATCATTTGATAGCTTCTAATATCTTAATGATGCTTGAGGTAAAATTATTTAGATACTCCCGTCTTAGTTTTTCATGCTCTATTCGAAAATATCAATTTCCTGTTTACTTTCGGTTCAACCGGAAGTCCAAAAATTTTTAGATTCAGATTTATTGAAAGTTGATATCTTTGGATAGAGCATAATGAAAAACTATGACTGGGTGTGCAAGTCATATGTCTTTAAATGACAGCGTGGAAATGCTACAAGCTGTCACAGTGTAAAAATGGACTTTTTCAGATCGCTATATCTTAAAAAAAAATGAATTTTGACATATAATGCTTTATACAAAGTAAGGTAAAGCGATCGTGATTAGCTATACCCTGGCAACATTTATCGAGGAGTGTTCCCTCAAAGTCAATAATATGGGTGATGGTGTGTTATTTTAAAAAATATATAGGTATATGGTTTCTCCAGTTTTCTTGAGCCACCCTATGAAGTTTCATAATTATAGTTTTCTAGGAGCTAGACAAATTTTATGAAAAAATTTTCTATCTTCAACAAAAATTGAGATATGTCTCACCCTTGTATTAATGGGATACCCTGTATATAAGATACCATACCATAAAAAAAAGTGATAATAAAAGATATATGCAACAATTATGTGTATTATTTTGCCCCAAACCTAAGTATAATCAAATAAATAAATTTTATTTGATAGATTCTAAAAAAGTATGTTTTTTTTTTAAATATTATTAATATTTGAACAAAATTATTATTTTTTAAATCATATCAAACCAAAGTTGAAGCAAAAAGAACGTTAATAAAACTAATGCGACGATGACATTCTATCAATAAAAGTTAGTTCTAGAGCAATAATTCATAACGTTGAAATAAAAGCATATCTATTTATTCAACATTCACGACGGTTTCTTTCAATAAACGGAACAATTAAAACAATATTAACAGTTTTTCCACAAATCCACTTATGTTTCCTCAAATAAAATATATAATTCAATCAACAATCAAATTTCTATTAAAATAAACCTTAATATATTGTTGAATCCAGTGTTTACTATATTTAATTACAGCATTGAAATTCAATGAATTCTTGTCACTAAATCAATGGTAATATACATTTGGGGAAAAATGATATGATAGTTATTGTATTAAATAATATTATAATTGCGAAATACGGAATAGAGTGTATCACTGACTCCCATTGATTATATGATAGTGTTTTTTTCAGTATAGGGGTTAAAGGACCAGTAAGTATTTCTTTGATCAACAGTATATTTGACCTTGGTTTTATCGTTAAACATACCCTAGCTAATCTACTCATAACATCAGGTAATTCTTGGCTTCTTTCGACAGTTAAATCTGCAACGATCTCTGGAAATAATACTTTAAAGTCTAAGATTTCACGGGGGCCCATTACAGTTTGTTTGATGGTGGCATAAGCTCTGCAAATAAAATACCCAGATTAATTAAAAAGATTTGGAACTTTGTTCAGCAAAAAAATAAAATTTTGGAAAATAACACTGTTTTTTTTGGAAATCCTACGCGCCTAATTTTTATCTATGTAACTCTTATACTAACCTGTAAATTGTCATATCACGTAGCAAAATCTAGAGAACATGAACATGTATAAAGGTGTACCTATCAGGGGCGGATCGCGCCTCTCTCTTTGGAGGGGGCGGTGATATCACAAAAGTACAGTATGGCAAGAAAAACAAGTTGTCAGCGGGGGGGGGGGGGGTGCAAACAGCATACTCATTTCTAATACAAAAGACAGAATGGGTTCTATTTTCCTGAATTAAAAGCTCTTGGGAGGGGGGAAGCGATCGCAAGTATATACATTCCTATACTCTATTCAAGAACTAGAGAAAGTAATAAAACGGGTTACCGAAACCTCCAACGTACCTGCTCCAGTGCCGCTGGTAACTGAGAACTGCCGTAAATCTAATTATATTTCATTATTTTTAAATATATTTTATAAATTTACTGCAACATAAAAATTCTGAGAGTTTAATTTAATTTCTGTCAGTGAGCAAAGTACACCATACAGTTTGTTCTTAGTGATTTATCTTGTTTGCGCTTGTTTTTATATATTATTTGAGATTAGTGAGATACTCAAATGATATAGCTTTCACCTCTATATTTATTCCAAAATCGTTAAACTAGCACATTTTTTCCTCAACGAAAAACTTATTACGATGAATGTTTGTGATGCCTTAAGATTTCAATATCTAGATAATAATGTTAAAAGCTCTGTTGAGATATGTTCCAACATGACAGGAGTTGGAAAATCTACTATGTACCGAGTACTGAAGGAGAAAAACCTCGTTGAAAGAAAAGATGAAAACTGCAATTAAAGGTGTTGTATATACATTTTATTATGAGAAGCAGATCCCAATCGTCTACAAAATTCTAACTAAAATCAATGAAGATCGCGATTTACCTAAAATTAAAAGAACTGATCTCTGGAAATTGCTCAGAGAACTTAATTTTTGTTGGGAAAAACCAGACAGAAAATCTGTTCCTAAAGATCGTCCGGAAACTGTCCGTTGGAGAAGTCAATATCTCTCTCAAGTAAAAGGTAGAGTTGCTAGAAATAACACAATTAACAAAATTAGTAATTTAACTAAACTTTTGAAAGATTTTTTTGAATAAAGTTACTGCGGAAAATTGAGAAAAATTCATATAATAAAATAATAAAACAAAATATGGAAACTCGATCTCATGATCGGTGACATAGAGGAACTAATTATAATTAATTTGAGCGAAGATAGTTTCACTGACTTTGATTAGGAATTAGATATGTAATGTTTACTAGTGTGAACACAATTTATTATTTATATTTTTGTTTTTGTTGTATTTTATTGTTTAATGTTGCTTATATGTTTTTTTATTTTTTTATATATTTTTATTTTAGTGTGTCCCACTCTTTAATTTTATATATATTTAATTCTAATTAGTTTTTTATTATTTTATTATTGTAATTGTGTCTTTTTCTTGAGCGTGTAGAATTAACATGTTTATCTTATTTTTTTGGGGCTATCGTATTTCCATATAATAAAGTAAATTAAATTAAGATATCAGTACAGTAGAAATAAAAATAAGTAGGTCTAATTTTAATTACAACATAAAAAAAAGTAATTACATTTGAATCCCTTTTTAGTGTTTAATTGTAACTCTGCAGATGGTTTAAGAATAAATAAACTGAAACGGCAAATACCCTAAAAATAGTTTTAATTGATAATGAAATGACCGATAACCTCAAAAATATATTAATATTATATGGACGAATTTATTTTTTTATATATGTTTACCTTTTTGTATTTTTGACAATGGATATTTTGTAAGTATTTAAAATATAACTTCGAATTTTTTGAGAGAATAAGGCTACGTTTTAGTCCATTATTATAGACCGGTATTTTTGATTATAAAATTTCTAACCCATTCCTATGAAAAATATACGTGTCTAATAGATTTTGCTAAAGACATCGAACTAAAGAACACAGGTAGTTTGCGAAGAGAAAAAGGGTAAAAAATGATTTATTACTCTCTCTAGTTCTTAAATAAACTGTAGTATAAGAGGAAAAATCGGGTCCATTTTCCTAAACTCAAAGCTCTTGGTGGGGGCGATCGCCCCTACCGCCCCCCCCTTGAATCGGCGCCTGGTACCTATGCGATATATAAGTTGTTATGGCATACTGGGATGCGACGCTGACGAATCTACCTTTTCTCTAAAATTAGGGAAATTGTTCATAATTAAGCAATACCGCATAGGGGGCGTCTCAACCTCCTAGGGCTTAAAATAACGGAGGTATCCCGTAAACCCTAAGTAATTCCAAATTTCACCATACACCGTAGTCGTCGAAGAGTCAGCTTCTTATCGTATACAGGAATGATGTCGGCGCTTCTAGTACTCTAGAGACCTGATATTTCTAGAAAACACCAGATGTACGAAACGGATATATAAGCAGTCAGTTGGTCATCGGAGGATCAGTAATAGGCAAGCGAAGAGCAAGAACTAGCGAAATGTGATAGCATTGTAGTGGTGCAATTATTTTGCCATATGTGAAAGATGTCGCGATTCTGTGTGAACTAACCGAACAGTTTCTGTTGTGAAAAATTGCGTCACAGCTTTAAACCGGAACAGCGCAACATAATTAATAATTGCCTACGGGAAAAACTTGTTTTAAAATCAAACTGGCAAAACGCTGTTCGAGCAACGCACGTACACTTCCCACAAGAGACATTCTCGAAAAGAAGAAAGATATCTATCGGCTAATTCCTTGAAAAGAACAAAAAGCCAAAAAATAAAATAAAAGCACAACTGCCAACCTAACAGTGAGTCTGAACAGAGTAATAATTCACTATTCTGCAATTGGCAACACTGCCTGGAAGTATCATCTTTCAGAACCAACATATACTAGGAAATTCAGGAAAATATTCTACCTGAGTGGAAACATCAACTCTTACTGGAGATATATCCTGGTTTATAATCGCAGTATCACGAATAACAGTTTTCCTATAATTTTAGATGTCGGCAAGTGAAATAATTCTACTTTAATATACTAACAAGTTCAGGCACGAACTTGTAATATAAAACTGGACTGATCATGCATAATACCTCCCTTAAAATAAAAATGACGCCACCATGTTCCGTGCCATTACGTGCAAATAATTGCTTTGGCAACAATGAATTCCCTAAGTTTTTATTATATTGGTGAAAGCGTATTTTTGACGTTGACTGAGTAGTTTTCATTTTGACAATAATTTGCTTTTGAATTTGGCTCTTTTATGCATTTTATCACATTTTATGTAACGTTTTACTGAAAATTTCAAATAGGAACGTGAATTTTAAGTTTTTTTTTTGTATTTTAAAAAATGAGATTCTTCATCGTAAGAAGTGTAAATACCTCATCTGGTAAATTTGAATTTATTTAATTGGTAAGTTATAAAGCATTCAATAATAATTATATAAAATTTTAAATTAGAATCAAATTGTAAATCTAAGGGTAACAAGTTTAATCTTATGGATATGATGTATGATAATTTTTAAATGTTTTCAATATAAGAGAAAAGAATCTTCAAATTCAAGGTCTGAAGCAAATTGGTCATGATCATGATTCTTTTATACACCCAATGAGTAGTTCAGAGCATTTTTCTGGAAATAGTTTTATACAATAAGATGAGCAAAACGTTTGTGCTGTGCTTCTTATAAATAAACTGCCTGAAAAAAACTATGAAGCACTATTTGAAGTAAACATCTTGAAGCAACTAAACTTGAACTTAATTAAATTAACCAACAAGAATATCATTTTACCATAAAGTTAATGTTCCACTGAGATATAAAGTTGAACATCGAAAATGGTATGGTGTTAAAATTTAAAATAGTTATACGTTTAAAAATCAATATGCCATATTAAAATAGAAATAAATGATTGCGTATAATATGAAATTTTTCAATATTATTAAGCATGTTTGGAAATTACATAAATTTTACTTTTACGTATTTGTTTTATCTAAAAATAAAACAATAACCTCTTGTTGAATATGTTATTAATAAATAAAACAAAAATTCTTGATTGTAGCTCGAATAGGAAATTTGTGTCATGAAAATCCTTTGCCAAAGTAGTGAGGGAAGGTCAATTTCAGATCCTCAAACAGTTAAGTATATGGAAAGTTTGACCTAGTGTAAAAATTAAAAATTGCTGGTAAATCTTTATGTATATAGTTACATTAAAAATAATTGTGTTAATGTAAGAATTATCTTATATTTACAAGCTTTTTAATATTTAAAGTGTCTAAATAAATATTGTTTTGCTTACAATTAAATATAAACTGCTTTGACACTATCCCCTTAAGAGTTTAATTTTTTTTTTAATAAAAATGGTTTAGTCCGTAATGTTACTTTACTTCCTTTAAATTAAAGCTCCGTTATTATCAAGGAAATGTCAACATTATTATGAATTTTGTTAACCCTATATAAATACCTAACATATCAGTTCCCTAAAAGCATCGAGGAGAAAATAATTTTAACAAAGACCTAATCGAAGCTATTTTTAAATGATGAAACTCTCTTACTTTGCAATAGATTATGTGGCCATTTCAATACCTTACATTAAAAAATATACTATATTAATTCATGACATAAAATTTTTTAAAATAAATGCCTTAATACTTTTTTTCGTTAACTTCTTATACTCTGCGTCCGAATAAGGATGTAGATTATACTAATGTTTTTTACAAAAATACCCACTGATTTCCAGAATCTTTTCT
The DNA here is from genome assembly GCA_034092305.1 of Diaprepes abbreviatus. Lineage (NCBI taxonomy): Eukaryota > Metazoa > Arthropoda > Insecta > Coleoptera > Curculionidae > Diaprepes > Diaprepes abbreviatus. The sequence continues at coordinate 7,982,702 of JASJET010000105.1, forward strand.
AAAACAGATATTAAAAAAAATAGTCTCGAGTTGTTTTTGGTTCATATTTCACATTTTAGCTATTTTGCTAAATAACAGTTTTATTGTAAAAAGTAAAATATGTAAACAGTCATAGAAAAAACATTTTCATTTATTTATAAGAACTGACATTTCATGTTGTTATCTAAAAATAATAAAACGGTTACATGTTTAGGCTGTTCCAAAGAAGTTAAAAAAATTAGCTTTATTGGAGTTGCTTTAAACAGAAAAATTATAATTTTGAGAAAACTAAAAGTAGAAATTCAAGTTAAATATTGATTTACAGAAACAATTATCCTGGTCTTTTTTATTGAATATTCTCAATTAACCTGTCAAGTAAAACAAGGAAGAGCGATTTATTGATTGTTTTAGATATAGTATAGAAATAGATAGTTATTGTCTAAATCTGTTAGTTAGAATAATAGAATTGACATTCATACACGACACATTGACGCCAATGAAACTAGCAGGGAATTCAATATTGCCATACAAATCATTGCACCTAATGGCGACCAATAAGGGGGGGGGGGGTTAAAAATTATTTTCTTGAGCAGTCCAGTTTTATATGTCATGTTCGTGAGTTCAGGACATCTATCATATGAATAGCTGTCAAATGCCAAATCATCCACGAAGAGCTCCCTTTGTTTATAAAGGGATATGTTGGCTAAATAAAATGTCATAAAATAGCTAAACTATCAAGTAAATATCCAGCACAAGTTACAAGGAATATAATATTAATAAATATACCATTTCAAGTCTCCTCTTTACTGTTTAGGCTAACCTTTAATTTATTTTAGGTTAGACCAAGGAAGCTGGAGGGGGTAAAAGGAAGAAGAATACCCTAAAATAAATTCGATCAGACATATAAAGCTGTACTCCCCTTAAAGAGGCTATACTATACTTGCACAGCACGTCAGGGGACAGGACTGGACTTGAGCAAAATTAAAATTTACAGTTCATTATTAAATGATTAATAAAATAAATACTGATATAAAATAGATTTAAACATAATTCTCTGAGTAAAAATTTGCATTCTGGAGAATCTAGAAAAACTTTTTTTTGAAAAAATTTTGATATTTTCCCGATTTCAAGGTCGCAGAACACGATTCTGACCTCCATTTTTCATAATTTTTCATCAGTATTGCGGAAAATAACGAAATACCCTTTTCATTTTAGGTTTAATTTTGTTACAACCACAAATTCCACACTGATAGAAGCCGTTGTATTATGGCGGTAGTCCCCCATCTTTTTTTAAAAAAAAATTGTTTCTCCCAAAAAATACAAATTCTTGTAGCCATGTAGAAATGATGGAGTAAATATTATTTTGGCTAGAAACTTCTCGAACATGTCAAAAAACGTGTTACAATGTAGGTGTCCCGAGCACGTCGAACGGTACACAATTAAAGTTTCTAAATGAAATAAATAACCACTAATATATACAAATTATGATAGGTAAGCAATTTCAAATATTCGAGTCACATTTTGTCGGATATTAGTTTGGCGCCCATGTCAAAAATTTCAATTTCATATAAAAATATATAATAATTTTTCACTTTTTAGCACAGTTTTAGAAGTCGGATCAATTTTTTTTTATAAAAATTTTATTTTAATGAACTGATAACGATGAGGGCCTTTACGGCAAGGGTAAGACACGCGTTCGAAAGTTTATTTCCAGATTCAATTAGAGCTGCTGTGACAGAATTTGATTATAGACTCCTGCCAATGACATATTGAGGTAGCGTTAGTCATTCTATCTATAACCAGATTGTTGCCACACATTAATTTGTAACTATTTTAATAATCTATAATTAAATTTCACAGTAATAAAAAGACTCTGGAAGTCTGGTCGTTCAACTTCTCTCTTGCACCTTTAGTACCAAACAACTACAGTTATTTAAGCTTACCGAAACCATGACAGAACTTCAGGACTCAGGAAAGGCTGCTAATTAGTTGGTCAGAAGACATCTCTTGTTTTGTAGGTCTCGCAACAGCGCGCCCACAAGTTAATTCGCGTGAAGGTTTTAATCAAATTGAATAAAACAAGTTTCTCAAAACACTTAAATCTATTTAACAAAAATATATAGAAAAACGAACTGTTTACAGTGAGAAATTTAAACCTAATAACAATTCAAAAAAACTAACAGAATTGCTCTTATTGGTCGATTTAATAACCAAAAATATAAAACCCAATTTAGAAAAAAAAATACGTATAAATAGCTTACTAAAATATTGAACAGAAAAAAGAAATAATACGCGAAAAACTGCTATTTATATTACTTAATCAAACCGTATGACAGTCGCAAAATGCCCGACTAAAATAACACACGATATTCCCTTAATTTCCCAAATTAAATCAAAACAAAGATAACCTTCTTTCCCGACGATTATATCCGTGACATAATTATTTTACGGCACCGGTACTCACGGTACCGTTCTAACGACATTCAAATTATGACTGAAATTTACTACCCTTAAAAGAGTGTCTTCAAATCTTACACCCCCTCGACATTCCTCTGATTCCCGTTTGTACCCATATTAGCCGATGGAATCCTGTAAACGTCAATTTCTTTCCCTTAAAGTTCGAAGGTTTCGATCGTTACGTGCTGAGGGCGTTAGCTATTCTATACCGGATGCTTGATTCCCGAATTAGTCTCTGAGCATCTTAATCCTAATTTTTATATAAAAGAATAGTAAAGCAAACTAACCTACGTCTTCCTATAATGAAAAGAATATATGTTAAAGACTGTAAAAAAAATGTATTCACTTTTCTTGGCTGTTATGGCAATAAACATCTTAATTCGTTATTTCTTGTGAATAGAAAAAACAGTGATTAATCAAAATTATTTTTACAAATGGCCAAACGATATATTTCTATTATAGTGAGTTTATTTGATCATTTTTTTGTTTTCTAACAATGGGAAAATCGTTCAATATTCTAAGACATTTTAACGGTTTGTGCATATACCATAAGTTATAAACCTCCCTTATCTTTCGGTTTTATTTACATAACCAGACAGATTTATAGGCAATTCTAAGAGAGGGTCTTATTACGTCTTCATAAATTAACTGACTTTATGTATGTTTTTTTTAAGAAAACATATAAACGACAAAGATCATAAAAGTTAAGCTCGATAACTGATTTATTTTTCCTTTACAATTTCTTGGATAGTGATAAAAAATATAACTATCCTATTCCCACGAGAAATCTATTCACAGAGTGATTATATAATTATTCATTTTAACGGAATATATTTCACATTGAACAGTGTAAAATAATTAATATTTGTTCCATTACACAGCCACCCATGGTGAACTAACTCGGAGATGCGAAAAATGTTTGGAAATTCAGGGTGCATCTTGAAAATGTATTAAAACAAGTTATTTCCATGTGTAGGTAGTAGCCATCTAGTATTTTTAAAATACAAGAATGTTAAATTGCCATTATTTCAAAAACTTACAACTTTATACAAAGTCATTCTTATTTTTAATGCTAAATAAGGTAACGTAAAAATTGACTTTTAACGATTTTCCCAAGTTAATATTTAATCAGGCGCGGATCCAGGGGGGGGGGCGGTGGGGGCGATCGCCCCCCCCCCAAGAGCTCAGAGTTCAGGAAAATAGACCCGATTTTGCTTTTTGTACTATAGTTTATTCAAGAATTAGAGCGAGTGATAAATCATTTTTTACCCTTTTTTTCTTAGCAAACTACATATGTTCTTTAGTCCGGTGTCTTTGGTAAAATCTGTTAGACATATATTTTTCGTAGGAATGGGTTTGAAATTTTATAATCAGAAATACCGGTCTATAATATTGGACTATTTGGGTTGGATAACAATAGATATTTGGATGTGTTAAGTGTTAAAAAGTATTTTAATCCTTGTCATAGGCGTCGGAAGGAGGTTTATTTTCTCACTAAGTATGTATGGCATAGAATATTATTTCGGTAATAAACCTAAAATAAAAAGTTTTTAAAATATTATTTTATTTCTTATGATTTCTTAATAATTCACATACAGTAGAAAATATAGATAATTTTGAGATATTTAACACAAATCACAACTGTATATTTATTATTTTTAATCTTGGCATAGAAACCGTTTTAGGTCCATTCAGACTAAAACGTAGCTTTTTCTCTTAAAAAATTCTAAGCTATAATTTAAATACTTACAATATACCCATTGTCAAAAATACAAGAAGTTAAGCATATATATAAAAAAATAAATTCTTCCATATAACATTAAATTTTTTTTGGAGCTATCGGTCATTTTATTATTAATTAAAAACATTTTTAAGACATTTGACGTTTCAGTTTATTTATTTCTTAAACCATCTACAAAATTACAATTAATCACTAAAAATGGATTCAAATGTAATTAATTTTTATATGTTACAGAAAATTTAAATAATAAATTGTGTTTACCCTGGTAAACATTACGTGTCTAATCCACAATCAAAGTCAGTGAAGCTATCTTCGCTCAAATTAATTATAATTGGTTCCTCTGTCTCACCGATCATGAGATCGAGTTTCCACATTTTCTTTTATTCTTTTATTATATGGATTTTTCTCAATTTTCCGCATTAACTTTATTCAAAAAATCTTTCAAAAGTTCAGTTAAATTACTAATTTTTTAGTAACTCTACCTTTTACTTGAGAGAGATATTTTTTCTCCAACGGACATTTTCCGGACGATCTATAAAAACAGATTCCCTATCTGGTTTTTCCCAGCAAAAATTAAATTCTCTGAGCAATTTCCAGAGCTCAGTTCTTTTAATTTCAGGTAAATCCCGATCCTCACTGATTTTAGTTAGAATTCTGTCGACGACTGGGATCTGCTTCTCATAATAAAATGTTTGAACATCTCCCTTTATTGCAGTTTACACCTCTTCTTCCAACGAGGTTTTTCGTCTGCCTGTGGTCGAATGTAGCATGGGAGTACTAACAATTCCAGTCATTTTTTTCTCCTTCAGTTTCCGGACATAGTCGATTTTTCAACTCCTGTCATGTTGGAACATATCTCAACAGAGCTTTTGACATTATTATCGAGATATTGGTATCTTATGGCAGCATAAACATTAATCGTAAAAAGTTTTTCGTTGAGGTAAAAATGCCCTGGTGTAACGATTGTGGCATAAATATAGATGTGGATATATCACTAATCTCAAATAATATGTAAAATATAATATATATCACTAAGCATACACTGTAAGGTTTACTTTGCTCACTGACAGAAATTAAATTGATCGATCAGAAATTTTATTGTTGCAGTAAATTTATAAAAGCTTATAATATTTAAATATAATTAGATTTACAGCAGTCCTCAGTTACCTGCGGCACTGGAACAGGTACGTTGGAGGTTTCAGTAACAGTTTTATTACTCTCTCTAGTTCTTGAATAGGGTATAGGAACGTGTATGTTTGCGATCGTCCCTTTTCTTCTCAAGAGCTTTGAGTTCAGGAAAATAGAACCGATTCTGCATTTTAGATTAGGAATGTGTATGCTGCTGGCACTCCCCCCTCCCGTTGACAACTTGTTTTTCTGTCGATAGCCCCCCCCCCCCAAGAGCTTTGAATTCGGGAAAATATACCCGATTCTGCCTCTTATACTAGGAATGGGTATGCTGCTCGCATCTTCTCCTCTGATCGCCCCCCCTCTCTAAGAGCTTCAAATTCAAAAAAATAAACCCAACCCTGCCTTTTATACTAGAAATGGGAATGTTGCTGGTGTCTCTCCCCCCCCCCATCGCCAACTTGCTTTCGCGTACTTTTGTGATATCACCGCCCCCCCCCCCCCCCAAAGAGTGATGCTGGATCCGCCCCTGTATTTAATGTTAGTTTTTGACCACCCTGTATTTATTTATTATCAAAATATCAACATATTCCACAAAAGTGAAGCCTCGTCTAGAAGGAAACCAATAATAAAGGTTTTCATATAGAAGAAAGTGATAGTTATGTTTGTGCCTGCAAACGCCATTTTTCACATAAAATTTAAAATATATCGAAAACAGTTAGATTTAGGTGTAGGACATTATACATGAGATATGTTTATAATTATACGTAAAATCTGAAAATAAAATTACATACAGGGAACTCCATTTAAAGTACGCAAGAAGGCATCAACTCTCTTTTTAACCGGAACTGTCACTATCTTGAAAATATTTTAGTCTAATTGTCTTGGGACATATTGTGCCAAACGACATATAAATTTAAGAAACTTAATATTTGTTTATCATCTATGACCCTTATTCATTATATTTTTTAATTAAATTACCTTATATTATCACTATGCTTAGTCTGCGCCATCCACTTTCTATAATTAACTTTACTGTCATCATTGCGTATCAAATTGTGGTCTTGTGCCATAGATATCGCATAATTATTTTTATTCAATGACGTTTTACTAATACCCCTACGAAAATTTCCAATCAGTTGACCACAAGCATATTTAGGGCCTAATTTCATCCAAACCATTTTTTTTCTGAAACAAATTTATTTACTGACGAAAAAAAGAAGCCCCAAAAAGTTATTATTTCAAACTCCAAAACAGTATGGAATATTTTTTTTTTAAATAATTAATAAATTAGCATCTACAAGCACTACACTATGGATTAGATCAATTGTGTCCAACAAACTGAAAGATTTTGTTAATGAAAGGACAAAAACGCAATGAAAACAATATGACCTTTACTCATTTAAGAGGATTTTGTATGCTTAAGTTTTTTTTTACATAATTTACTTATTATCCTTTAAGTTAAGAGGAATATTTTCAATTGACCTTGATGTTAGTTAAAACGAGTTTTTTTTGTTAAGTCAAAAATGTTTTACTTTTTGGTTTAAAGAGATTCACGAAAAAAAATTAATTAACTATTCTACCTAAAGTAATCCCAAGATAGAACGTTTCGTGTACCAAAGTGACGGTAAGATTACTTATTGATTAATATTGTGTAGAAGTCATTAAATATGGCACCTTCTTTAGAAAATGATCATAATGAACTCCAAACTTCTGTAACTTACAGAAAATTTAAAACGATTCGAATTTTTCATTATAATGAAACCAAGACTATATATTACATAATGAACATACGAGGGCAGTCCCAGAATTAACCAGCCTGGCAAAGAAAACAAAATATTTGGTAAAAACTCTATTTATTTCTCACATAGTCTTCTTTCACCTCGATACACTTTCTTCATCGATGTTCAATAGCTTCGATATCTTGTTTATAGTAAAAAACGTCGAGCTACTCAAAATCGCGATCTACAGCAGGCATAACCTCATTTCAATTTCATATAAAAATTTATTGTTATTTTTCACTCTTTAGCGCACTTTTCGAATAGGTGCAATATCCTGCCGACATACCTTAAAACTTATATTTCATATATCAGTTATTTCCTGCTAATGTTGCTCTCGGTCCGATACAGCTCCACTGACGCGATCATGAGGTGATCGAAACGCGTATGGAGAGAGGACCAGAGCGATATTTGCAGGAAATAAACTGTTTGTATATATATTTTTCATATTCTCTGCCTGAAAGCAGAATTACATATATAACAAATCACCATATTGGATCTGCCATATTGAATTTCGAAAAAATAATTTTAACGTCTTAATCTAATCGAAATCCAAACCCTTCAAAGCCCCTTAGTACCAATTTTGGATGAAATCCAGAAATTTTAAATTTCTAGACCATCATATTGCATCTGACATAGTAGGTTTTCTTAAAATAATTTTATATTCGCTATTTACATCCTCAAAAACGATTCAATAACACATTTGAACAAAATCGAAAAGTGTACAATTTTTAATCCGCTATGTTGAATCCTGAAAAAATACTTTTAAATTCATAATTTACACCCTCAAGAACCCCCTATACCAGTTTTGCAGAAAATAGAAAAATGTAAAATTTCTAGGACGCCATATTAAATCCGCCAGATTGAGTTTTTCAAAAAATATTTTAAATCCATAATTAACACTGACAAAAATACGTCAATACTGATTTTAGACAAAATCGAGATATATAGAATATTTAATCCGCCATATTTAATTTTTTTTTAAATAATGTCAGATTGGTAATTAGCGATCCCAAAAACTCCCCATATCAATTTTGAAAAAAAAAATCGAACAAAATTAATTTTTTATCCGCCATATTGGTTACGCCATATTGAATTTTTTAAAAATAAATTCAGATTCGTTATGTGAGACACCGAAAACACCCCCATACTAATTTTGGGAAAAATCGAACAAAATTGATTATTTCGTCCGCTAAATTGGATCCGCCATATCGAATTTTTTAAAAATAACTTTAGATTCGTTGCGTACGACCCCGAAAATTTCCCCATACTAATTTTCAAGGATATCGGACAAAATTATTTTTCTTAGCCGCCATATTGTCAGCGCAATCTTGGATTTTACTGCACCAATTTTGTCCAAAAAAATATGGGACTACCGCAGCAACTTCTGAATATAACGTAAAAAATTTCATTCAAATCGGTGCCGCTGTTCCGGAGTAATCGGTGTAGATACATTAGAAGAATACATAGTGGACGAATTGAGAACCTCCTTCTTTTAGAAGTCGGTTAAAAAACCAATATGACCTTTACTCACTTAAGAGGATTTTGTATGCTTAAGCTTTTTTTTACATAATTTACCCATTATCCCTTAAGTTAAGAGGAAAATTTTAAATTGATGTTAATGTTAGTTAAAACCAGTTTTTTGGTTAAGTTAAAAAAAAGTGTTGACACCGCTGATGTAGTTCTACTTTTTGCTTTAAAAAGATTCAGGAAAAAAATTAATTAACTATTCTACCCAAAGTAATCCTAAAATAAAACGTTTCGTGTACCAAAGTTATGGTAAGATTACTTATTGATGAATATTGTGAAGATTATTGGACTATTTGTGATATGGCGTATAGTTGTAGAAGTCATTAAATATGGCACCTTCTTTAGAAAATGATCATAATGGACTCCAAACTTCTGTAACTTACAGAAAATTTAAAACGATTCGAATTTTTCATTATAATGAAACCAAGACTATATATTACATAATGAACATACGAGGGCAGTCCCAGAATTAACCAGCCTGGCAAAGAAAACATAAAATATTTGGTAAAAACTCTATTTATTTCTCATATAGTCTTCTTTCACCTCGATACACTTTTCTCATCGATGTTCAATAGACGATATCTTGTTTATAGTAAGAAACGTCAAGCTACTCAAAATCGCGATCTACAGCAGGCATAACCTCATTTCAATTTCATATAAAAATTTATTGTTATTTTTCACTCTTTAGCGCATTTTTCGAATAGGTGCAATATCCTGCCGACATACCTTAAAACTTATATTTCATATATCAGTTATTTCCTGCTAATGTTGCTCTCGGTCCGATACAGCTCCACTGACGCGATCATGAGGTGATCGAAACGCGTATGGAGAGAGGACCAGAGCGATATTTGCAGGAAATAAACTGTTTGTATATATATTTTTCATATTCTCTGCCTGAAAGCAGAATTACATATATAACAAATCACCATATTGGATCTGCCATATTGAATTTCGAAAAAATAATTTTAACGTCTTAATCTAATCGAAATCCAAACCCTTCAAAGCCCCTTAGTATCAATTTTGGATGAAATCCAGAAATTTTAAATTTCTAGACCATCATATTGCATCTGACATAGTAGGTTTTCTTAAAATAATTTTATATTCGCTATTTACATCCTCAAAAACGATTCAATAACACATTTGAACAAAATCGAAAAGTGTACAATTTTTAATCCGCTATGTTGAATCCTGAAAAAATATTTTTAAATTCATAATTTACACCCTCAAGAACCCCCTATACCAGTTTTGCAGAAAATCGAAAAATGTAAAATTTCTAGGACGCCATATTAAATCCGCCAGATTGAGTTTTTCAAAAAATATTTTAAATCCATAATTAACACTGACAAAAATACGTCAATACTGATTTTAGACAAAATCGAGATATATAGAATATTTAATCCGCCATATTTAATTTTTTTTTTAAATAATGTCAGATTCGTAATTTGCGATCCCAAAAACTCCCCGTATCAATTTAAAAAAAAATCGAACAAAATTAATTTTTTATCCGCCATATTGGTTACGCCATATTGAATTTTTTAAAAATAAATTCAGATTCATTATGTAAGACACCGAAAACACCCCCATACTAATTTTGGGAAAAACTGAATAAAATTGATTATTTCGTCCGCCATATTGGATCCGCCATATTGAATTTTTTTAAAATAATTTTAGATTCGTTACGTACGACCCCGAAAATTTCCCCATACCAATTTTCGAGAATATTGGACAAAATTAATTTTCTTGACCAAAAAAATATAGGACCACCGCCAGCAACTTCTGAATATAACGTAAAAAAATTCATTCAAATTGGTGCTGCCGTTCCGGAGTAATCAATGTAAAAACTTTAAAAGAATACATAGTCGACGAATTTAGAACTTCCTTCTTTTAGAAGTCGGTTAAAGAACAATATGACCTTTACTCACTTAAGAGGATTTTGTATGCTTAAGCTTTTTTATATAATTTACCCATTATCCTTTAAGTTAAGAGGAAAATTTTAAATTGATGTTAATGTTAGCTAAAACTAGTTTTTTTGTTAAGTTAAAAAAAAGTGTTGACACCGCTGATGCAGTTTTACTTTTTGCTTTAAAGAGATTCAGGAAAAAAATTAATTAAATATTCTACCTAAAGTAATCCCAAGATAGAACGTTTCGTGTACCAAAGTGATGGTAAGATTACTTATTGATGAATATTGTGAAGATTATTGGACTATTTGTGGTATGGCAAATAGTTGTAGAAGTCATTAAATATGGCACCTTCTTTATAAAATGATCATAATGGACTCCAAACTTCTGTAACTTACAGAAAATTTAAAACGATTCGAATTTTTCATTATAATGAAACCAAGACTATATATTACATAATGAACATACGAGGGCAGTCCCAGAATTAACCAGCCTGGCAAAGAAAACAAAATATTTGGTAAAAACTCTATTTATTTCTCACATAGTCTTCTTTCACCTCGATACACTTTTCTCATCGATGTTCAATAGCTTCGATATCTTGTTTACAGTAAAAAACGTCAAGCTACTCAAAATCGCGATCTACAGCAGGCATAACCTCATTTCAATTTCATATAAAAATTTATTGTTATTTTTCACTTTTTAGCGCACTTTTCGAATAGGTGCAATATCCTGCCGACATACCTTAAAACTTATATTTCATATATTAGTTGTTTCCTGCTAATGTTGCTCTCGGTCCGATACAGCTCCACTGACGCGATCATGAGGTGATCGAAACGCGTATGGAGAGAGGACCAGAGCGATATTTGCAGGAAATAAACTGTTTGTATATATATTTTTTATATTCTCTGCCTGAAAGCAGAATTACATATATAACAAATCACCATATTGGAACTGCCATATTGAATTTCGAAAAAATAATTTTAACGTCTTAATCTAATCGAAATCCAAACCCTTCAAAGCCCCTTAGTACCAATTTTGGATGAAATCCAGAAATTTTAAATTTCTAGACCATCATATTGCATCTGACATAGTAGGTTTTCTTAAAATAATTTTATATTCGCTATTTACATCCTCAAAAACGATTCAATAACACATTTGAACAAAATCGAAAAGTGTACAATTTTTAATCCGCTATGTTGAATCCTGAAAAATACTTTTAAATTCATAATTTACACCCTCAAGAACCCCCTATACCAGTTTTGCAGAAAATCGAAAAATGTAAAATTTCTAGGATATTAAATCCGCCAGATTGAGTTTTTCAAAAAATATTTTAAATCCATAATTAACACTGACAATACGTCAATACTGATTTTAGACAAAATCGAGATATATAGAATATTTAATCCGCCATATTTAATTTTTTTTTTTTAAATAATGTCAGATTCGTAATTTGCGATCCCAAAAACTCCCCATATCAATTTTGAAAAAAAATCGAACAAAATTAATTTTTTATCCGCCATATTGGTTACGCCCTATTGAATTTTTTTAAAATAAATACAGATTCGTTATGTGAGACACCGAAAACACCCCCATACTAATTTTGGGAAAAATCGAACAAAATTGATTATTTCGTCCGCTAAATTGGATCCGCCATATCGAATTTTTTAAAAATAACTTTAGATTCGTTGCGTACGACCCCGAAAATTTCCCCATACTAATTTTCAAGGATATCGGACAAAATTATTTTTCTTAGCCGCCATATTGTCAGCGCAATCTTGGATTTTACTGCACCAATTTTGTCCAAAAAAATATGGGACTACCGCAGCAACTTCTGAATATAACGTAAAAAATTTCATTCAAATCGGTGCCGCTGTTCCGGAGTAATCGGTGTAGATACATTAGAAGAATACATAGTGGACGAATTGAGAACCTCCTTCTTTTAGAAGTCGGTTAAAAAACCAATATGACCTTTACTCACTTAAGAGGATTTTGTATGCTAAAGCTTTTTTTTACATAATTTACCCATTATCCCTTAAGTTAAGAGGAAAATTTTAAATTGATGTTAATGTTAGTTAAAACCAGTTTTTTGGTTAAGTTAAAAAAAAGTGTTGACACCGCTGATGTAGTTCTACTTTTTGCTTTAAAAAGATTCAGGAAAAAAATTAATTAACTATTCTACCCAAAGTAATCCTAAAATAAAACGTTTCGTGTACCAAAGTTATGGTAAGATTACTTATTGATGAATATTGTGAAGATTATTGGACTATTTGTGATATGGCGTATAGTTGTAGAAGTCATTAAATATGGCACCTTCTTTATAAAATGATCATAATGGACTCCAAACTTCTGTAACTTACAGAAATTTTAAAATGATTCACATTTTTCATTGTAATGACACCAAGAATATATATTACATAATGAACATACGAAGGTAGTCCCAGAATTAACCGGCCTGACAAAGAAAGCATAAAATATTTGGTAAAAACCCTATTTATTTCTCACATAGTCTTCTTTCACCTCAATACACTTTTCTCATCGATGTTCAATAGCTTCGATATCTTGTTTATAGTAAGAAACGTCGACCTACTCAAAATCGCGATCTACTGCAGGTATAACCTCATTTCAATTTCATATAAAAATTTATTGTTATTTTTCACTTTTTAGCGCACTTACCTTAAAACTTATATTTCATAAATCAGTTATTTCCTGCTAATGTTGCTCACGGTCCGATACAGCTCCACTGACGAGATCATAAAGTGATCGAAACGCGTATGGAGAGAGGACCAGAGCGATATTTGCAGGAAATATACAGTTTGTATATATAATTTTCATATTCTGTGCCTGAAAGCAGAATTACATATATAACAAATCACCATATTGGATCTGCCATATTGAATTTCAAAAAAATAATTTTTACGTCTTAATCTAATCGAAATCCAAACACTTCAAAGTCCCTTAGTGCCAATTTTGGATGAAATCCAGAAATTTAAAATTTCTAGACCAACATATTGCATCTGACATAGTAGATTTTCTTAAAATAATTTTATATTCGTTATTTATATCCTCAAAAACGATTTAGTAACACATTTGAACAACATCGGAAACTGTAAAATTTTTAATCCGCTATATTTTATTCGCCATGTTGAATCCTGAAAAAATACTTTTAAATTCATAATTTACACCCCCAAGAACCCTTTATATCAGTTTGGGAGAAAATCGAAAAATGTAAAATTTCTAAGACGCCATATTGAATCCGCCAGATTGAGTTTTTCAAGAAATATTTTAAATTCGTCATTAACACTGGCAAAAATAGCGATGTTCAATAGCTTCGATACCTTGTTTATTGAGTTGATTTTTAAAATTATTGTTAGTAGACTTCTGATTATATAGAAACCTTTACAATAATAATAGCAATTATGTAGTATTTTATGTCTCATTTTCTTTTTTGGGGAAATTTTTTTATTTAACAATTAAGATATGAAAAAACAGCTTTTTCGAGTTCTAAGAAAAGCTTTCATTTTTGGGTAAAAAAGTTTCAAACAAAAGTTATGCGTACTAAAAATACTTACAACATGAGCCCATCTGAATCGGATAAACTAATCGTTAGTTATTACAAAAAAAAAACCTACTAAAATGGCTGTTTTTTCAACTGTTTATACACAATAAAAAATATTTTGCATTAACTTTATACTGCAACCAAAGGAGCCTCATATCGCTTATAACAAATGTGCAAAATTTCAAGTACTAATATTCAATAGTTTTTTGCACAGTGAATTTGTTTTCTTTTTTTATTGTTTATTCTCAGCGATCTGCTAGTATGCAAATGAAAGTTCTAGATTTGTATTAACAATAACAAAAAAGAACATAATGAATTGTTGATCTTAAATTGTTGAAACAGATAAACAAAATTGTGGTTGGTTTTGTCGTTATAAACAAATAGAATAACTCTTCAACAATAGTCGATATCAAAATGTTGACAAGTGGACGTGATAGCTGAGATTTTGACGCATATTTTAAAATAAAAAAAATTGTGTACGACCACTAGATGCTGAGGAAGAGTTTTTTTTTTCAAAAAATCACTGCGAAGTTGGTTATTAACATTTAGGGGGTTATTTAAATAGAAACTCATAGGAAGATAGTTAAACTATTTTATGCAGCAGTTTTCAACTCAATTATTTCAAAACTGTTAATGTAGCAGTAGTTTAAAATTGTACAGGGTGTCTCAAAAGAAAGTTCACATTTAAAAAATCGATTTAAAAAAATTCAGGACTTTATTGAAAAAATGTTTATTACATATTAAAATACATTGTTTGGGAATTTATTTTTTAAAAATGATATCGTCCAAATGTAATCCGTTGCGCTCACGGCATTCATTTAATCGAGCACTAAAATTGCCCATGACGGCTCGGCAGGTATTCTCCGTGATGTCTGCCATTTCGTTGCGGATATTTTCTTTTAATTGTGCCAGGGAAGTCGGTTTGTTGGCGTAAACTTTTAATTTGACATAACCCCATAGGAAAAAGTCCATAGGTGATAAATCAGGACTGCGTGGAGGCCAATTTATGCCACCTTTCTTTGAGATCAATTTGCCAGGAAAAATTTCACGCACTCGTGGCAGAAACATGTTGGACGTGTGTGAAGTTGTTCCGTCTTGCTGGAACCATGTTCTTTGGTTATAGCCAGGAAAATTTTGCAGTTCAGACACGAAGAAGTCGTCTAACATCTCCACATACCGCTCAGAAGTCACTGTTACTGTGCGTTCCCTTTCATCTTCAAAAAAGTACGGGCCGATAATTCCTCGCGCCGACATCGCAGCCCATACAGTCACTTTCGGCGAATGTAGAGGTTTCTGATGTTTGTGTTTTGGATTGTTTGCACTCCAATAGCGGCAATTTTGCTTGTTTACATGACCATTAAGATGAAAATGGGCTTCATCCGAAAAGAAGATGTTGGTAAACGTTGAAAAGCATTCAGTCATCTGGTTTACGGAGTCAAGCCTCTGACCAGCATCCTGAGGCTTCAATTCTTGTACCAACTGAATTTTATAGGGGTTCAGATTTAAATATTTGTGTAAAATGCGGAATAATGATGACCTATGCACATTTAAAGCAACAGCACGCTTACGAATCGAAACGTTTGGGTCGTCACGAACAGACTGAATAACACTCTCTACGTTTTCGACCGTTCTCGAAGACCTCGGACGCCAGGATTTTTGTTTATCTAGTGTTGAACCGGCTTCTTCAAACTTCTGGACCCATTTTCCAATAAGCCGAGCGCTTGGCGCATCATTTAAGTGACGAATATGTCGAAAATTGCAGAAGTTTCTACGTGCTACAGTCGCCGAATTACCGTTTTTGTAAAACTCACGTACGCACAAAGCACGGTCCGCTCCCGAGAAACGCTCCATAGCGACTAAATTCCCAAGAGCCAGGCTACCGATTGACATACCCCCCGCGCCGCTCGGAATAGTTGCGTTCACGCAATAAGCAAAACAAATGTGTACTTTCTTTTGAGACACCCTGTACCTACTCCGAGAGTCAGAAAGTAAGCAGTAGAAGGGAGTGTTCTTTCAGTCTGCGGCGAGCGGAAAAGAACGTGCCTCGGACGTCTCAAATTCGAATAATGCATTATGTGTTTTTATAATCAAATTATTGTTATACAAAGCAACAGACAAATTGTTGTACTTTTATATATTTTATGCATAATTATAATTTTACCGTACATACAGGCGTTTCAAATTGCGAAAAACCAAACTTTGTTAATTTGTGTGGTTCTTGTGTTATCAAGTGAACCATTGAGATGTCGCCTTTATCGTCTTGTTTGCTGTTTTTGATTTTAAATTCAGCTTTCCAGGATGCAAGGGCGAGGTGATGGTTTGTACCGAATGCGGTGGCCTGGCGAGTCCATATTAGGACGAAACAGCGCTGACGCCATCTTTCGGACCCGGAAATTTAAGCCACATTTACACCAGCCTAAATTAAAGAAAAATATTAAGTATTCGATCCTCTTAATAAATCAAAAATTGAATATCCTCTTAAACATAAAATTAAATGTATGCTTTCTTTCGTTTTTTTTTTGGTCCATTGTTAAAATATAAAAAATAAAACACACTCTCATTACATGTATCCTAAGTACCCAGATAAAAATTTCATTTCATTATTACTAAATAAGCAAAATGTCAAGGTATGTACTGGCAAAATTAAACACTTTTTTAGAAATTTGACTAGTTTGTTAAAGTGTTGTTGTTTTTTGAAATTGTAAATATGTTTGTGTATGAATGTTTTTAATTATATAAAAAATATTTTAGGATAACCAATAATTAAAAGAGCAAAAAAATTTTGAAGATGCCCTAAATAAAGGGCGAAACGTCAAATTGTTTTTGATTTTTTGTTAAATAAAGAACCTAATCTCAAGAAAAGACAAAATAAGGAGAAAAATGATATTATATATATATATATATATATATATATATATATATATATATATATATATATATATATTAAAATTTTTAGAATCTAATGACTCTTTTCACCCCTTACAACACAAAATGGCTGCATACAATTCAATGATACATAGATCATTCTCTTTGCCTCTCTCTGAAGAAGATCTTCAAGAGGAACTAAATATCATTGAAAGGTTGCAATATCAAACAATTTCTCCCAACAAACCATAAAGAAATTAATAACTAAAAAACAAAAACAACTAGCTTTTAATTGAATATATCCCAAAATAAAAAATGAGAAAGATAGTTCATCTTATATATCTTTGTCATACTGTGGTACCCTATCAGAAAACATAGCTAATACTCTTTCCAATCATAACATAAAAGTAGCCTTTAAATCTCAACACAATCTGTCCACTATCCTTTACAATACTAAAGATAAAATTAATAAATTTGATAAATCAGGAGTTTATAAGTTAAAATGTTCAGAGTGTGATAGTTTGTATATTGAACAAAGTGGCAGAAGCTTTAAAACTCGCTTTTCAGAACACCACTGATCATATAGGCTAAAAAAAACAGAATCGAGCTTTGCCAACCATTGCTTGGAACACAGCCACAGTTTTCCTGATTTAAGCAACACTGACATATTACATTATTCAACAAAGGGCCAAAAGTTAAATATTCTTGAATATTATATGAAATATATAAACATAGTAAAAATAAAAATGTAAATTTGCTTAATGACCAGACAGAACATGGGTTTTCCCAGTTATTTGTTGTCGCCAAATAATAATTAGTTCCCAAAATTTAGTACCTCTCCGTTGTAATAATGTAATTTCTCAGGTAGTTTTGATTTATTGTTAAATTTTCTCATGTTTCTGTATTGAATACTTAGTCTACCTTTGTAATTCAGTTTGAAAATGACTCTGTGAATTGAAACTGCAGTCATTGTTTTCTTAATAAATTTAGTGGTATAAAACATAGTAGTTCCTTTTAAATATTTCCCGAAAATATATATGTATATATATATATATATATATATATATATATATATATATATATATACATGCTGCACAGCCAGGTGCATGTCGGTACCCTGATGAGTCTAGTAGAGACGAAACATGTACCTCTGCCGTATCACTGTGGCGGGGAGGGTAAGTTTTGACTTTCTTCTCGGTATGGTGGTACAGGTAGGCCATCATCTCGATGGTGGTGGAATAGGATGAATTGCGTTTTGTAACAATTTATTCTAACTATGCAACCTCTAACACAGAAAGGATATGATGGAGAGAAGTTGCATTTACTGTTCGCATTTTACTTCCTATATATATATATATATATATATATATATATATATATATATATATATATATATATATATATATATATATATATATATATATATACAGACGGTTTATTCTTGGCGAATTTCCCTCTGGTTCTTTGTCCTTAATAGTTTTGACCATCTAATGGCCTGTAATGAATCGATAGTAAAATATACAAAAAAGCCTTAAATCGCCATTTCATAACATATTGGCTGGATTTTACCCATAGAACTTGATGTCCTGTTATCATCAACAGAACAAACCAACATCCAGATATACGTTGAAGCAGTAGGATATTATTAAAAATAAATATTCTCATGGTCTATTAGTAATTTCACTTTATTAATAATTAAAATTACAAATCATGTATAATAATATCACAAACAACCCAAACTAACCAGGATTCGAACCAAGTAAATCACTGATGAAGAGCTGATGGTTGCACCATAGCCAATCACGGTTGCTATTTTGGTGGTGTTGTTGGTCCATAATGGCAATGATTTGCTTCAAGGCTGTGATAAATAAATTTTATTAGACATAAACCTGACTTTCTCTCGGAAACACGTAACTTCTTTTATTTACTTTATTAAAAAATATATAATAATTTTCTGGATTGAACTTGGCGTCTACCTGGAAGTGTACAAAAAAATATATTGAACACACATTTATATTACATGTAAGAAAAATTCTTGGAATTGTATTTTGGTCCGGTTTATTTATGTGTTAAAGTATTTTGTGTGATTTTGTGCGTATTATGCCCTTTATTGGAATACAAAGGGTGTTTTTTATAAAGGTATAGAACTTTTAACTGGAATAAAACAAAGATGAATTTTTTAAATTGACATGAAATTTACTTTATTCGAAAGATAACCTTCTGGCATTATAATTTAAATATGACTTATAATATATCACCGCCAAGGCTGGCTCGGACGTAGTCTAATCTGGAGGTCCAATTTTCGATGACTTTTTCCAACATTTGTGGCCGTATATCGGCAATAACGCGGCGAATGTTGTCCTCCAAGTGATCAATCGTTTCGGGCTTATCGGCGTAGACTAGCGACTTCACATATCCCCACAGAAAATAGTCTAGCGGCGTTAAGTCGCACGATCTTGGAGGCCAATTCACGAGTCCGAAACGTGAAACTAAGCGGTTACCAAACGTTTCCTTCAATAAATCAATAGTGGCACGAGCTGTGTGACATGTTGCGCCGTCTTGTTGAAACCACAGCTCCTGCACATCATGGTTGTTCAATTGATGAACGAAAAAGTCAGTAATCATGGCTCTATAGCGGTCACCATTGACTGTAACGTTCTGACCAGCCTCGTTTTTAAAGAAGTACGGACCAATGATTCCACCAGCCCATAAAGCACACCAAACAGTCAGTTTTTCTGGATGTAACGGTGTCTCAACATACACTTGAGGATTATCATCACTCCAAATATGGCAGTTTTGTTTATTGACGTATCTATTCAAACAAAAGTGAGCTTCATCGCTAAACAAAATTCGCTTATGAAAATCGGGATCAACGGCAATCTTGTTTTGGGCCCATTCACCGAATCTACGCCTTGCTAGGTGATCGTGTGGCTTCAATTCTTGCACGAGTTGCATTTTGTAAGCACGCAAACCAAGATCTTTCCGCAAAATCTTCCATAAAGTGAATGGACACATATCCAATTCCTGTGCACGATGGCGGATAGACTGATTCGGGTCTTCCCTTACGCTACGCTCTACAGCTACAGCAGCAATGACTTCTTCTGTACGCACTGTACGACGTCTCTGTGGATGCGTATTATCATTTAGAGTAAACGTGGTGCGAAAACGTTCTATAGTTAATCGAATTAATTGCTCTGATGGACGATTATGTTGACCGTAAAATAGACGTAGTGCGCGATATGTATTTCGAACAGAACCGCGATTTTCAAAATAAATTTGCACAATTTGGAAGCGTTGTTCAGGCGTCAGTCTACTCATGTTGAAATGTCAAACCAAACTAAACATAAATCACTTGACAGCTGACAAAATGGCCGCCAGTTAAAAAAGTGTTGCCAACTTAAAGTTTTATACCTCTATAAAAAACACCCTTTACAATTAATTTATTGAGAGTATTATATGTCCTATGTTATTTTACACATTTTACATTTCTTATCACTTAATTTTTTAGGTATGTTGGTTTGATTGACGGTATTTTGCCATATTTACATATCTCTCATTAAACTTCGTATATTTTCTACAGAAACAAGATAGCGTTACCTATTGAGTCACCATCGTACCCTTGTGGAGTAAATTAACAATCTCTCTTAAATAATGTCCTCACAATTTGAAAGAATACTTCTTGATATTTTTTCGACATTTGTTGTATTAGTGTTTTCATAATGTTAAAAGTCTCCTCTCTATAATCGGCGAACATTTCTGGAATACAAAGCTCTTCGTAGAGGCTTCGGATTTTCGCAACGGATTCTGGCTCAAAGCTGTAAAAAAATGTGTATAAATCAATATGGAAAATATAAGAGGTAATGAACACCTAAATGCAGTGTGAAAATGACACTGTGGACCAGCTTACCCAAACCACGTGCCGGGGCCGAATTATAATAGAGCAAAATGCTGTCAAAAATGTTCCCCTGTGATTACTGGGATATAACCTTATTTGGTCATGCAGGCCTCTGACCAACAGTAATTATGATTACAACTCAAATAAACTGTCAGAATACAAAACAGAATTAAGAGCTAACGAGCCAAAACGAAAAGTCACTTAGGGTTAAATCAAGGAGGGCAAGAGAGAAGAAAACATAGTACTTCCAACAAAAAAGGATCTGAACTAGGATCAGGGTTAAACAACAAAAAAACCAAGGCTAATACTAAAGGGAAAAAAAGCAGAAAAAGTCAATACCTCCAAAAAAAAAAAGAAATCCAAAGTTCCAAGAAGTCAAGAGGAAAAGTCGGGAAAACTTACGAACTTGAGATATGAAACTGGACTGCTCGTGTTCCATATCTCCCTTATAAAAAAAAATGACCCCACCGTGCTCCGTGCCATTAGGTGCAAATAATTGCTTTGGCAACAATGAATTCCCTAATTTTTTATGATATTGGTGAAAGTGTATTTTTGACATTGACTGAATACTTTTCATTTTGACAAAAATTTATTTTTGATTTTGCTGTTTTATGGATTTTATCACATTTTATATAACGTTTTCCTGAAAATTTCAAACAGGATGTGAACTTTAAGTTTTTTTTTGTATTTTAAAAAATGTAATTCTTCATCGTAAGACCTGCAAATACCTCATCTGGTAAATTGGAATTTATTTAATAGGTAAGTTATAAAGCATTCAATAATAATTATATACAATTTTACCTTAGAATCAAATTGTAAATCTAAGGGTAACAAGTTTAATCTTATGGATATGATATATGATAATTATTAAATGCTATCAATATTTTAGTTTTCTAAGAGAAAATAATCTTCAAATTCAAGAGCTGAAGCAAATTGGTCATGATCATAATTCTTTTATACATCAGATGAGTAACTCTGTTCAGAGCATTTTTCTGGAAATTGTTTTATACGAGAAGATGAGCAAAAAGTTTGTGTTGTGCTTTTTACAAATAAACTGCCTGAAAAAAACTACGAAGCACTGTTTGATGTAAACATCTTGAAGCAACTAAATTTGGACTTAATAACATACACTGGCTCTACAAAAAAAGTCCTGAATTAGGTGTGCATTAACCAACAACAATATCGTTTTACAATAAAGTTAATGTTCCAGTGACATATAAAGCTGAATATCGAAACTGGTATGGTGTTAAAATTTAAAATGATTATACGTTTAAAAACCAATATGCCATATTAACATAGAAATAAATGATTGCATATGATATGAAATTTTTCAATATTATTAAGGATGTTTGGAAATTACATAAATTTTACTTTTATGTATTTGTTTTGTCTAAAAATAAAAAAATAACCTTTTGTTTGAATATGTTATTAATTAATAAAACAAAAATTCTTGATTTTAGCTCAGATAGGAAACTTGTGTCATAAAAATCCTTTGTCAAAGTAGTGAGAAGCTGCGATTGATTACCATTTCAAAAATTCAACTCTAGGAAAGGTCAATTCCAGATCCTTAACAATTAAGTAAATTGAAAGTTTGACCTAGTGTAAAAATTAAAAGTTGCTAGTAAATCTTTATGTATATATTTAGATTAAAAATGATTATATTAATGTAAGAATCCTCTTGTATTTACAAGCTTCTTTATATTTAAAGTGTCTTAATAAATATTGTTTTGTTTACAATTAAATATAAACTGCTTTAACACTATCCCCTTTAGAGTTTAATTTTTTTTGTATGAAAATGGTTTACATGGGTACATAAAGTTACTTAATTTCATTTAAATTAAAGCTCCGTTTTTATGAAGGAAATATCAGCATTATTATGAATGTTGTTAACCCTATATAAATACCTAACATATCAGTTCCCTAAAAGCATCGAGGAGAAAATAATTTTAACAAAGATCTAATTGAAGCTATTTTTAAATGATGAAACTATCTTACTTTGCAATAGATTATGTGGACATTTCGATACCTTACATTAAACAATATACTGTATTAATTCATGATATGAAATTTTTAAAAATAAATGCCTTAATACTTTTTTCGTTAACTTCTTATACTCTGCGTCCGAATAAGGATGTTTCTAAAACAGATATTTAAAAAAAAAATTAGTCTCGATTTGTTTTTGGCGCATATTTCACATTTTAGCTATTTTGCTAAATAACAGTTTTATTGTAAAAAATAAAATATGTAAACAGTCATAGAAAAAGCATTTTCATTTATTTATAAGAACTGACATTTCATACTTGCTATCTAAAAATAATAAAATTGTTACATATTTACGCTGTTCCAAAGAAGTTAAGAAAATTAGCTTTATTGGAGTTGCTTTAAATAGAAAAATTATAATTTTGAGGAAACTAAAAGTAGAAATTCAAGTTAAATATTGTTTTACAGAAACAATTATCCTGGGCTGCGATTCTATAAGAGTAAAGGGAAAGAGAATGTCATAATAAGGATCTTCTATCTTTGTTCAGTCTGTATTAACACATAAGTATATCACTGTCCTAAAAGAAATAAGGAAAGAGAATGTCAAAAAATATGCTTACAGAATCGGAGCTCTGGTCTTTTTTATTGAATATACTCGATTAACCTGTCAAGTAAAACAAGGAAGAGCGATTTATTGTTTAAGATATAATATAGAAAGAGATAGTTATTGTCTAAACCTGTTAGTTAGAATGGTAGAATTAACACTCATACACGACACATTCACGCCAATGTAAGAAACTAGCAGGGAATTCAGTGTTGCCATACAAATCATTGCACCGAATGGCGACCAATAAGGGGGGGTCAAAAATTATTTTTATGAGCAGTTCAGTTTTATATCTCAAGTTCGTGGGAAAACTAAAGGGCAATAGAGTGTCGTAGAATTAAAAGCTAGAGAAGCTTCTTGACATAGTAGGGTGGATGTTTCAATAAGGCCAAACAATATAAAGACTGGCTTCTCTACAGATCTCCAATTACTCTACAGAGTGATTCTCCGGAAAATTTATGGATCGATCGTGGAAAAACTATAATTAGGAAAAATCTGAAAATTTGATAGTGTACTAACGTGCATGGGGGACAGCCGGCTAAAATATTTTCAAGATGGCGGCACTTCCGGTTATACAGGAAGCAGAAGTCAACTTGCTTATTTTAAATGGAATATTCTATATATTATTCCACTTTTGATTTATACGTAAAATTCTAGACATATATTATGTATAATGTTCTATACTTAAGTCTTATCGTTTTGTACATATTTAAATTTTTATGTCAAAAATGACGTTTGCGGACGTAATTGTAAATTTTCCCTATAAGAAAGTCTTTGTTATTTAATTTGGGTTAGTTTTCTTGTAGACAAAGATCGACTGTAGTAGTCTTTTAATGATATTTTGAAGATTATTAGAAGAGATTGGTCAAAAAAGAAGAATAAATGTTATATTTAAATAATCGTTGAAAGTCGATTTTTTCAAATAGAAATCACATATTTTTATAATTTTATCATATTAAGCATTAAAAATAAGGGTAACTTTGTATAAGATATGTCTATTCCATAAATTTGTAGTTTTCAAAATATTGACAATTCAACATTTTTCAATTGTAAAAATGCTATACGGCTTTTAAGTTTTGTTATTAGTTGGCCGTGAAGGCGAGGCGTGGCGAAAATAAAACAATCGAACCCTTCAAAATAGACACTATTTCTCGCCATTTGACACTCATTAATAATAATCATGCCGGGGCGATTAAACTACACACAAGAAGATTATTTATACTTATTTATTATTTATGGAGAATGTGAGTTATTTCAAGAACATGCGATACATTCGCGATCCGATATCCGCAGAAACAGAAACCAACACCGCCAACTGTTAAAAGGATTATAGAAAACTTCACGAACTTCGGATACATAATAAAATTTTTAGAAAAAAATTGAACCGACTTCTAAAAGTACGCTAAAAAGTGGAAAATAACCATAAATTTTTATATGAAATTGAACTTTTTGAAGTCGGCGCCAAACTAATAACTGACAAAATGTGATTTGCATAAATAGATTAAAAATACTTTATTTGTAATTCCGTTCTTACCATAATTGGTATATATTAGTAGTTATTTATTTCGTGTACAAATAATTTGGCGCCGACTTCAAAAAGTTCAATTTCATATAAAAATTTATGGTTATTTTTCACTTTTTAGCGTACTTTTAGAAGTCGGTTCAATTTTTTTCTAAAAATTTTATTTTACTATTTTTAGTTTTAGAATTCATTATGATATTCATAAATTATTTGAACTAAGTACTAATTGAGATTAGTGTACCTCGCAATGACTACAAATTGGCAAAAAAGTACCCATTTTATCCAAAATTGTAAAACACCACTAAAAATTCTTTAGTTCTTAGAGTTTTCCAAATACCAATCAAATTGGGTCAAACGAATATTTAGTCTGTCATAGAAAATCCACTATCTTAAATTTCAAATTAATTTTAGATTGGTAATATAGGCCCCAAAATCTTCCAATATCGATATTTAAAGAAAATAAATTAATTTTTTATCCACCATATTAAATACGCCATATTGAATTTTTTAAAAATAATTTTAGATTCGTCATGTGTGACCCCGAAAATTCTCCCGTACCAATTTTGGAGAAAATCGGACAAAAACAATTTTTTTGTCGGCCATATTGAATCCGCCATATTGAATTTTTTTAAAATTATTTTATATTCGTCATATGCGACCCTGAAAACTTCCCTGTACCAATTTTGAAGAAAATCGGACAAAATTAATTTTTTTGTCGGCCACATTGGATCCGCCATATTGAATTTTTTTAAAATTATTTTAGATTCGTCATATGTGATCTCTTAAACTCCCGCTTACCAATTTTGGTAAAAATCGGACAAAATTGATTTTTTCGTCCGCTATATTGGATCCGCCATATTGAATTTTTTTAAAATAATATCAGATTCGTTATGTGCAACCCCGAGAACTCCCCCATACCAATTTCGGAGAAAATCGGACTAAATTAAATTTTTTTGTCCGCTATATTGGATCTGCCATTTTGAATTTTTTAAAAATAATTTTAGATTGGTTGGGTACAATACCGAAAATTCCTCCATACCAATTTTGGAGAAAATCGGACAAAATTATTTTTTTTGGCCGCCATATTGTAAGCGCCATCTTGGATTTTACCGCACTAATTTCATCTAAAAAAAATATGAGACCACCGCAGCAACTTCCTTTACAAAACGTAAAAAATTTCATTCAAATCGGTGCAGCCGTTCCGGAGTAATCGGTGTACATACATAAAAAAAAATACATAGTCGACGAATTGAGAACCTCCTTCTTTTAGAAGTCGGTTAAAAAGAAATAGATATAAATCAGTTGTTAATAATGAAAACATTGAACCTACAATTTTAGGATATTTCGCGGCAGATCAGACTATATCTATAAGCAGGTAGCAATAGAGTCTGGATTATTTCAAACATCAGTTTTAAGGATTTTATAGAAACACAATTTTCATCTATATGTATATTCCATAGAACAACATTTAAAAGGCACTGATTTTCCACGAAGAATAGAGTTCTGTCAATGTATTTTACTTTGGTCACAAGAAAATGCTGGTTTTTTGGATAATATTATTTGGTCGGAATTCACAAAAAATGGATTGTTTAATCGACGCAATTCCCGCTATTGGAGCGATTCAAACGTACATCCTTTTAGACAATTAAATTTTTAAGAATCTTTGCAGGTTAACGTGTATTGTGCTATAAGAAATGAAGGCGTGGTCGCCCTAGAATTCTATCAAGATTATCTGTGTGGTCATTTAGCCATTTTTGAAGAGTTCCAGCTACAAAATATGTTTTTTAACTTATAGGTAAGCGCTACTTCGTCATTTTGAGCAATTTGGAAGTGAACTATTTAGAAAACTTGCCGCTGGCTGATCATAGAAATCTATTTTATCAACATGATAGGATGCCTCCACATAATAGTCATTCAGTTAACAATTATTTGCAAAACTTGTTTTATGGTCAATGGATGGCCAAGAATGGACCTCATCTTTGGCCACCTCGCTTCCTTGACCTAACAGTACTTATTTTTTTTTATTTGGGGGACAATCAAAAATAAAATATGCAACACTGCATTAACCACTATGGAAGATAGCATGCAACGCATCAGAATAGCGTTTCTTCTTTCCTGATCTTACAACTCTGGGTAAGTCTTAGCCGCATCCACTTTTGCCCTCCATCTCCTACGGTCTTGTGCTTCCATTTCCCACTGCTGGACCCCAATCCTATACAAATCAGCTTGGACGGCATCTTTTCATCTTTTCTTGGAACGGCCTATTGATCTTCTACCATCTGGTCTCTCAAAGAATACTTTTCTCAATTATCTGTGGTCCCCTTATCTTACCACATGGCCTGCCCATCTTATTCTATTTGCTTTTATACAACGGACTATGTTTTCACTGCCATACAGTGTTGCCAATTCAGTCTTCTCCAATTTCCTATTGTTTCATCTCTTTGGGGACCAAATATCATTCTAAGAACCTTTCGTTCAAATATGAATAATTTATTTATTTCCCGTTGATTAAGGGTCCAAATTTCACTGCCATAAGTAACTACCGGGAAAATAATTGACCTGTACAAAGTTAGTTTGGATTGTCTTTTTAACAGTTTAGATCTCAATAATGTTGTGAGGGAGTATAACGCGCTATTTGCTGCCGCGATTCTCGCTGAGACGTCTTTTTCAACTCGATTGTCATTTGTGATTACCGCTCCTAGGTACTTGAATTCCTTAACCACTTCGAAGTTGTGTTCATTCAGTGATATATTCTGCCCGATTCGAGGTCTTGGATTCTTGGTGACAACCATGTATTTAGTTTTTCCTTCATTTACTCGGAGACCCATATTACCTGCTTCTTCCTCGAGTTGTGAAAATACCTCTCGCACGTCTCTTGTTGAATGAGCCACTGTATCGATATCATCAACAAAGCCCAGCACCAGTTTTGAACCTTGGTTCGCAAAACCCTCTGTCCGCCCCGACGCAACCCTGCTCATTACATATTCGAAAGCAAAATTGAAAAGCAACGGTGACAGGGGGTGACCTTGTCTGAGTCCTGATGTCACACTGAATGGCGCTGATGTTCTATTTCCTACCCTTACCCGTGCATATGAGTATGTCACGCACATTTGTATTAGATCGACTAATTTTCTTGGTACGCCCATTTCTAGCATTGCTAGCTAGAGTCTGCTTCTTTTCACGGAGTCATATGCTTGCTGGAAATCCACAAAGATTTGGTGGACATCTCGGTTAAATTAAATTAATTAAAAGAATAGCGTTTGAAGAACTTAATCCTCAGTCAATAAGAAGTGCCACCCATGAAGAGTTCCAGCTTAGGTGCGAAAAATGTTTGTAAGTTCAAGGGCGTCAGTTTGAATATTTACTCAGATAATTTTTGTAACTTTATTTTATTAACAACTGGTTTATTTCTATCTCTTTTAGCTTTTATAGATCCAAAGTTCTTGAAGTTTTTTATAATCTTTTTTAACAGTTGGTTGTGTTGGTTGCTGTTTCTTTGGATATCGGATCGCGAATGTATCACATGTTCTTGAAATAACATCACATCCTCCATAAATAATAAATAAATTTAAATAATCTTCATGGGTGTAATTTAGTCGCCCCGGAATGATTATTATTAATGAATGTCAATTGGCAAGAAATAGTGACAATTCTGTAGGGTTCGATTATTTTATTTTCCCCACGCCTCGCCGTCATGGCTAACTAATAAAAAAACTAAAAATTTTTGGAATAGACAACCTTTTACAAAGTAACCTTTATTTTTAATGCATAATATGGTGAAGTTATAAAAATAGGTGGTTTCTGTTTGAAAAAATAGACTTTTGACGATTTTTTAACTATAAGTTTTATTCTTCTTTTTTATCCACTCTGTACTAATAATTTTCAAAATATCATAAAAAGACTACTAAAGTCGATCTTCGTCTGAAAGAAAACTAACCCAAATTAAAGCATAAAGATTTCCTTATAGGAAAAATTTATAGTTAAGTTTTGGCCAGCAAACGTCATTTTTGACATAAAAATTTAAATATGTCCAAAACGGTGAAACCTAAGTATGGAATATTATTTATAAAATATGTCTAGAATTGTACGTAAAAATAAAAAATGCAATAATACCGGGTGTCAACGAATCTATTAGACAAGTCATAATTTCTAGAGTATTATGTGTATCAAAATGAGAATTGGTACAGGTAAATGTTATGTGAAGAGGAGAGTTTTCGCATATTTTCCACTTTTCGGTCACTTCCGGTTTCACCGGAAATGGCCCCGGTTTTGAATTCTTAAATAGAACACCCTGTATATTTTAACATCTTTGGATTTCTGAGACAATTCTAGATCAGAATGTGACGTTTTAAAATCTTTTTACGTCTACTTCATTTTTTTAGAGCCACTTTTAAAATTGCATCTAGGTGGCCATGATCGGACGCAAACTAATCTAACGGCTTTAGGTGATGTCAAAAAAATACAATCGCAAAGTTTTAGCGACTAGTATGAAAGACAGGAATTGGATTAAAAATTTAACAAAATTAACAAAAAACTAACAAAATAAACTAATAACTTAGACGACGCACTTAAAATATTTGAAAGTACAGTAGCTGAATTTGTTAAAAAGTTTAGTGTAGTAAATGTTCAAAGTGCATTCCTTCTTTTTCACGACACATTTCAGCTCGTTCAGTTGTTTCTCTCAACACGTTTTGTAGCATTTGGGGAATTATACTTCTAAACTCCCGTAAATTATTTCTTCTAATATTTCAAGAGTAGCTGGGGCTGCTCCATAGTAAACCCTTTCTTTAACATATCCCCAGACAAAGAAATCGAGCACAGTAAGATCCGGTGAGCGGGCTGGCCACCATACCGGATCATTGGTTGCAATAATTCAATTATTAAAATGCTCTATTAAATAATTAAGAACTTCTCTAGTATTGTGAGGCGGTGCTCCATCTTGTTGAAAGTAAATTCGCCGTAAAACTGCTAAAGGTATATCATTGAGATGATTTTCGATTTCATTTTGAAGAAAACCTAAGTATCTAACCCTTGTTAACTGACCTTGAAACAATATTGGCCCAATTATTCTGTTTTCAACGATACCAGCCCAGACATTGACGTCAAATCTTTCTTGAAAATTGCCCTCTCTCATTTCATGTTGATTTGGTTGGGCCCAGTACCGAGTATTTTGCTTATTGAACATACCATTATTTGTAAATCGGGATTCGTCGGAAAATAGAATAAAATCGATAAAATTTGGGTTAACTCTATGATTTTGAAGCAGCCAAATGTTGATGTAACTGATATTTAAATGCTCCATATCCATGCTTTTTCAGTATTTTTCTTGTTGATTCATAACTTATCTGCAGTTTTTGACTAATTTTTTTTAACGGAACTGTTTTATCAACCTCAACCATAGCAAGTACGTTAATCTCAGTCTCTTCATTTATGATAAACCTCTGTTCCGCCTCTTGATTTTCTATTTGCCTAAAACGAGTCTCGACATATGAAAAATACTGATGGGCTGGATGTTGCCGATTCAGATATCTAGGAGCATACAACTCGGCAGCATTCCTTGAATTTCTATAACACTCTCCAAATATTAATAACATATCCACTTTTTCACTTTGAGTATACATTATTTTAACGAAAATTTAAACTAAACTTAACGAAAATTAAGAAACTTTTACGTCTGTTCTTAGAGCGTATGTCACTGTCATTATCTACTTAAGTGAGTGCTTTGTTTTTCAAAGAAGACTTGATAAAAACAGTTGCAAATTATTATGCATCATGGCTGTCCATGGCGCACTTGTCAAAGTAAATAAATTATCCAGTATTTTGCTTAATAACATTTAATTTCTGTTCTTATGTCTAATCCAATAGCAAATAAATTAGTACCGTTAGATTCGTCAAAGAATGCTTTTTTCGAAAAGTAGTGGTCAAAAAGGGGTCGCCATTTGAAAATTAATAGTTAGAAATGAAAATGTAATTTTGTCAACTTGTCTTATTCCTGTCTTTCATACTAGTAACTAAAACTTCGCGATTGTATTTTTTTGACATCACCTAAGGCCGTTAGATTAGTTTGCGTCCGATCATGGCCACCTAGATGCAATTTTAAAAGTGACTCTAAAAAAATGAAGTAGACGTAAAAAGTTTTTAAAATGTCACATTCCGATCTAGAATTGTCTCAGAAATCCAAAAATGTTAAAATATACAGGGTGTTCTATTTAAGAATTCAAAACCGGGGCCATTTCCGGTGAAACCGGAAGTGACCGAAAAGTGGAAAATATGCGAAAACTCTCCTCTTCACATAACATTTACCTGTGCCAATTCTCATTTTGATACACATAATACTCTAGAAATTATGACTTGTCTTATAGATTCGTTGACACCCGGTATATAGGGTGTTCTATTTAAAATAAGCACGTTGACATCTACATCCGGTATAACCGGAAGTGCCGCCATCTTGAAAATATTTTAGCCGGTTGTTCAAGTTTTCAGATTCTTCTTAATTATAGTTTTCCCACAATCGATCGATAAATTTCCCGTAGAATCACCATATTCCATAAAGCGAAAAAGGTACTCGTAAAGGAAGTTTTGATAAAGAATAAATAGAACCCCTGCATGTTCAGAAATTGTTCACATATATGTTCACACTATGTTAATGTGTACCTTCCATAATGTTCCTCCATGATTTTTCGCTGTGCTGGAGTAGCCTTCTGGAGTGTCATAACGGCCAACCATGTGCATTTACCTACTTGGATATCAGTACCTGTTTTTCCGGTTAAAGCTGGATCGGCAAAACAGTCAAAAAAATCATTCTACAAAAAAGAAAAGTTAATAAAATTCTTTAGAATAATTCGATTTTATGTCGAATGTTGATTTTATACTTAGAGATAGATAGAGATTGAATAAATAATTTTCAAATTAAGTAATGTAAATTGAACAATAAAACAAGTGATTTGGCCTTATATTCTCCCACTGTTGCTGTTAAAAAGAGGTCATATGTAATAAAGAAATTATCACGTGCTTTAAATTGAACATCCTGTACATTTTTCCCACTAAATTCTTCTCCAAAGTACAAAAAACATCTTTGATGGGCTTATCTTCAATGCTTTGTAAATATTCACCTTTCAATGTTCAATTTAACATAATTTAAATTTATATACACTGTAGATGGTAGATTGTAAGTGGGCCATTACGGCTTTTCTTGCCCTTCTACAGCATCTCAATTTACAAAAATTTTAGTGCGCCAATCTAATCCAATTTAAGGGGATTTTAGGCGCTTGCAGAAAAGTACCATGTATTAACATATCAGATTGTAACGAAATTACTGAATTTTTGGGCATGAGTATGTTTAGTCGAAGATCAAACGCATACTGATATGCTTTTTATATAGCCAGGAAATTGTTAATAAAGATTGATTGATTGATTCATATTAACTAAGGACACGTCAACCCATGGGGTGTTTTGGTGTCCACGGAAGAAAGGCAGTAAAGTAATTCTATAGTGCCTTTGATTCTTATATGTGCTACTTAAAGGAAAAATAATAAAATATGCATTGATAAACAAAGGATATTAACAGAACAAATAAACACTGAAAGAACGTGTTAGTATCTATATGGACGGATACGTTTGGGATCTATATATGGGACAACAAGGCAGAGTCTCGGAGAAAAGAGAATATTTTCATGGTATGTTCGTAAGGGAGCTTTTCTTTGAGGGGGCCCTTGATGTCGTGGTCTATCAGAATGCGAGAGTATTTAGGACAAAATTTAAATATATGTGTGATAGAAAGGACTACCCCGCATTGGTTACATAAGGAGGGATCAGTACGATCAATAAGATGGCCATGTGTTAGTCTAGTGTGGCCAATCCTTAGCCTGACCATAACAGACAGTGGTTGTCTAGGATAGCTCTGAAGTGCAGTATTAGTTAATATGGTATCTTTCAATTTCGTGTAGTTTGTTTTCCTTCAATTGAAGGTCCCATTCCAACTGCCAAAGGGCTCTTACCTTATGTTTAGAGAAGACATGAAGGTCTCCATGGCAGAAGATGAGATTAATAGGAAGAGAGGAGAGGAGGCCTCCTCATTTCCTCCAATGCCCACATGACTAGGTATCCTTAAAAAAGATTTTTTTTGTGTATGCTTA
Source organism: Diaprepes abbreviatus (assembly GCA_034092305.1). Taxonomy (NCBI): domain Eukaryota; kingdom Metazoa; phylum Arthropoda; class Insecta; order Coleoptera; family Curculionidae; genus Diaprepes; species Diaprepes abbreviatus. Next base: position 8,015,773 of record JASJET010000105.1, read on the forward strand.
TTTTTACCAGATTATATCTAATATTCATGATCAATGGATTAATGGAATTGAAGGATTTTAGGGATGTAATGGAGTTTGGGGAATCCGTGACAATAGTCCATGCTTTTTTATGGAAGCTCTTGATTATCTCGGTGGCCTTTAAGATCGCAAACAATTCAGCGGAAAGGATACTGGATGAGGGATGCAGGGAGTAAGAGTATTTGTGAGAGGAAATAAGATATCTGCACCGACTCTAGATTCGGTTTTAGATCCATCAGTAAATATCATTATATGGTCTCTGTATTTAGTGTAAGTTCGGTGAAGTCATTTCTTAGGAACTCTCTGTTGCAGGACTCCTTAGAGTATTCCAGAAAGGATAAGTCGGCTACGATGGGCGGATAGTTCCACGGTGGGAATGAGTATCTTTCATGAAAAATAGGATCTGGGAGTATGTGAGTGGCAGTTTTGCACAAGGGGAGGATCTCGTATATGAGCCGGGCCATCGATTGTTGATTTAAGGGTGCAAGAAATATTTGGAATGAGATATGAAGGGTCTAAACTTCAAAGAATTTGTATAGTTTAATAGTATGTCATTTCTTCTGTGGTGAAGGGGAAGAAGTTCTGACTCGCAGTATAGATTGGAGGTGGAGCTGGTGAGGAAAGCACCCAAGGTCATTCTTATTACGCTATTATGAATAGGGTCTAATCTTTTAAGGAGGTAAGGAGGGGCAGATGAGTAGGCCACAGAGCAATAGAAAAATGAGGGCGTTGTGGAGTCTTAGTAATGAGACGCGATGAGAACCCTATTTAAATCCAGATAGCATTCTTAGAATGTTGAGATCTTTAGAACATTTATTCTTAAGGTAGTCTATGTGTTGACCAAAGTTTAGTTAAAAGTCAAAGTATAGACCCAGGAATTTGTATGAAGAGGGGTTGGATGTGTTTAGTGTTCAGGAGGGTAGAGAAAGTTTTAAAGCAAGATCTACGTTTACAGAAGTGAACAGTAGCTGATTTAGAGGGGGAAATGGATACTCCCAAGAAGGAGGCCCATTGGTTGAGATTGGAAATGCTAGTTTGTAAAATTCTCTCACTTATCGAATTATCCAAGGAAGCGTGAAATATTAAGATATCATCGACAAGCGGAGGGAGACTTGGGCTTAAATGTGTGATTTGATGCTATTCATGGCAATGATAAACAGGGTAGGGCTCAGGACTGATCCCTGTGGGACGCCAGATGATTCTTGATAGGAGCGTGATAAGCAATTGTTGACTTTTACTCGGAAAGTGCAGTCCCTGAGAAACTCCTTAATGAACTAGAGCATGTTGCCTTTAATACCACAATTTAGTAAAGAACGTAGGATATAGTTTCTGTCAATGGTATCAAAAACAGACGCTAAGTCCAGGAAAGTGGCAGTAAGATGATGCTTATTTCGGAAAGCTGCTTGTATGTCACTTTCCAGGCCGACCAGGTGATCAAGAGTTGAGCGATTCCGTCTAAAGCCCATTTGTTCTTTTAGTAAGAGGTCCCTTTCTTCAAGGCACCAAGATAGACGAAAGTTTACAATTCTTTTCAAGGTTTTACAGAGGTGACTAGTTAAGGCAATCGGTCGGTAACTGGAGGGGACAGTTTTGGGCTTCCCTGGTTTATGAATGGGGATGAGATGGGATTCCTTCCAAGATGTGCCATTATTCCAAATTTTTTCACGATTTTGCATGTTATCCTTGCACAGGGGCCATTCTAATCTTCTCTGTATGGTTCCAATTTTAGTATATGTACCGCCGAGGCAAGTACTGTTGCCTCAAGGGCAAACAATCAATCAAAACTTTTACCGATTAATTCTTGAAAGCTTTGAAAAGATCATGGGTGGGAAACCAAATATCAAGAACAACTGGATCACGACAGTATACCTTAACTTATTGAAGTAACCGTTACTTGATAAAGATCTACATTACGTGAATAATAATTTTGATTAAAAAACAAAAAAGTAAAGATTTCAAACAGTCCTCTTTTCCTTATGTTTTATTTACAATGCGCCTTATCACACAGAATTTTTAATAAACGAATTTTTGAACAGTTGAAACATTCCAGCTACTCCTTAGCTTCCTTATTCACCTGACTCGTGCCCTGCTGACTCCTCTACCCGAGATTGAAAAATCACCTCTAGGAACGTCATTTTGGGATAATGGAAAAGATTCAAATGGCTATAATCGACCAGCCGCAGACTATTCTACTATCCCAGTTCCAGCATTGTTATGGGGGTTGGAAGAACCATCTTCAGCGCAGTATGGCTTCCCAAGGAAGTTATTTTGTAATTTGGTCATATATATTTAAGAACTAATTTTTACCTGAACTTGAAGGAACTCGCCCATTTTTATTAGAATTTGCTCCGTCTCTTTGTGATGTTTTTGGTCGACCAGACCAACCATATACATCGCAAAAGCTACTGGTGCTTGAAAAAAACAATAATTAGCCTTATAATCGGCAATTTTCCTGTATCTGAAAAACAAATTACATCATTTTCATCTTCATTAAAAAATTATTTGTTTTTTAGAAAATACTTTGTTGTCAACTTCTCGTCTTTTTGTTACATATTTTTAGAGAGAGATGTCCAGAATACTTAATGACAATAATGGCATGTAATTCGACATTTTCTTTATTTTTTGACAGTCTAAATAAGAAATGCTGGGCAGAAATATATTTTGAACCCGGAAACTGATAAAGAAAATCAATAAAAATAATAGTCAGAATTCCGAATGTTTTGTGCAACTAACATTAACTTTGAAGTAAAAAAGTAAAATTTTAATATGCATAAAGTGAAAATTATCACAGTGGTTTTCCAAGTAAAGGCATTTTTTCATTTTCAAAAATGAACAAAAATCGAAAAAATATTGATAAAATCGATTGTTATCAATACATCGATACATTTTTTGTAGATTCTGCATCAGTAAGTAAAAACGGAAAAAAGTCAGACCTCATAAGCACCGGGTGAGTCAACGATTGGATGAAGTAAGTTTGTGCCTTTTCGGTGAAATTTACAAAGAAACTATATTTATTGTTTGATACAGTTTATTTTTACGCAGATTTTAATAATATTTAGGACTCTACAGGGTGAGCCAAAAAACTAGGACAGCATAAAGTTGTATTTTTTTAAATAGAACACCCTATATACGAATCGTATTTTCGATTTAGCTTATAATTTTAAATCTTTTTTATTAAGAGTTTACTATAACAAAACTTTATAGTTTCTGAGATAATTAAGTTTAAAGAAAAAAAGTCACATTTTCAAGCATCAATTCAATCCTAAATAAAGTTTTCAATTTTGTGACATATATATTCAAATTTGGAATTTAGCAAGGCCAAAGACAAGTTAACATAATTTTTACCTAATATTTGCAATAAAAGCTACAGGGTGTTGAACAAGTTTAAATGAATAAATATTTTTTTTAAATGGTACACCCTGTATATTTTCATGTTATTTAATAGAGTAATAAAAACCCTAAAAGTTTTGTTCAATATATCCTATACCTATTTAAAATAGTTTTTGAGATATTTCAGTTTTTCTTATTTTCTATACTTTTTTACAGAAATAGTCTTCATTAGCATAGTAGCCATGTAAAATAATAAAAAGAAACTACAGAAACAAATAGAATGTGGTTAAATATGATGAAATACATTATTCGTTATATTACAACGGCAATAGTTTAATTAAACATAATGTGAAAAAATTAACACAACAATAACGACAAGGCAAATACATATTTACTTTTATACTAAATTGAAACAAAAAAATTACCTATTAAATACTGAGATTAATTATTTCTTTTTAATAAGTGTTCCAATAAACGACCCTCTTGTGCAATGCACAAATTTAGTCTTTTTTGCAGATTTTCTCGGACCCTGGACAACATTAGTGGCGTTATTGTTCTACAGGTATCCCTAATCCTGTTTCGCATATCTTCCACTGTTGTTGGTGGATTAACATACACCTTATTTTTAATATAACCCCATAGGAAGAAATCTAACGGGGTGATGTCGCAAGACCTTGGTAGCCACTCAATGAAACCCCCACGTCCAATCCATTTTTGCGGATATCGTTGGTCCAAAAACGCACGAACTTCACGATGGTAATGCGGAGGCGCACCATCGTGCTGGAACCACATACCGTCGAGTTCATCCCTATCGAGACCTTGAAGCAGTTGGGGTAGTTCTTCTTGTTGAAAGTTCAGGTAACTATGGCCATTTAGTGGTTCATTAAAAAAGTGGGGTCCAATAATTCGATTATGATGAATACCACACCAAACATTTAATGACCAGTGGTTTTGATGTTGCACCTCTCTAATCCAAAATGGGTTTTCTGTGGCATAATAATGCATGTTGCGTCTATTTACGGCACCGTTACTTCTAAAAGTAGCTTCATCACTAAACATTACCTTGCATAATAAATTTGGATTTAATTGAATCTCCGCATTTATTGTACGACAAAAGTTTACACGACTTTCAAAATCCTATCCATGCAATTCTTGGTGTAATTCCATGTGATATGGATGATACCTATATTTCTTGGTAGTACGATTAGCGGTGGATTGTGATGTTTCACATAATGCCGCTAACTGACGGCTACCAATATAAGGATTTTCCTGAACATTTAACAATACTTGTAGTTCTTTTTCTTCATTAGTTACTGGTTTGTTGATCACTTTACGTTTTGGATAATCAACAGTACCAGAAGAATCAAATCTTTGCATTAAGTTTTGAAAAGTATGGGTATTAGGCTGGCGTCGATCAGGATACTTCATTTTGTAAATTCTTTGAGCAAGAAGGGAATTTTTTTGAGCCTCTCCTATTGTATAAATCATATCTATTAACGCATTCTTTGGAAAATTCATTTTACAATATAAGATGAATGCAAAAAAAACCAAACTACACTACATAAAAACCAAAAGAAGCGATTGCGGTTATAAATTTGACACACAGAAAAATGTTCTTTTACATTGTTTTTGCCATGGCTACTACTATGATAATGAAGACTATTTCTGTAAAAAAGTACGGAAAATAAGAAAAACTGAAATATCTCAAAAACTATTATAAATAGGTATAGGATATATTGAACAAAACTTTTAGGGTTTTTATTACTCTATTAAATAACATGAAAATATACAGGGTGTACCATTAAAAAAAAAAGATATTTATTCATTTAAACTTGTTCAAATTTGAGCCGATGTGTTCAACACCCTGTAGCTTTTATTGCAAATATTAGGTAAAAATTATGTTAACTTGTCCTTGGTCCTTGCTAAATTCCAAATTTGAATATATTTGTCACAAAATTGAAAACGTTATTTAGGATTGAATTGATGCTTGAAAATGTGACTTTTTTTTTAAACTTAATTATCTCAGAAACTATAAAGTTTTGTTATAGTAAACCCTTAATAAAAAAGATTTAAAATTATAAGCTAAATCGAAAATACGATTCGTATATAGGGTGTTCTATTTAAAAAAATACAACTTTATACCGTCCTAGTTTTTTGGCTTACCCTGTAGAGTCCTAAATATTTTTAAAATCTGCGTAAAAATAAACTGTATCAAACAATAGATATAGTTTCTTTGTTAATTTCACCGAAAAGGCACAAACTTACTTCATCCAATCGTTGACTCACCCAGTACATATCGATTGAATGGTAATCGAGATACGAAAATTCACATACAAAATATACGCTCCAAGTAAGGGGTAAATTTGATCTCATTTTGCAGTTCTCGGTCTTCACCTAGCTGTCTGCCTTTTGGGATTTACACTCCTGAAGGTGTCAAATATTATGAGGGTGAATTATGTCAAGATATTTGTCTGGACACATTTTCAAGCATATTATAGACCATTTTGCTCCCTGACACCTTCACCATCTCACCACTAGAGTGTCCGCCTGCGCGAGATTGTAACAACCGATATTGAACCTAATGAATAGAGGTTGAAATAAGGTTTGATCAATTAAATCCATGGTTTTTTCTTACCTATCCATTGTATATAATTCAAGCTGCGGCCTTCCATCAGGCCCAACAGACATGATATCTAAACCTTGACCAACATTTGTTTTGTAAGTTACTTCGTGCATTAATTCTATCATGGGGGCATAAGCTGGATGATCTCTAAAATATCTGAAACAAACAGATAACATAAATTAATATTTTTATTTGTATTACTGACTTATCTTCTATTAGATGCGTAAGAAGTATTAATATTTATGTTAAGTTCATAATATTGAAATAGATTAATATGTATATATTTGTCTACAATTTATACAAGATTTTTCGTATAGTAAATTACTTCTTCTTGACAAAGTACCAATATTTTTATTTTACAGATTATTGCAACATTGCCTTTTGGTTATAGGCTTCACACTCAATGCATTTATGCAGATTCGTACCCCTTCCTGTATTTGTACCAACTATTTCGCGCCAGGGGATGATTTCATACGTTTGGCAGAATTATGAGTGTAACTTTTAGACAATTGGGTATGTACTCCCGAAAGTCATACTAGTCAACACTATAGTCTGTTCTGTCACATGCATATCTAGGAATTCCAGCATAGCTGTGAAACTGCAGTGCAGTATGTCTTTAATGACTGGAAACATAGTTTAGATCAAAATATTATTACGGGTGCTGTGTTTTTGAGGAGGGCTTTTGAGACTTTGGATAGAAAAGACTACTTAAAAAATTAGAAAGTGTCGGTATCCGGGATGAAGTGTTGCAATTTTTGAATATTTGCTTAATGAATAGAAAACAAATATTGAAATTAAATGATGTGGTATCTGACGAGATTGACAAAGGCATGGGTGTTCCACAGAGTGGTGTGCTGGGTCCATTGTTATTTCTTTTATATATTGAAGATATAGTGAATACATCTGGTGATTGTTGTATACGTCTTTTTGCAGATGATGTCCTTTTGTTCATATGGTATTCAATTGGTTGACACAGTTAATTCTACATTACAAAATTTATCTTTGTGGTGTTCTTGTATTCAATTTAAAATAAATATGGAAAAAGCCAAATTCATGATAATCAGCAATGAGAATGATGGTTGATGGTTGTTTGTAATTTTAAAATATGAATTTAGTTGTTAAGATTTGTATGAAATTGTATTAGTCTATAACTAAATAAAAGATTTATGTATGTAATTAAGTTAAGACAAATCATAAGCAAAACAAAACTGTCCGACTAGAAGATCTATTTTTCATGGCAATTGGGCCGGATTTATATCTTAAGTGATTTTATGGCAAAATCTATAACGCCGGAGGTCTCCTTCCAATGATTTCAATCCAATTGATATTTTGCTTCGGAAATAACGTCACTGACTTAAAATCGTCTATTTTTGGTTTAATTGAATTTGAGACTATATGATGCTACTTTGCAACACATATTTCCTCGTTGTATTATTAATATGTAAGCTTACTTTCTGAGTAGAACATAAATTGAATTTTCGAGCAATAATCCATCGTTTGCCGCACTCAAACCGACATCTGGTTGAAGGTACCAACATGGTGCTCCCCTTCTAATCTCAGAATAATCAATAATATCATCATGCATTATTATCAAGGATAGCATCTAAAACAAAAAGTAAATATTTTAAATATGTAACAGTGTACTACCTGAAAACACGCAAAAAGATGATTCGACGATTTGAATGACATTGGCATTTAAAACTAAAAATTACTATAAATTTATGTGATTCTGAGAGGCGATATCCTAAAAAATTGATTATTTGATGTCGCTCCATATGATTTAGTTTCGATAAGAGTGAGATTCCTGATGTCGAAATTGCAAGTCAGATCGCAAAAACCCAGTTGGAGATGATAAACGCATTGTTATAAATGATTATTAAATAATAATAAAAAAATATTCTGGGATAAACGAACACAATTAACTCTAAACATTGTGTTTGTTGAAGATTGTACAAAAGTAGATGTATTATTCATTAGTTCTCCTTCTCTGACAATTGGAAAGTTATCATTATGATCATGCTACTTCCTCATTGAAGATGTCCAATTTATCTACGAATCGATCTATAGCTCCATCATCGTCATTGTTTTCAGCATCGACGTCGCTGTTTTCATTTGTAAAATTAGCTGAGAATTGTCGTTAAAAACATAATACTTCTTTGCTCAATTTTCATGAATTGCTTTCCTCGAAGCTTGTCATAGCGTCGGGGAAGTTAATTACCTAGAAGCCATTTCAATTTTAATTTTTCATCAATTTCGTCCCTATCATAATCTGTTGAAGTTAAATTTTCTGTTAGAATTTTGCGTGAAGTATTTCTGTTAAAACAGATCATTATCAGAAACTGTTAAACCAATTCTGTTTTGCAGGGTGGAAACAGCAACACATCAAAAGCGTTACTCTTTAATTGAAAAATATTTTCAGTACTTGTTATTTTGAATGCCTGTGAAAGTTTCAACTCGAGCAGAATCGATATCCGGCATACATTTGAGGAAATATATTTGGCATACATATTTTCCAATGTTCTTAAAATGTCATGTTGCAAACATGTGTCGAGGTCGACGACAATTTTTTTGTTTCCCACGAAAGTTGCCATGTAATTATTCTCAGAGTTACTGATGACAAAATTCAGTATTGCTTCTTGAAATTCATATTTTTAAAATCTTTGTCAAAATTATGTAACCGCTGTTGTCCGGGTCCACTGGACCGGGTCCAGTGATGTTGTTCCCGTTTTAATTCTCAAAGCTCGTATTCGTTATCTTTGATGGGTAAAAAATGTGTCGATCGAATATCTGTATAATGGCATGCCCGCTGTTACTTATCTTCTTCTTCTTCTTCTTCTATAATAGGTCTCTGACCTGTTCCTTCTTCGATTTTCTTCATTCTGGACTTAAATTATCGCTCCACCTTTTCCGCGGTCGACCTCTACTGCGTGTACCACTAGGTGATTTATCTCGTGCGATCCTTACCAGTCTATCCTCTGTCATTCGGCTTATGTGTTTGTTCCATTGTGTTTTATGTTGTAGAACCCACTCATTAATGCAGTCTGTGTTGCATGATTGCCTGATATTATCGCTTCTTTCACTGTCTAGTAGCGTTTTTCCTGTTATTCGTCGAAGTATTCTCATTTCTGTAGTCTCCAATAGTTGTTTCGTTTTTGTCGTCTCTGGCCGTGTTTCGGAGGTGTATGTCATAATAGGTCTAATTGTGGTTTTGTAGATCCGAACCTTTGTTTCTTGTTGTAAGTGTTTGTTTCGCCAGATCACGTTGTTGAGGCAACCCGCCACTTTCTTTGCTTTGGCCACCTGCCCTCTTACTTCATCTTCGATGTTGCCATAACTAGTTATGTCGATTCCTAGATATTTGAAACTCATTTCTTGTTGTATTATTCGACCGTCTAGTTCTAGTGTGCATCGGAGGACTTCTTTTGAGGTTGTCATACATTTAGTTTTTTCGGCTGAGATAATCATATTATATTTTCTTCCCGTAAGATTAAAGGTATTTAACAATCCCTGGAGGTCGTCCTCATTTTCGGCACATATCACAGCGTCATCAGCGTAACAGAGAATTTTTATTTCTGTATCTCCCACTTTATATCCTCTACCAAGTCGCACCTCCTTTTTTATTTCGTCCATTATCATGTTAAACAATAAAGGACTAAGCGAGTCTCCCTGTCTAATACCGCTGTTGACTGGTATGGGTGTAGATAATTTACCGTTAGTGCGAATCTGAACTTTATTGTTTGCGTATATGTTTTCGATGGTCTGAATTATATTGATAGGAATATTTCTCTTATATAACAGGTGGATTACGTCATCTAGCTTTATGTGATCGAATGCCTTTGTTAGATCTATAAAGCATAAAAATGTTGGTTTATTGTATTCTATAGATTTTTCGACTATCTGTCGTAGAATAAATACTGCATCCACGCAAGACCTTCCTGATCTAAATCCCTGCTGTTCATCTTCCAGTGTTGTAACTGAATTAATTTTATTTTTGATTACTTTCGTAACGAGTTTCAGAGTTGTGTTCAGTAGATTAATACCCCTATAATTCCCTGTTTCTTGTTTGTCACCTTTCTTAAACATAAGCATTATTGTGCTGGTTCTCCACCTATCTGGTACTTTGCATTGTGTCAGGATTTTTCGAATGAAGCTTGTGAGTTCCTGTGTTAGTCGCTGTCCTCCGTATTTCAACAATTCGTTATGAATTCCGTCTTGTCCGGGAGACTTTCTATTTTTTAAGGATTTTATAGCTTTCTCTACTTCTTGAATGGTGACTTCCACTGCTACTTATCTTTTGCAAAAATGTCTTCAATATATTTTCTAAAGTTGCCAGTGATTCGCTTATTAAGAGTAATACAAAAAGCCATCAAAAATACTGCAAAGTACTTTCGAGGCCTTCTTTAGCATAGGTAACAATGCCGATTTATCAATTATGATTATTGTGTCGTCTATGTAACATAGAGCCAGAGGAACTAGTCTGAACGGATATGCAAATACATTATTAATATCATTTTTTTTTTCCATGGAGATAGGTATTAATTCTCCAAATAAATCCCTTTGAAAACTGACTTCAATTAATGTATTAGCAAAAGAAAGTATTGTATTTTTTTATTGGTGCTTTTAATGTAGAAGGATTTCTTGCAAACCAAAATTTCCTACATTAACCAAGAATCCTACTACTTATCGTCAACTTGCTCAACTGTTTGAGATATTGAGGAATAGATCTTTATCAATGTTTATGTCGAAGAGATTGACATTCTCGTTAATAATATTATAAACCAAGTCTCGTAGGGTTTGTGTATTATTTTTAATTGCATCTGCTTCAAGAATGGATGTAACATCTTTAGGTATTTGTAGTGCTGCATGCCCCACGATCTTATTGATAATTGTTATCAAAACATTCGTCCTTAGTTTTCTTAAACTTTTTTTGATTATGTTAAATCAAGTTCCTATTTTCAGAATTGATGTAAAAAAAGGTGTATGATATAACAACAACATTTTTCTTTGAAACTGATAAACATAGTAATTATGTATTTAAAATAACAAAAAAGTCTTAATAAAAACATTAAATTTTTTATTGGCTCAGTGATTAAAAACGGTTTTAAATTTCAAGTGTCAACTGAATATAAAAAAAATAGCATAATGACCTCGGTTGATTAGTGAATTAATAGTCAGCAATCGAGAAACCTAATGCCCGGTCTCACGCTCACCAACAGATATATATTTATATCTTTACTATAACAAATATACAGGGGGATCGAAAAATTAGCCTATTTCGTGAACTTCGCATTTGAAACTAAAATGCCAACTGAAAGTTTATAATATAATGCTCTAAGAAAAGTTTCAAGGGGAGCATTTGTTTTAATTTTGGGAAATTAATAATGTTGACGAAATTGAGTTGCATGAAAAAAAGATAAACAAGTTTTTATATTATCTAATTTCAAATCTTAGGTCAAGTAGAATACCGAAAAAATATCATTGACATAAAAAAATTGGTAAATTCACACCTTAGACAAGGTAAAACTACCCCCCATGCAAGAATAATGGAAATAAATTATGAAATGTCTGAGGAAAATGGTGTTCATAATTTAAGCTGATCATAGAACAATAACCACTATATATTTATGGTTCGATTTTATTGACATTCACTCTCTTAAGGGGGTAAAAACTTTCCCTTACAGTAAAAAAAGTCGAAAAATGTTAAAATTAAAAAAAAAAACTGAGAAATATGAAAAAGATACTTGCATATAATTCAACACAAATACACCTAATAAAGATGGTAAAACTGCACCTAAGCTACCCCCAAATTCGAAAAATAGCAATAATTTATAAAGTATACGAGAAATAGTATACTATGCATCTAGTGAGCAAAAATAAAGAACTCCTTAGATTGAACCGAGGGTGCGGGTAATAAATATGCGATCCTAGGGATTTTTTATTTGTTTCCTAGGTGTATATATGATATTTTATTATAACCCAGGCATAAAGTGGCATTTTTGGTTAACACAGTGGATCGAAAACTGTCGCTTTAGGCCTGGGTGATCAGTTGTTATAGACTAAACTGATCATCAAGCAGCAATTGCCATGCATTTATGTTTCGTGTCTTTTGATATTTACCTGTGTTAGGGACCCAACCAATCAAGGCAAGTTTAGTGTGAGATTCAGCCACTTTAAGCAACATCTATTAGAAATCTCACCACTCACGAATCCTGAATATTAATCAATTAAAAGTTCAGGTTCATCGCCGAGATATAACCTATTTATGGGGTGTATTTGCATTGGATTTGATTCAAATGTCTTTTTCATATTTCTTGTAATTTATATGATGCAGAAATATATTTTTTTCAAATTTTTATACATATTTTTGGCATTTTTTACCTCTAGAGGTTGTTTTCACCCCCATGGAAGGGAAATGTCAATAAAAATGAATTATAAATATATAACAATTGCTACTTAATATTCAGATAAAAATATGACTCACGAACATATTTTTTCTTTGAAATTTTATAATTTATTTCCGTTTTTCTTTTATGGAGACAGTTTTACCTTATCTAAGGGGTGAATTGAACAATTTTTTATGTCACTGATACTTTTTTTTATTCTGCGTAACTAAGCTTTAAAATGAGGTAAGATAAACTTGTTTATCTCTGTTCATTCTTGAGATATTAGATTTTAAATGTCGAAACTTTTATTGAACTGAAACGCATTATACAACTCAATTTCCTTAACTTTGATAATTAACTTCTCAAAATTGAAACCGATGTTCACCTTGAAACTTTACTTAGAGCATTGTCTTATCATAAACTTTCAATTAGAACACATTTTAGTTTCAAATACGAGGTTCACAAAATAGACTAATTTTCACCTATTTTTGCAATCACTCTTTCAGCTGGAAGCATGTAATTTGAAAAATTACTGACAATATTTTTTATGTTTATTTAACAATACACTTTACACAGTTTCATTCGGAAGCAAATATATATTTGTAATTACTTATTATTCATTAAAAACAATGCGTTTGCATCTTTAATGTTGCGGCCGCTATTAAAAATATAACCAAGAAAATTGAACGGATATTTTTATTGAAAAATGGAAGAAATTCTGCCAGGTGATTAATATAACTGCGAATAATCGCACCAAATTCCATTCTCCTTAAAAATTTTTTTGGTACAGATTTTTCCCTAAGTAACCTACTAACAATAAACAATCTTTCTATGATAAATTCTCATACGGGAATCGGTGTTTATTAGCAAATATTTTACAAATTTTGACTGTACTCTCTCAAGTCTATTTATATGGCACTTATATGTATGTGCCAAAATGGTACAAGCATACTTCAAAATATTATGCACCACACTGTTCTAAAGTGTTTGGTAACTCTAAGGCTTCCGATGTGTCTGTAGTTTCTCTTTATAAAACTGATAAGCATTTCAAAACTTCTGACTACAATATTGTCAAAATGTATATTAAAATGTAATTTTTTGTAAAAGATAACTCCAAGATCGTAAGAATTTATCACAATTTAAAAATCTCATAACTTACATTGGTTTACATTAAGAGTTGAAAAATTATTATGATACCATCTAACTAGTAAATTCAGCTCTTGTTGAATATAAACGCAATCGCCAGATGAGGGAAAAATTGCAAATAATTTTAAATCATCAACATACAAAAGGTAACGACAAAATTTATAAACATTTATAACATGCTTAGTAAAGATTTAAATGGGACCTAAATGAGACCCCTGAGTACCCCAGATAACACAAAAATGTCCTGTGATATTGCACCATACAATTTAACACACCGAGTCACTAAAGTTTGTGCACCAGCAATTGCTGGAAAACATTGTCAAAGGCTTTAGCCAAATCCGTGAATATAAAGTCTACTTGATATCCTGCCTGCACACCTCAACACCAAAAAAATCTTGATAAATAGCTAGATTGATAACTGTTGATCTTTAGAAAAATCATATAAGTTTTTAAGTCATTAAACAACTCATCAGTAAATATAGACTAGAATATCGTTCCCATAATAGACATCAATAATATATCCTGATAGTTTTCAACACAATTAGAATCACCAGACTTGAATATTTCCATTTTGCAAAGAAAATTCCATTATCAAAATATTTTGGTAAATGTGACGAGGTGTAAGTGAAACCGTGCTCTTTTTGATAAAATATTGCAATATTCCATTGGGTCCAGCACTTTTGTTACAGTCGCATGAGTCAATCTTGTTCTAAACTTCGTTCAAAGTAAATTTATGAGATTGCAGACATACAGTCTCATTTATTAAGTTGACCTCAAAAGAATTAATGTATGAACAGAATAGCACGACAAAAATGTTGAGCACAAGCTGCGACTATATGATATGAAGTGTTCAGCTGCTTATTGTCGTATTTCATTATCCAGGAAATGCCGTTGTCCTTACGTATATTGTTAACTAATTATGTAATAAAGACTCTTTAAAAGTAAAGTAGCTACACCAATGTTGCTAGTTTCATAAATATAAAAGGCAATATTCTTATCGCCCGATTAATATTTTTGCAGATTCGGTTTAGAAATATCCTTTACAAAACCATTTGGTGGTTTTACTAATAACTAGGTGACACGTACGTCATAATACTGAAAAAAATACTTACCATTTCAACGCACCATCCTAAAATATTGGCCAACCTAATATTTTCTGGAGTAAGTTTCTGTGGATCTTCTAATAATTTGTACGATGAGACAAGCATTATTCCGCCCACATGCTTGCCAGTTAGTGTGGTGTATTGTAACATCTAAAAGAAGGCTTTATTTGCAATCAGAAAGAAAAACATTATTTGAACATTTCTGTTAAAAGATTATTATTTAATTTTAAAAATTTTCATTATTCTAACAATGATTTTATTGTGATGATAAAGTAATTAAATATCAGTGAACATTAATTTAAGCAATGACATAAATGTGACGTTTATATTATAACCGTCTTTAGTCGGGTTTTCGTTGCCGATCAAGCTACATGGTTCCACCTAAATTTTATACGTATTTTTATCCTTCATTGTTCACTTTTAAACCATCTAAGATTCTTTATGCATATATTTTTTATAGCAATGATTGGTCATGGTTTACTTGAACAAATCTAAAAATTACTTTAATTGCATTCAATAATCATATCTTAGATTGATTAGTATGTATCTAAAGTTGTTCGAAACTAAATAAAAAATTTGAAGTCTAGAATTTATATGCTTAAGATATGTTATAAAGTAATTTTACCTTCTTTGACTATTACATCCAAGCGACAAAAGACAATGTCCCGATGCAAATCGACAACGTCGCTTATTTGACACCTACCTTAGTCTGTATTCGTAAAATATTTACCTTTTTATTTTCTTGACAAGTAATGATAAAAAATAATATTTTTCGAATTTACTCATATTGCTATCCCCAGCAATAGTGCGCGTGAGCGAAAGTACAGGCATCATTACCAACTTGCAACTTGATAGTTGATAGTAAAAACACTAATATGATCATAACTTTTCTAATCGCTGAATTTCAGCTTAAAAATGGTGTCTAGCTGATGTGCTGTTAATAAAATGTATACCCTACGATATTGTATTTTATTCATTATATCATATTTTAAATAGGGATTGTAATTATTATGCAGAACTGACATCAACCCAACGGCTCTCAAAAACACAGTTGCGGTAACTGAAGTTCCTTATATCTACAAGATCTTCTAAAAGTACCGGATCCCCTCTATCTCCGAAAATACACAATCTAGGAAAAATGTCGCATTCAAAGGTTATGAAATTTTTGCCGGGCTTCTTATGGTGACTTCAAATTAGACCTTGGGCTTCATTTTTAAAGTAATTTGAGGGTCAAGTTGAGTGTTTCAAACTAAAACCCCAAATTTTTGTTACCAAAATGAAAAGCGGAGAAAACTTCTTGTCCAACGACATAGATAACATAAGAGATAAAATTAAATCTGGAGGTTATTTGAGGGTCAAATATCTATATATTATGGATTGGTTTAATGACTCGACAAGTGAGTGACCGAGAAAAAATACTTCTACAGAAGTTTCAGAAAATCGAACTGCTCATCTTGAAGTGCTCTTAAATTTGACCTTGATCTTGGCCTTCAAGGTTATTTGGAAGTCAATTTCAGAATTTTAGCTTAGGTCTCCTTCTTTTGATCCTACAGATGGAAAATCATTGAATTTTACATTTACACATGACCTTGAACGAGGCCAAGGTCAGACCATAATTGGAAAAAATGACTCGTACAAAATTTGTAGGATTTCACCCGGTCAAACTTATGATGACCTCAAATTTGACCTCTCTCTTGTACTTCAAGGTTATTTAATGGTGAATTTCAGAAATGCGAATCAGACTTACTTCTTTTGGCACCACAGATAAAAAGAGTAGGAAAGAGCAATTACATCCACTTATTACCTTGACCTATAACGTGAGATCAAATTTAAGGCCAGAGAAATATCAAAATACTGGAACCCCTCATTCTTAAAAATAGGGAAAACACCAACAAAAGTCGTAGTGGACGATCTTATGAGATTCTTGGTTTTCAAGGTTACTAAAAGGTCCATTTCAGAATTTCAATTACTTTTTAACTCACAAATAGAAGAATAATGAATTTTACATTTAGTTTAAAGACAAGGTCACAGCAAGGTCAATATAGTAGACCTTTCTACCTCTGGAATAGCTGTAATCATTCAGAGATATGGGTCTCAAAAGCAAACATGCTGATCTGTCCAGTTGATATCAGAGTAGTAAAATTGACTGCACTTTCTATCTGTGGTGTCAAAAGAAGTAGATCATTCGAAATTCTGAAGTTGACCTTTAATGACTTTAAAGGTATTGGTCGAAGTCAATTTTGATGTCATCATGAGATTGTCCGAGTGAAATCCTATAAGTTTTGTACAAGTCATTCTCCCCAATCCTTTTATGATCTGATCTTGACTTTCACCTCTAGGTCTAGCTAATATGTGGGTGCAAAAATCTGTGGGGTCAAAATTAGGTAGTGTTATTTAAAATTCTGTAGTTAACCTTCAAATGACCCTGGAGATCAAGATCAAAGTCAAATTTGCAATCACCTTATGATGCACCGTTTTATTTCCTGAAACTTTTGTAGAAAAAGTTTTTCTCTACCTCTCTTAAATGTAGACTCATTAAATAATGACATCCATATAAGATTTTATTTCTTATATTATTTATATTATCGGATAGAAAGTTTAATCCGCCTTCCATTTCTACAATAAAACATTGGGTTTATTTTAAAAAACTCAACTTGACCTTCAAATGACCTTAAAGATCAAACGCAAGGTCAAACTTGAGATTATTGTGAAATTGCCTGGGCAAAATCCTATAACTTTAATACAAGACATTTTTCCTAGGTTGCGTATTTTTCGGGATAGGGGGGAGGGATCTGATACTGTTTGAACTCTCTGTATATATAGCATAAGGAACTTTTATTTTACAAGAGAACAGTATTTAATTAATAATAATTTTTTCTTTATAACAAATTATCTGACCGATTTTTGGGAATCCACCCTTGATATTGGTAATCATGGTGTAAAAATACATTTAAAAACTTTGGTGGAACAATGTCTCGTCATCGACTACGAAAACCCACTGGACTCCCAGACTACTTGGGGTATCACATTCACAGAAAACATTTTTTTAGTTAATGTTATGGCGATATAACTATGTAGGTTAGTTAGTGAATATTATTATTATGTCAAATTTCAACTTTCTTGTTAATCGGTTTGAGTGAACCAAGTGATTATTTTAGTTGTACTGCACTATGAGGTATAAATTGCTGAGAAGTATCTTTATAATCAACAACATATAGTATTTGATTCATATATTAGGCGTACCTTCTCATGTTTATCCATAACATCAGGTAAATTTTGGCTTGTTTCGGCAGTCAACTCCCTGACGATATCTGGAAATAATGCCATAAATTCTCTGAATTCCAAAGGGTTAGCCAGAGGAGGATTGACTAAAGTTTGGTGCTTGGAGGAAAAGGCTCTGCAAACAGAACAAAAACAATTAGTCCAGATTCAGTAAAAAGGTTCAAAACTTAAAGACCAATAAAAACGGAAAATTAGTATGAGTGCAAATAAAGAGCGAAATGGCACGGAAAAACAAAACGCTCAAATTAGCAGATGTCAAAATATTATTGGACGAAATAATTACTAATGTGACGGCCAGTCAATGGGAAAAGTGTGAGCGAGATGGCCAAAGATGGGGCCCATTCTTGGCTATCCACTGATCATGAAACAAGTTTTGCAGATGATTGTTAACTAAATAACTACTATGTGGAGGCGCCCTATCATGTTGATAAAATAGATTTCTATGATCAGCCAGCGACAAGTTATCTAACTAGTTCACTTCCAAATTTCTCAAGATATTTAAGTAGCGCTTACCTATAAGTAGAAAAATGTATTTTGTATCTAGAGGTCTTCAAAAATGGTTAACTTACCATTCAGATTATCTTGGTAGAATTCTAGGGCGACGATGCCGTCATTTCTTATAACACAACACATGTTAAACAGCCAAAACTCTTGAAAATTTAAGTCTCTAAATGGATGTACGTTTGAGTCCAATAGTGGGAATTGCATCGAATAAACAATTCATTTTTTGTGAATTTGGCTTCGTCCGCCCAAATAATATTATCCAAAAAACAAGCATTTTTTTATGACCGAAGTAAAATAAATTGACAGAACTCTACTCTTCGTGGAAAATCAGTGCATTTTAAATGTTGTACTATGGAATATACATAGGGATGAAAATTGTGTTTCCATAAAATCCTTAAAACTGATGTTTGAGATAATCCAGACTCTAAAATGCTACTTATCTTTTAGATATTGTTGGATATGCGGCGAAATATCCTAAAATTATAGTTTCAATATTTTCATTATTAACAACTGGTTTACTTCTATTTCTTTTTGCTTTTATGGATCCAAAGTTCTTGAAGTTTTATATTTTCCTTTTAACAGTTGGTGGTGTTGGTTTCTGTTTCTGCGGATATCGGATCGCGAATGTATGGCATGTTCTAGAAATACACTCTATCTCATTTTCCATAAATAATAAATAAGTTGAAATAATCTTCGTCCGTGTAATTTAATCGCCGCTATATGATTATTATTAATGAATGTCAAATAGCAAGAAATAGTGGCAATTCTGTAGGGTTCGATTGTTTTATTTTCGCCACGCCTCGCCGTCATGGCCAACTATTAACAAAACTTAAAAGCCGTATAGCATTTTTACAATAGAAAAATGCTGAATTGCCAATATTTTGAAAACTACAAATTTTTGGAATAGACATACCTTATGCGAAGTTACCCTTATTTTTAATGCTTAATATGATAAAATTATAAAAATATGTGCTTTCTATTTGAAAAAATTGACTTTTGACGATTTTTTAAATATAATTTTTATTCTTCTTTTTTGGCCACTCTGTACTCCTAATTTTCAAAATATCATAAGAAGACTACTAAAGTTAATCTTTGTTTACAAGAAAACTGACCAAAACTAAATAATAAAGATTTCTTTATAGGAAAAATTTATAATTAAATTTTGGATTCGCAAACGTCATTTTTGACGTAAAAATTTAAATATATCCAAAACCGTGAGACTTAAGTCTAGAACAGTATACATAAAATATATCTAGAATTTTACGTAGAAATCAAAAATGTAATAATATATAGGGCATTACGGTTAAAATAAGCAAGTTGACATCTACTTCCGTTATAACTGGAAGTGCCGCCATCTTGAAAATATTTTATCCGGCTGTCCCCCATGCACGTTAGTACACTGTCAAATTTTCAGATACTTCCTAATTATAGTTTTCCCACAATCCGCCGATAAATATCCTGGAGAATCACCCAATGTAACAAATATTCGGAAGCTTTGCTTTCCAGGCCACCTCGTTTCTTTTTATATTGGTTTATTATTAATTTAAAGTTAAAGAATTAAATAACAACCAGTCCAAATACTACTTTAATAGATATTTTTGAAGTCAAGAGAAAAAGAACTTTCATTCTAGCAGCGAATACACAGGGTGTTCCATTTAAAAAATTATGTTTTTTTAACAAATCTAAAAGATAATATGGAAGAAATCCAATAACTTTCGTGTTTAAAGTTTCTTTTTATCTCTTATAAAGCATCTAGGTATGGTACTAAATATTAAAAAACCCTATATTACGGAATTAAAATATATTATTGAAAAACAGGCTTACTCTTATAAAAAATACAGCAAGATATCGGAGTGATGGTCAAAGATTTACTCAATGTTAAATAACAAGTAATGTACGTTTTGTTTTGTATAGATATCTGGATCATAACTGTACTCTGACACACGTGAAGTATTCCGTTTATTTCATAATTTTTTGAATTAAAGTACCTAAAAGGTGTAGATTTGTCCATAAAAAAATAAGAAACCATCCTTATGAAACCACTATACTTTCACTTCGTCTTAGACGACAAATAATTTCCACTCAATTTTATAAAGATATTTTAATTAGAACTTAGGATATTAAAAAAACTTTAAGGAGCGGTTTTCACCTCCTTAAAATGAATATTTGCCGATAAAAGGATATCTATCTTTTATCAAAATTTCATCATAATCAAAGCCGGGTATTTCAGGTATCTGATATTAAATTTAATACATTTCAATATTAGAAGTATAAACAAAAACTTTAATCAACTTTCGGTTTTTCTTCAGTCCTATAAACTGTTTTTCTGTGATATTATTGTATTGAGTGAAACGTGGAAGATTGAAGATCATTTGTATGATATTGATGGTTTTCGTATGTTTTACAGTCGGGGTGATGTTAACCAAAACGATGGTGTTGTCATTTTTATAAAGAATAACCTTGATGTAATTAGTATTGAAAATAAAAAGTTTGTTAAATCTGGAGTAACATTTAGTAAAATTACTCTTATAATAAATTATATAAACTATGGAATTACATGTATTTATAGGCCACCTTCAACGAGTCTTCCATGTTTTAGTGAGGTTAATGATTTACTGGCTGAGCAGGATTGGAGTGTTGTGACTCCTAGTAATGACATAGAAATTGCGACTGAAAACTTTACTACAATAGTATCTCGTATTATAATGGAATTCGAAGATAGGAGGATTGTCAGGTATAAGGAAGCTAAAAAAATAAAACCATGGATAACATCTGCTATTATACACTCAATAAAACAACGAGATAAAATGAAAAAATGTCTTAGAAAAAAATTCGACTTAAATGAAGAAAAAAAGTATAAAGAATACAGAAATACTTTAAATAAAATCATACATAAATGCAAATACGATTACTATAGATAAAAAATAGTAAATAGTGAACATGACGTCAAAAAGATGTTTGATATCGTTAATGAAGCCTCAAATCATAATAATAAAAAAAGGAAGGAAAAGCTGCAATTTTTTGATGTTCGTTCATTGTATATATTATTTTCTTGTATTTATGTACATAAGTCGGCGAAATTTAAAAATTATATAAGTCACTCTTATGAAACGAGATGTAGAATGAATAGACATCTAAGGATACCAAATAGTAATAAAAATATTAGTCATAGATTTGTTAACTGTCTGGCGTTCAATATTATCCCGATTAGTATAAGAACAATCTTCAATGTGAGAAAATTTAGTAAGCTTTGTAGAACATATATTTTTCATAACATTGATCAATTTAAACTTTTTTTTTGACATAATCTTCATAGATTACTTAGTGTGTATTTTGTTTAGTATGTAGGTTTGTTTAGGATGTAGGTATTCCATTGATTAGTATTATTTTCATTCATTATGTTTTCTTTTCATCGTTGTTTCTTGAAATTAATATGATATTATTGATTTTGTGCACATACAGGTATTATGTTACCTCTGTGCAGAATTATTTACTATTGAGATCTTAAATATGTTTAGATTAGATCATCATCTATTTGAAGATTTGTACTAAAATTGTTAGTAATATATTATTATATCATTATTATATTATTATTATATTATCTTCCTTGTAAGTATCAAATAATATACTGAAAAATATTTATTAAATTTATGTTCAGTTTTAAAACAATATAGAGCAATTTTTTAACTTAGGGATACTATACTTAGCATTTATTTATATTTTATAACTAAATTACCTTGTATTATTATTATCTTGTATCTCCCTCATCCATCTTCTATATTTACCATTTTTGTGGCAATTCACTTCGCAATTAGTGTATTGTATATTGTTGTCTTGGGACGTTGATAAGAGATAACTATTATTTGTCGACGTTTTACTAATACCTCTACGAATACCTCTGAACAATTCGCAACAAGAACGGTTGTATCCTAATTTCATCGAAAACATGACTTTTTTTCTCTGAATCGGTTATTTTCACATGAAGAAATAAGAATACTAGAAAGTTTTGAAAATTCTAAAATGTCAATATTTCGAAAAAGACTGTATACAATTTATTATTTCAAACCTTAAAGAAGTTAAAAATATAACAAGTAGGTCCTGAACTAATTTTTCTTTAATGAAACAAATCAGCGTCCACAAACACGATAGTCTCTGAATTAAATCAACTGTGTCAAATCAAAAGAAAAGTTCCGTTTATAAGGAAGGAAGATGAAATGAAAATAAGTGTGTGGCCTCAGCAATTTTAAGAGGATTATGTATATTTAAATTTTTTCATATTTAATTTAAGAATTAAAACCAATTAATAAATTAGTAATTATTTACTTAAAAAAATGCCTTCTCGAAATTTCATATCACGTTAACGTTTTAATCGGTTAAGAACGAAGTTACAAAAACAATCTTAAAATACCTGTGATCAATATTCTGATAAATATTTTCCATTTGAAATCTTAATTTTTTTAATTCTTGTAAAAGTAGTTATACGACGGTCAGAGCCAATCCCGTGGCCGTTAATATTCCTTAAGGTGCGTATAAATATGGCGAAACGACCGCGTGATGAGCACGTGACAAGTACGCTACGAACTTCCAGCTACGTCGACAGGTTTTAAAAGAGGTAATAAATGCAGTTGGGTCACAAGAAGTCAATTTTTTTATAGTTCAATTGTTTTCGAGTAGCTCGACCGATACTCGCAGCGATCCATTTTCTGTCGGTTTTTTGTTGCGAACTAAAAGGATTTTTTTATTTTTTATCTACTAGGATGGGTTTATGACGTGTTTTTTGTAAAAAATTTACTCTGCAGCAAGACAGAAGAAACGAGATTTTCTTATTTTCTTGTTAATGAAATAAAATTTATTTAGTACGTGGCATTGATTAAAAGTTGTTCATCAGTGAATATGGAGTGATCTGAAAAAAATATGTTGAATTTAGAGGAAACCTGCCAATAATTCCAAAATTTGTCAGTTAAAGACAAAAATCTTAGAAAAGAAAAGGAGTGGATGTGTGAAATGAAATTGCGTCAGAAAAGTTGCACAGACCAACGAGAAGAAAATTTCGAGTGCATCTGCCGTATGGATATAGGCTGCTGAAAATATATTTTTCTTTTGGAAATGACTGCTTCTATTTTGTTTAACATATATTCAAAATGTAACGAATTGATTTTGATGAAATTTCTGTATTATCCGCTAATATGGTGGAACTATAAATCTGCTAGCAGTTTGAATCCTGACTATTTTTTTTTACAAGGTAGTGCGCTATTATCGCCCATATTTTCGTTTTTTGTTTAATATACTTTTTTACGGTAAAACCCCACTATATAAAACTTGTAAGGGAACAAAAGTTTATTGTGATTTTTACTAATTTTAACATTTATTAACTCTAAATTAAATTCTACTAAATGGAAGAATTTACTTGAGTCCCCCTCTGTATAAGGATTTGGACCGTTAAATTGTATATCTTATGTCTGGCAAAAAATAGTCACATATCAGGGAAATATAAATCCATTAACAAGCTTAAGCCTAGTTTTATTACTTTTGGGGTAGTTAATTTTTCTGAAAAAAACAACACAAACTTAGTGAATTTATGTGACACAAAAACTAAACTATTCCACCCTCTCGAAGTTTTTAATATAAATCTGTCAAAGTAACTTAATAATCTTACAAACCATATCGTTAAGGGTCTAAGGTTGTAAAGTGATAACCACATGTGGCGACCGTGAGAGAGCTTTCTTTTACTTAAACTGAGCAAATTTTCCCATCATAAGAAAACAAAAGAATATTTAAATAAAATCGCTAAAATGCAATATTAGTATTTGTTATTATATACAAAGTGCGCGACTGTTACCCATTTTTCCCCAATTGACGAAAATAAGAATAAGAAAGAGAGAAAATGGTTAAAACCTTGGAGTTTTTTTATGGGTTCTTTCACGCATCTTTTAAAATAGTTGTAGAATAGATATTGATCACATTTATATAAAGTAATTAATAATTTTGAGCTCTGGTCAGTTTTAATATTAAATTAAATTAAATTCGACGCACGGATGACTTATGCCATCTATGAACCAGGGGACCGAAAACATACCGACGCTCGGGAACGAAAACTACCTTTCGCGCGCGGGGATCCATCGCGTAAGTACGTTCTAATGGTGGAAAAGCACGCATGTCTGAACCAACGGATCTAATAGGGAGAAGGGTGGTTCTAAGGGATGAAAGTTGAGTTTGATTTTGTGAAAATAATTAAGGGCAGTTACGATTTAGAATTCGTCTAAGTCAGTTTGGCGTGTGTTTTAGTGTTTTACCAGTGTAAGAAGGTTTTTTTCTGCTGTCTTTTCTGCTATTTTTGTCTTATATTTTTTTTATTCTTCCAGACAGCATTTCAAATAGTAAAGGGAAATTTACTTTATTTTCTACCGGTGAAGGGAGTCCACCATTCCTTTAACTTTTAATTAAACAAATTAATTTGGGATTTTTTTTTTCTTTTATTTCTAAAAGGTTGTTTTTATTTTTCGGACTTATCAAAATTTCTTAATATTATCAGTTCAAATTTGGGTTACTTTCATTAAGGGGAATATCAGAACGGCCTAAAGAGCTTGTAGTTTTAAGCTTTTTAATTATAATCCAAATTTACTCTTAAGTTTCTCATTTGTAAATACTGTTTTATTTTTCTTTTATTTTTGTTAAATACAGATAAGTGTTTTGAGAAACTAGTCTTTCTTTTATCGATAAAAACCTTTTTGTGGGTAAACACACGGCGTGCACTTGTGTACCAAGAAGCATAAAAAGAATCCTGCTTTGGCCAGCTGACAGCCGTTTTCCTGAATCCTGCAGTTGTGTTCCTGGTATTGGTAAGCGATAACTAACGGTAGACCTTTAGAACTAAACTTCAAGATCGACCAGACTACAAGAGTGCCTTTGTCGCAGCGGACTCGTCTAATCTATTTTTTTTTCTTTCTAGGATAGTTACTAAATAATATGGACAGTAGTAAATTGTGAGCGGAACGGCCACACGCTACCAAGAACAATCCGTTTGCACAAGTTCACAATTGAATACTGTCACAAACTAAAAAAGGTGTCGCTTGTTCTTCGTTGTCAGACAAAGTATGACAATTATATACACAAGAGATGTATGTACCTGGGAAGAGCCATAAACCAAAGGCATAGTAATTCTTGGAACATATTTCATAAATAATTCGGCTTTTAGAATTCGGATAAAATAAGGGGTAGATATTGTATGTGTCTGAAGTATGTATTTGAAGAGAGGATAGTATACTTAAAAGATAAGTAGGTTTAAAAGTATACATCTTAATTGGGCAATTAACAGTAATGAGATTTTTATGTATGATTCAAATGTACATAAGTCTAAGACCTTGCTATTTTATTATCTCACAACTTTCAGTGCTAGCTGTTGAAAATGTCTTCTTTTACTCCAAAACTTTGTATAAGTGTTTTGGATTTAAAATCCAAGACAATACTTTCAAAAGTGCATAATTCACTTCTTCAACCAAGCACTCTGATGAGGGTCGTAATTTCTATTCGAAATGTACTGACATAACGGGACTTAGCGAATCTACAACTACAGGCGAATTAAGGAAAGGAAAAGTGGATCTGTGTGCGAGCCTAAACCTTAAAAATTTTACGAATGCTTCAATAAAATACTAAGAAGACACGTTCACGAATATATATCAGATGATAAAAAGCAAGTCTTGATAAAGTTTTGAAAGTTATGAAACAAGACGAGAATGTACCTGGCATGGGAAAAACCAATCTGTATAAAATGCTGATAAAAGTTAATTTTTCTTGGAGAAAGTCAAAATGGAGGTGACACAGAGGAAATACTATTTTAGAGAAGATAGTATTTGCACGATGTTAAAAAATACCACAGAGAAGGCAAAAACATTTTTTATCTGGATGTAATCTGTCTCAGTGAAGGACACATAGTACAAAAAATGTATGAAGATAAGAATATGACAATTTTTCGTAAAGCATTCTTAAAAGGGTTGTGAACAGGTTTAAAATCCTTACTCAGTAAGGGCCGCAAAGTTCAAATAGGTTCGTTGCAAGATTGTCGCATACTCGTCATGCGCCCGTTACGCTCTCGTCATGCGCGCAATGCGTGCTCGTCTTGCCATATTTATACGCACCTTTAAGGTGCGTATAAATATAGCCAAACGTGCGCGTAACAAGTCTATGACAAGTCTGAGGCGAACTTGCAGCGAACCTCGGAATTTTGCCGGCCTCCACTGGCGATTATAATTTTAATTCCTATAACGACAACGATGAATTTAGATATTTTGCGGAAATATTGTCTTGTTTTAATTTAGTGCCTAGCGTGAGTTGGCCAACTCGAGTGAGAGTCACCACCTTGGATCACTTATTTGCTAACTTTAATGACAATGGTGTTGCCTGTGTTCTTGATAATAATATATCAGATCGTCGTACACTATATTACGAAATGTACGTTTCTAGTATGTAAATTGGAAGACGACTTGTTACAAAAGATTTTTTCTAATTAGAATTTTACGAGTTTTGAGAGAGACCTTGCAGATGCAAGTTGAAATGAGTTGTATGTTCAGTGTGACGTGAATAAGGAATTTGACATATTTTACAATATTTTTATGCATTATTTAAACATAAACTTTCCTTTAAAAGCTATTATAATGATAGAAATAAAAAAGAATAGGTTAATAAAGAAGTCAGGGACTCTAGCGCAAAGCAAAAAATCTACATTTTTTAAAATACAATTATCCTGAATTAAAACTTATCTAAAAGTAAAAATAATCATAGAAAATTAATTAACTGAACAAAAAAGACATTTTTTAGAATAAAATAAAATATTGTAAAGATATAAACGGAATTATGTTGAATGTAATTTTGTGAATTAACAAATAAACATAAAAATAAAAAATTCTTCAAATTAATATTGGCAGTGATTGCGTAACGGATCATCATTTTTTACCTAATACTTTCAATGAATATTTAGGAAGTATTCAATATGAAATTTTGAAGAAAATACCATATATTCACAATGTGGTAAGGGAAAATCTCACTGAGGAATCTCCTCTGAAATATAGTTTTTCCTTATGTCCATAATCAGAGGTGGAGCTTTATGATTTAATAAAAATTAAGTTTAAAAGTAATTACTCAGTGGGCGTTGACGATGTACCCAGTTTTTTAATAATGTGTTGGGGTTTTTCATAATGTTTAATACCTTTTTGGTTAACCTTTCCATTTGTTCAGGAATCTACATCGATAATGAGTAAAGTGACACCCATCCGTAAAAATTATAACATCAAAGAAAGATCTAATGGTGGATTATTTACGGTTCCTATGAGTTTATCAAAAATTTTTGAATATGTTTTTTCTGGAAAATAATATTTTTAATTTAAATCAGCATGGCTCTACGAATGGAAAATCTACCATTGCTATGATAAATTCATTTTATCATAATGTTACAAAATGTATCGGGGTGGGCGAGTGTCCTGTTGTGGTCTTTTGTGACCCCAGCAGGGCATTTAATTGCATTGATCATAGAACTTTATTAGTTAAATTTGCAATTCTTCATTCTACTGAATAAAACACTTTTAGACAACTGGAAACAGTGTGTAAGCAATTTTTTACTAACAATGGAGCACAACAGAATATTAGTTCTAAGTATAAGAATGAATGTATATGCAGATGATACGTCACTATTACTTTCTGAAAGATTATATCATGATTTGGAAATAAAATGTAATCACATTATGCAGGATGCGAGTAGATGGTTTAATGAAAAATTTTTATTTCCTAATAAAAATGAATTTATTGGATTCCATAATTAATAGAAAAAATATTCGAAACTTGATATTTTAGTTCAGGGCAACTCCATTGAGCAGTGTGGAGAGGTAAAATTCTTAGGCATCTATATGGACAAAAGTTTAAATTTTAAAAGTCACTGTGGATATGTTTCAGGTAAACTGAATTGTGCTTGCTTACAGTATGGGCTCACTTTCTAGGGTTGGTCACCATTCACCTATAAGAAGAACGCATTTTTAGTTTTGAATCGGAACTAAATGCATGCACTGATCGACGCTATATTTATTTACGAAATAACGATTCAATACATCCGCTTTCCAAAAAACACGCAATACTTCCATAAAAGCAAGAAATTAGAAAGTCAATTAGTTAAATGATCCACGTTATTCCTATCAAACCCTTATCAATTTGTTGGCTATTTTATGGACAAATAATGAAATTTACTTGCTGAAAAAAAAATCATGTTCCCATTGAATTTTTCCACGATCAATAAACAGTCAATTAATTTCGGCCTTTATATATTCAACAAGCTATTTTTACATCGTATTTGATTTATTTGTTTTTTTAGGATTAAACATGTCTCCCTTTTTATTATTCGAGAATTAAAAATTCTTACGACATTCTTTTTGAAAGACATAGATAGTTTTTTCATAACTTTAAAAAATTGTTTTTAACAATTTAATTAGTGTATTTGTTGATTAAATAACGACTAGTGAATATTTACTATATATATATATATATATATATATATATATATATATATATATATATATATATATATATATACAATAGCAGTGGATATATCCACATTATGCTATTTTAG
This sequence comes from Diaprepes abbreviatus, assembly GCA_034092305.1. Lineage (NCBI taxonomy): Eukaryota > Metazoa > Arthropoda > Insecta > Coleoptera > Curculionidae > Diaprepes > Diaprepes abbreviatus. The sequence continues at coordinate 8,044,771 of JASJET010000105.1, forward strand.
TGCTGAAATCACATTCAGGAAACGTACAACTATATACAGCTCCGTATATTAATGAAATAAAATGCGAACAGTAAATGCAAACTTCGTTCCAACTATATCCTTTCCGTGTTAAAGGTTGCACAGTTTGAACAAATTGCTAAGGAATACAATTTATCCTATTCCATCACCATCGAGATGATGGCCTACCTGTAGCACCATACCGAGAAGAAAGACAAAACTTATCCCCCCCGCCACAGTGATACGGCAGAGGTACATGTTTCGTCTCTACTAGACTCATCAGGGTACCTTCATGCACCTGGCTCTACAAAGGACAGATCGGAAGGAAGCATGCAAATAGTGAACGCGGCTTCGCCGACCTCTCGCCGGATGGCGTATATATGTTTATGTGGCTTTCACGAATTCCTCCGCGTGAGATGCAGTAGCAGTGGATATATCCATATTATGCCGTTGTAGTGCTGAAATCATATTCAGCAAACATACAACTACATGCAGCTCCGTGTATGAATGAAGTAAAATGCGAACAGTAAATGCAAACTTCGTTTCAATCATATCCTTTCCGTCTTAGAGGTTACAGAGTTTGAAAAAATTACTAACGGACACAATTTATCCTATTCCATCACCATCATCGAGATGATGGGCTACCTGTACCATCATACCGAGAAGAAAGTCAAAACTTACCCTCCCTGCTACAGTGATACGGCAGAGGTACATGTTTCGTCTCTACTAGACTTTATTAATTTATCAACAAAAGTTGCATGACATTAGTGATTGCTTGTAGAGAATAAATGAGAAAAAGTTTAAGTAAGGTTAAGTATGTATTAAGGTTAAACGAACACTAGTTAAAATCTGTACATAATATTGGATAGTGTTGCTCTTGCTGCCTATCATGCCTTCAACTAGTTATTAATAAGGTGTGGCTTGATATTAGGGAGAAACTGAATGAGGTACAAAGAAATTTTCATAGAATAAAAGATACATTCGTAACTATTTTATAATAAAACAACGTGAATGCTGTAAAAATTTTATATCAATATCAGTATATTTACTTTCATAACTACGTACATTTTGAACTCTATGTTATCAATGATGGTTATGTACTTTTCAAATCGAAAACTTTGAACGATATGGTGCTAGCTACCTAGTGAATCACCACAGTACACATGAAGCGTAAATTAACCTCTTCTTCTAATAATACTTCTCAAAATTTCAAAGAACACGTTCTGTAATTGAACGTTCGAGTTTTGTAGGATATCCGATTTTAATTTGTTCAAAGCCTCCTCCCTGTAGACCTCATACTTGTCTGGAATGCAGAGATCTTGGTAAAGGCGTCGGATATTTGCAATGCATTCTTGTTCAGGCCTGTAAAAAAGTATATACAAAAACATGCATTATTAGAAACTAAAAGAGTCACCAACCAAAAAAAAACACCAGCTATGAGTGATAAAATGTTAGGTATAAAAGTTTCCTTTTATCGATTTCCTGTCCTCTATCGAGATAACCTGATCCATTTTTTATCTAGAAAAAAAATTACTATGAAGCAGAAGTTCGCTAATAGCCGGAAGAAAAATTAATATAATTTTCGAGAAAATAAAAGAGAAAAGAAGAAAAAATTGATATTAGTTCTTGCCTTAGAAACCCTAAAATAATATCAAGATAAATATTTAATCATAAATGACGCGCGCGTCGTCATTCCAATGGATGATTCTGAATGCAAGTTCTAAGTTGCCATGAATTCCATCTAGTGAATGGCCAACCTAAAGGTTTGTTCGTTAACACGTACATTGTCCCGAAATATTTGCATCATATTTTTTTACATTGATCTCTGGCTCGCCAATATCGGAGGCATGAATATACAGGTGTGGAAAATCCAAACCGGAACCTGGAAGTTTCTTAAGTAAGATAAAGAAAATACTATATTATTCATCAAATCAGAATGAGACAGTCGTAAGCATCGACATACGTGCTTAAATTTAATAAATTACCAGTTTGGCCCTAAGGTGAGGGGTAATACAATGCTGGCGCAGTGAGAGCGGGCGGCAGCATACGCCACGCCCTAGCACAACAAGAGGATTCCAAGTTACTTGCTTTCATTAACGCCGTAAGTACCGAGTATTGGTATTTCCATGTTTCTCGCCAAATTTTTTGTATTTGAAATGGTAGTTTATTCCACGGAACAAAATAATTGGCAGATTTGCATTTACGTGCGAAAATCATCTTGTTCCTTGAAAATTTAGAATTTCGGAAATTATTAAAAAATTTGAGACAACGGGTTGTCTAAAACTTTGTAGAAAATGCACTGATAATAATGAGGAGCAACCAGTTCCACAAATTACTGAAGAACGAGCAAATCAGGAGACTGATGTTTGTAGTTTAGCAGAAATTAATTTTCCTTGCAATAGTACCGTAATTGCCGAAGAACTTCATATGAATGCTCGAACAGTTCAGACTATTTTAAAGTGGAACAAATATCGCCTGTTACAAATTGGGAATAACTCAAGAAATTTTTCCGAAAGACCAGGAAACACGTATGATGTTTTGTGAGGACATGATAGACAGGGCTAATAGGAATATAACCCATGAAGTTTTGGCAAATACGCGAACCGTATTTTACAATAGACTGGGTTGTTGTCTCGCTCAAAGTGGAGGCTTGTTTGAACACCTCTTGTAAACTTTTAGATGTTTTTGTTGATTTAAATTGAATTTAATTATTTGTTTATTTATTTACAATTACTGAACGTGTTACTTTTATTTTTTACCAGAATAAAAGTTTATTTTTGAGAATGATTTTTAATTTTAAAGTGGTCTATTAGCTTATTTACTTAATAAAATTTTAATAGAAATATCAATTTTCTTTACGCTCAACGGCCAACAAAAAATAATTTATTAGTATTTCGTCTATTTGATGGATTTAAAACAATCCGTGTATCAAATAGTCATTAAATATTCTAAATTCCGTTGATTACTTTATAAGTTTAGACGAAAAGTAAATACACCCTCTCATTCGTTTCAAAGTACTGCTCGTCTTCGTGTCGCATGGAAGTTAGCGGGGGTAATATTACGCGTAAGCGTTCCTACGATCATCTGTCCCAAACTAACCCGAAAGAAGTTAGACGGGCTTAATGGGTTAGAATTAGAGAAACGGCCAAAATAATTTCTAGTTAAAAAATTTAAAATAGAAGGTTGGCTATAGTAACGTTTCTATTAAACCTCGGTAATATAAACGACCAGTCTTTTATTTCTAAAGTTTCGTCTCAAATCAAAGGCAACAGTGTTGTGGTTGCGTCGCGCCCAGTTACATTTGTGCGCCGCTCTTCAATTTGACATTGGATTGTCGAGAAACCAATATCAACGATTACAAAATTGGGCTAAACAGAAAGGCAGTAATATATTTTCGCCGTGCTCTGGTGTGTAAAATTCAAAGAAGCATGTTATCCATATTACTAAATCAAAAGTCGACGTTAAATTCCAAGGTCTACTGGATCATACAGTTGATTGAATTATATTGCTTCAATTAGACGCCCTTGAACAAATTGATCAATTAGATTTGTAGATATGAGTTTTATTTGCAAATGGGGCTTCGATGGAACGTCAAGTCTGAGCCAGTACAAAATGAAATTCACTGATCCGAATATTTCTGATACAAACTTATTCTTAACCTCTCTTATTCCACTTCAATTAGCAGGTATTAACACGCAAACTCAACAAGAACAGATTGTGTTATACAATTCCAAACCCTCCTCTACTATGAATTGCGGGCCTCTGAAATTTGAATTTATTAAGAAAATCGAACAAAAGTCTTTAACGAAATTAGAAAATTATGAACTCGAACCAGACAGCGTGCCCCATATAAAAGATTTCTCTTTGCCACCCTAGCTTCAGTGCAGTACAACTTATCTATGACGATGATAGATTTTTGACAGGTGTCATTTTACAGAGCTAAAAATTGATTTTTTAAATTCTTTGGTCACTCTTCAATAGTATAGCGAAACGTGTCATATAATATAGTGGAGATTCAGTGAAAAAAGTGTTATACTATTAATATGCATATTAGTTATGTATTTCTAGTATAAGCCCAAACAATCCAAACCCAAAAGTACCAAATTTAGTACAAATCAAGCTATCATTAAGATAAATATTTAAATTATATATAAGTAATTTTGACATTCTGTACTTCAGAAACTATCAACTTTTGGATAAAGGTAAAGCGTGCTGTACACATTTTTTTGAGGAATTTTTATATTCCCGAAATATGATGGTCGATAATTAAATTATATTTTATTCGAAAAATTTGTTATTTCCTAAAATTTTACTCATATTTGGAACTTTTCCAAAGTCTACCTTCCATAATTTTCTTCCATGATTTTCCATTGTGCTGAAGTTGCCACCTCAAGGGCCTTAACTGCCAACCAAGAGCATTTGCCTGTCTTGATATCAGTGCCAATTTTACCAGTTACTCCTGGATCGCCATAACAGTCTACAAAGTCATTCTGGAAGAAATAAAAAATAATAGGGTTATTTTGAGATGAATTTTTACCCGAGTTCAGAATGAAGTTAGTTGGCGTCTATTAATGATCTTACATACAGCGCTTTTCGAATTAATAAATTATTTTGATATTATATAATGTAAATGCCGTTAACAATAGCCTAGTCGATGCATAAATTCTTTTGAACATTGTCGATGACATTTGCAGTTATGTTTGTTTGAAGAGACAACGATGTTTCTTGCAAAGTAGTAGATATTTGTTGGACTTACATTGTTTTTATTTCTTTTTGAATATCACGACGTTTCGGCTAGAAGTTATCTCTAGCCGTTTTTCAGGGAAACTGTTTCACTTTATTTTTGTTAAAAGACTAAGTGTTTTGAGAAACTTGCTTTGTTTAATTTTAATCAAAAACCTTCACGCGACTAAACTCGCGGACGTACTGCTCTGTGAGCTGTAAACAATAGATCTCATCTGTCCAGCTAATTAGCAGCCTTGCCTGAGTCCTGAAGTTCTGAGTTATGGTTGTTCTAAGCTTAAATAACCGTAGTTGTTTGGTACTAAAGCGGCGAGAGAGAAGATGAACGTCCAGACTTCCATAGTGTCTTTATTACTGTAAAATTTAATTATAGGTTATCAAAATAGCTACTAATTAATATGAGGCAGAAAAAATGATTATAGATGAAATGGTTAATGCTACCACAATATATCATTGGCAAGAGTCTATGATCAAATTCTGTCACACCTGAAAAGATTATAAGCGTGAAAGAAACTTAGTTTTAAATAGTTTTAAACTAATGTTTACCTGAATTTGGATGAGGCTGCCCATTTTTGATAAAATATTCCTCATCTGTCCAAATTGTTCTTCATCGTAAATACCGACCAAATGCATCGCAAAAATAACCGGCATTTGCGTAATACAATAAGTAAACTTGTTAGCGACAATTGTGTCGTAACTTAAAAAAAAACAAATTACATCATATTAAAATTCAGTAAAAAAAATTTTAAATGATTAACGTATGAAATTGTTTTTAAACATTCCATCTATTTAGGCTGCATTTATCTAAGACAAACTTTATGTTCCTTATACTACTTGCAAATTTTTTCTTTTCCCGTAGGCCCCTCTGTCTTCCTAATATTGAATTTTTACAATTTTATCAACTTTTGAACGTGTTTTTAACAGCTAAAGCCATAGTTTGATGATAGAACACCTAACCGAGTGAGTTAGGAATAGTATCAAAAATGTCAATGTATCAACAGACACTAACATACACTGTTGGAGTTTTTCATATCTCCGACACACTACCGCACATCGCGCGACGCCATATTGTGCGTTTTGTCATCCCACCAAGGCTTGATACAGAGCCACACAATTTGATAGGGTTGACAATATTGTGGAAATTATTAAAATATTTGAATAATCAACCAATCGTTTATTAATTATAATTAAAATGACTTAAAGTCAAATGGTTATTTGAAGGTTATAGACAATGTTGAAGATTGACAAAATGTTATTTTTGTTTGTTTGTACGACGTTTCGATTAGGTTGTATCTCTAATCATTATCAAGTATAAAATGAATGTTTTAACTTAAGACTACGAGTTTATATAGAGACTGTGTCTATTGAAGTGCAAAATTTTTCGCTCCACTGTGCACATCTCAATGATTGGATATTACAAAGTAATGGTTGTCAAAGATTAGGTATTCTTTCATGTATAAAACAGCAAATTAGTTATATGAAAGTTTCCAATATAATTATGAGATAAATTTTGTAATTCTTGTATGTGTAAAACGGCTTTTACACAATAGTTTAATAAAATATACTTCATTTATATCTAAATACGTATTTTTTTTGTATTCTAAGTGTTGTGTAAGTGCATAGATACAATCTTTTTTAGTTAGATTATAACATCTACGGAATGCCTAAAATTTTGAGCCAATCTGCCGAAATAGGATCCCTTTTCGTAGACCCCCATTAACATCTCATGTAATACTAATTTTTTTCGACCCCTTGGGGTCCATATGGATCACTTTTGGAATCAATGTCCTAAAGGGTAGCGTAAACACATTATCAAAAAATTTTTTCTAAGGGGATATATAGTATATATGTCAGTTCAAATTTTTAGATCTTACTGAGGAGCCGAGGATCATACATATGTAAATTGCCACTAAAAGTTGGCAAGTTTTTTAACCTCTATATTGAGTATATTTTAATTTGAATTTAAAGTTATAATTTTCTCTAGTGTAGAACCTACATACTCTAAGCTCACGAACCACTACTAAATCGCCATTAATTTTATTAGATCAATTAGAGCAACGGTTCCAATACACTTACTTATCAGCTGTGAACTGTTCTAGCTTTATCCTTCCATTATGATCCAGAAACGTAAATTCCATACTTTGACCAAAAGCGGTTGTATAAATGTCCCTATGGAATAATTCCATCAGGACGACATAGGCTGGATGATCTTTAAAATACCTGCAAAAATGTTATAATTCCTTTGTTTTTATTTATATAAATATATAATCTCTTAATAAATGCCTTAGAAACATAAATATATAAAGTGCATTGCTTTATTAGTAACAGCTATTTTGTTGTCGCCAGGGTTGCTGGGTTAATGGAACCAGAGAACCTTACCTGAAGGTGGTTTTAGGGTGTGACATCTCATATCTCATTTTTAAGTATATTGAAGGATTTCGACCAGTGATACTGCATTTTAAATTTGACAGAGTTGGTCCTACAGCTTTGTGTTACATGTTCGAAAAGCTAGCAATTATGGCACTGGATATTTTATTATTGTAGCTTTGAGCCAGTATCTAATATATGTGTTTCCCGTATCTAGGTAGAAGGATCAAAGCCATCGGCTTAAAATCTCACTCCTGTAATGTATTTGAAAGATAAAATAACTTACTTCTTATCTTTCTTTACCTGCTGTTCAGTAACGCATTCGACTACTGCCCTGGGGACGATTTAGAGTTGTTTATCCGCTTGTAGCTGGTATGTATGTTATTTCGTTGTATCGAGGACTTATACTAATCGATGGTTCATAGGTGTGATTTATCTCTTTTAGTAATGGTAATGGCGAGTTTAAACTAGATTTTGTTCTTTTTCGGAAGAGTGATGTTTCGTAGTTGTATTTCGCTTTGTTTCTAGGGACTACCGGAGGGATGTTAGATCTTATATCTTGAGTCTCTTATTGAGCGTTATTTGTTGAATTTGTATTGAGTTATCTTTTTGTTGTTGTAATTGTTCGTCACCTAGGCGTGACTTTGATAGTTGTTGGATTGCCTTTTACATATATTTTGTTTTATTATGGAGGCCGTTGTTTGAAATAAGTATTTTTTGAAACTGTTCCCTTTTCCCTTTGGCGTTTTCTGGAAATTTTGGAAACTTTAACGCTCTTTTCCTTATCTCAAGATTGCGGCTACATTTTCTTTTGGGGTTTGTGAGTTCAGACTTTACAAGTGTGGATTTCTGAAGTTTGGTGTTTCTGTGGTTATAGGTATGGGGTTTTGGGTTCACTAGTTCAGAGTTGACGGGATTGGGCTTTGTCGAATGGGGATTTATGGGCTTATGGATTTGGGCTTCATGGGTATGGAGTCGATAGGTTTAGGTTCATGGGTTAGAATATTGTCGCAGGTGTACCATTAATATACCTGAGTAATATAAAAAATGTTATCCACATCCTGTAAAATTTGTGTGTGGTGCAGACTGTTGTCTATTTTTCCCCACTGTGGGATGGTTTAACGTGGGAGTATAACCTATCTGTTACGATGGTTCGACGTGGGAATAAAATGGTCTGTTAGATAGTTATCTGGACTGAAATTTTCATTTTAAAAGTATTAGAGTTCCTACCTCAAGATCAGGATCAAAGAAACGTAAGAAGATATCGACGAGGAAGTCTCAGAAATCCATTTTTTCTGTTAGTCACAATTCTTTGGTGGTGAACTCTGTATACTGATAACAGTTCAGTACAAGGGAGAAACCACATCGTAACATTCTACGGTCTGATCAAAATTGTGTTGGAAACTCACAAATATTTTGGTATTTAAAATAAAATGGTGAATAATAGAAACCATTATTTCTTACGGATTTTCGACCACAAATTCTGAAATTGTTTCCCAGTGGGTCACCATGTATATGTAAATTACTGGTTAATTTTTTTTTGATTTAATTGAATTTGAGGTTATATAATACTATTTTGCATCACACACATCCCCATTTTTTATCATTAAAAAGTAAACTTACTTTCTAAGTAGAATAAAAATGGCATTAGCGACCAATAATTTATCATTTATGGCACTCAAACCAATTTCTGGTTGACGGTGCCAACATAGTATTCCCCTTCTCGTCTCAGAATAATCGATAATATCATCGTAAATCATTAGGCTGGCTACAGCCTGAAACAAAAATAAACGATTCTAAATATGAAACGGTCTATGATCTCAGAATATAGAAATATAAAATTTGGTCAAAATAAAACAATATGATTTAAGTAACGTTGAGCCTAAAAACTAAAAACTTTTAAAACCTTTGTCATTGTCGTATAATAAAACGTTATTGGAATAATTGGTAAATATATTCCAACATATCAAGTTTTCTGCCGATTTGTCTGATGGTGATCCCGAATGTGACCTAAATATCAAGGTTTACAATCATTTCGATGTCAAATCAGTTTTTTTTAATCTCAGAAATGGAGAGAGCGAAAAATTTTACATTCGAATATGACCTTAACTAGTTCATAATGAAATGGTTATTCCAATGTCATTTTTTTAACTACAGAATTGAAGATAGTGACAATTTTTTTTCCTGCCCTCTATATCTGTGATTCGTACTCCTATCTAAATCTAGTTGCCAGAACTGTTCGATGAACCGTTATAATTTATGGCTGCTATACCTGAAGTCCATAATTTCTATCAGTGACTCATCGCTCGTGTATAGACTGCCTCCGAGTTATGCACTGTCAAGGGAATAAATTCCAGTAGCGTGTGTATTTCAGAAAATAATGATGATGAAATTAAGTGGAAATATTAAAATTTTTTTTAAAGTTAAATTTATTTCCTCACATTTTTATCAACTCATTCATTTTTTTTTCCTGAAGTGGATTTTCAAAAGAAGGATCTGACATCCAAATGACCTCTAAATGACCTCCAGGACTCACTTTGACTAAAAAGTCCAAGGCTTATCTGGACATGAAATTTCCTGTCAAAAAAAAATATATTATTTGAATTAAGGCGATTGACCTTCATTTGACCCTGACTCAGATGTGCTGGGGTCATATGGACACCAGGATAGTTATCAGCGACCTCAAAAATATGAAGGTCAACTAAGCTTAAAGGTGCTCCATCTCTATTTCATTTTGTGTTCCTGTGTTATCTTCGCGATTATCACTGTGCTATTTTAAATCCGATTACTATTTAAGGCTTGCGAAATATGACAACAATGCTTTTTGAGCTTTTAGCTCTTGCCCTGGTAATAGAGCGTCAAAGTTTTAAATCATTGATAGTTGCATGAGATGTTTATTCGGCCGCTTCGTTGCTTTGGTGACCGGTTTAAAATGAATCACCGACAGAAATTACGGACGTTCGGTATAGGCCACTATATTTTCTTCCAAACAATCTCTTTTTAGAAATGCTTTAGTAGTAACCCTTATAAAATTCTTTCAGTAGTTGTACTTTATGCTATGTTACATCTACATCATTATACTAAAATAGACTTACCAACTCATTACACCATGCTAAAATATACGCTAACTTCATATTTTCTGGAGTAAGTTTTTTTGGATCCTCTAACAATTTATACGATGTAACTACAGTTACGCCACCAAAACCCTTGACAGTTGGTGTATTGTATAGTAATACCTAAAAAAAATCTCTCAGAAATAGACAGATATAAATTTGAACATTTCTCTAATTTACATGTAATTGTATTATTGGTTGCCAACATGCATGTCGTGTGATAACACAGTTCATATAACCTGCAAATATTAATTTAAGTAAATTATGTTCTATAAACATAGTGTTTTAAAAAATAATTTTATTTTCAAAAATACAAAGAGCGCAACTTAAATGTATTGAATACAATTAAGAACAGAGATTTAAGAAAGATTTACTCAATATTCACGACAGATTGATTACCGTGGCTTAATCAGGATTCTCATACGAGAATTAACCTTACATCATAAAATTACTTGTATTTATAAGCTTTTTTGAAGGTCTTGCTTGTCAGCGGTTTCTGTGTGTGGGTGTATTTTCGAGGTTGTTTTCACTTTCTTCTTTCTTCTCTTCTTTTTTCTATTTTCTCCATATTACTGGTTTTCCTTTCAGGATTAAAAAGATGAATGAATGAATGAATGAAAAAGGGGTGGTAATACTAGATCATCAATGCCTAGGCCTCCATTGGGCCCTTTATATCCCACCATATCTGCAGGTTATTCGAGGCCGATCGCCTTTGCGAATCTAAACAGCCTCGTTAGTTGAACTTGCCTAACTGCTTCCGGTAACAAAACTATATCTCCGAAATATCTCTGTCTCAGTCCGTTGAGTGCTAGGCACTCTCTGAAAACATGATCAACAGCTTTTTCTTCCTCCATCTGCATGTCGGGTCTCCTTCGACACCGATTCTATGAAGATGGCCCCTGAGGTGACAATATCTTGTCAATAATCTCACCACAATTCGCAGCTCTTTCCTGCCCAAGCAGAGAAACTCCTTAGTACGCAGTGCACTAAGCCCAGTTATCTGTTCCTCAGTACACCTCATTCCAGGAGCTCCCCTCCACGATTCAATAAATTTGCTTTCCGGCAACGATTTTAATTCCCTTTTGCCAATAGCAATTGGGACAAGTAATATTGGTTGTTCAGTAGCCGAATCCAACGTTGCCAGACGGTCTGCTTCCTCATTCCCACGTATGCCCGGGACCCATACGAGTCTGACTGTGCAGCCTTTCCTTGTCATACCATTTAGTACATCTTTGCACTCAGACACCAGTCACGAAGTCAAGACACTGGTCTTCAGTGCCAATATATCAGCCTTACTGTCTGAACATATATTTATTACCCTATTCCTGTCTATGTCCCTCTCACAGAGATGGGCACACTGTAGAATAGCATAAATTTCCGCTGTGAAAATTGTCGCACATTGCCCGGGAGGGTAGTACTCTCTGACTCCTGTGCTCCTGCCGAATACTCCGGCTCCAGTTCTTTCATCTTGTCGAGATCCATCAGTAAACCACCAGGATCCATTTTTCGGAATTTTGTTCTCCCTCCCAATCCTCTCTACTTGGCAGAAATATCTCCAGGGAGAGGTAAAAAGGTGATTATTACAATCAATACTAGGAATATCAATATGTCGATTATTATTGCTGAATATTCAGTTGATTGGTTTATATCTTCGACTGATTAGAGCTGATTAGTTAGGTCTCTAAGATGATATATTTCGTCAAGATTTGTCACTTTATTGGTAAATTTCTTGGGTCCCATTTGTATCTGACAATCATTCGGTATTTTTATCAGGGTTGGTTCTTCAATGTCGAAGTATTGATTCATTTTACATTGAACATGGATTATTTCTTTCTTTTGTGGCATTATACATATTTCGTCGGCCATGATTTGTTCGATTAACGATTTTTCGATATGGGCTTCAATTAGTGGGCAATCAGTTGAGAGCAAACCCTCTAATAGTACTAGGACGCAGTTGTCTTGTAGGTAGAAAGTTTCATTTCACTAGAAGATTTTTCTTCCATTTGAGGGAGGCACAGTCTTCAAATTGATTTTCTTCGTCTGTACGTGACATATGAAAGTATTTTGGGTCGAAAATTTTTGATTTTTGGATAATAGGATATAAATGGTAGAACCTCAAGTTTCATTATAGGTACAAGTATTGCAAAAAATACTTTTGTTTCTAAAAAGATTACTTGTTTTCCAAAAATTTGATAACAGTTTAATATATTTTTAAGAATAGGTATTTTATCTTCATAATATATCCCTCTTAAATAATTGAGGACGATTTGTAGGATGATGAGAGATGAGGTCATAAAACAAAGACCCAATCTCTCATCCAGAAATCAACAAATCTCGGACATGCCCCAAGATGAAATGAAAAAGAAATTTAACTTCACCACAAAGTTGAACCGCAAAAGCGAATGGGACAGAAACACCTTCTTGGAGCTTTATATCCTGATGGTCGATCATTGAGCATTTTAACGGATTTAATACGTTATTGATCTCTAAACAAATATCAAGTTAATCAAAATGTACTTTAAAATTCCCATCAAGAACGTAAATTGTTGAGAACAAATCCTACATTACCGAAAATAATTTTTATCATAAATAGTATATTTGATGCCGGTCACCTTATGCATACCTTCGCAAATCTACGCATAACATCCGGCAATTCGTTGCCTGCTTCATCATCAGTCAAATCTTTGATGATTTGTGGCAACATTGCTGTAAAGTTTTTGTGGATTTCTTTGGATTCCAAAGCATTAGCCTGAGAAAGTTCGGCTAGAGGTTTTTCAATGGAAGATAAAGCTCTACAACAGAAAACAAGAAAAAAACATTAATTTTAGCATGTTAATGGATTAGAAGTAGATATCGTGTTGAGATATCATGGTAATGCTACAATTTTTGAGCAGGAAATAGTGTCAGACATTTAATTATAACGGTTTTTAGAAGCTAAATTTAATTTTTCAAAAATACTTGAGATACCAGTTTCTTCTTAAAATATTTGAAACTTTTCAATTATAATAATTCAATGTACCTAGTAATTTAATTAAATTCAGTTATCGAGTATTAATGGAATTACAAAAAGTAACTGAATTATTTCAAATTGCTCAATTATTTAGATGTTGTTATTAAACGTATTCCAAAAATTATTACAAATAATTAAACCTAAGGCTAGTAAGGCTTTTATTTTCTTATTAACACGAAAATTACGATTTTATAAATCCTAATGCCTTCAAAAAACTGCGAATAAAATAATTTTAATTGGCAATTTTTAAATTTTTTCAATTTAATAGAACTTGCCTTTAAAATAACAAGCTGTCGAAAATTATTCTCAGAGAAAAAATGTCGACTCAGACGGCACTGATGAGACTAGGCAGGTAAATATATTGTTACGAATGACTAAAACCTATTGATATGCCCTCGTATATACGAATATTCTAACGTGATCTTTATTGTAATGTACCGAAAGGAATAGTGTTTCGATGCGTCATACTTCCAGATAGATCTCAACTTGTATGATCTAGATTTATTTAGAAATTTCCATAGGTAGATAAATAAAGATAGAATAAGCGCAGTTAGTTAGTTGGAAGTCACTCGTATAGGCGTCCTATAGTTGTATTATTAAGAGTTATATAGTGGTTTTTGAATAGTAAAGATTAAGTAGTAGTAATAAAAGAGTTGTGTTAATAAGATGTGATAATATAACCATTGGAAATATTAGTTAAAGGTGTTGCGTTTTATTCTGAGAACCCAGTGAACGATTTTGAAGAGACAAAATCGTAACAATATTTAAAATTAACGATCTCATAATAGAACAATTTATCTAAAATAATTTCCTAGGTACTGACATCGTTTTACCTGCCTTTTTGTGGATTAGTAAATAAATAATCTCGCTTAATGTTCTGAGCATGTTATCAACCAATTTTTGTTATGGATTTTTTTAATTTTTCAGGATTTATTTTTTAAAATGTCAAAGGTCTTCTATTCTATTTTAAACTAACTGATGGCAAACTATATGCTGAAACGATTTGATAAACTTTTCTTTATAAGTAGATTAAAAATATGATCCGAAAATCAACTGCTTTTCTTCAAAAACTGATAAGGCCAAAATTTCAAGAAAAATAGTATTACTATGCCTAAAAATTCATCGAGAAACTATAACATCAGTTGTAGGTCTTTTAGTATTTGATATATTTAAGTTATGAACCGACTTCCAGAATGGGAGGTTATCATTGGGACGTTTTTTTTTTTTTTTTGTTCACGAATAGCTTGGGAAACGCTGGTCTGAAGTATCTAAAAAATCGAACTCTGAAAACTGAGACCTGGAACTTTTAAAATGAGACACCCTGTATGATTTTAGCCAAATATCTATTTCTGCAGTTCAAACTGGCATTGATATGAAATTTTTTATTTTGTAATATGATTCAAATTTTAGATAGTCATGATGTGCCCATAATACGACCTTGATAAATTATCTTCCAAAATTTGAAATTTTTTATCTTATTGGATAAATAAAGGATATTTTATTATTATTTTTTAATATATTCCAATTTTATGAAAATTTTTAAATAATACTAAGAAATTGGATACGCTTTTATTTAGAAAAAAAAAAGAATAGAAATTAAGGTAAACTAATTTTATTTATATCATGAGTGTTTGTAACTTGTCCTTTATAGGTCTGTAATAATTTTATCGTAAAAATATTTCTTTCTAGAAATAAGCACAACAGGGCAAAAATTAATTATAAATATATGGCTCAATTTTGTGGTATTTAATATTTATATACAGGGTGATTCTCCGGAAAATTTATCGACCGATTGTGGGAAAACTATAATTAGGATGGCGGTAATTCCGGTTATACCGGAAGTAGATGTCAACTTGCCTATTTTAAATGGAGCACTCTATATATTATTGCATTTTTGATTTCTACGTGAATTTATAGACATATTATATATATATAATGTTCTATACTTGTCTCACCGTTTTGAACATATTTAAATTTTTATATCAAAAATGACGTTTGCGGACCAAAACTTAACTATAAATTATTCCTATAGACAAAGATCGACTTTAGTAGTCTTTTTGTGATATTTTGAAAATTATTGGTACAGAGTGGTCATCATAATAAGGATTGAAGGGTAACTTTGTACAAAGTTGTCTATTCCAAAAATTTATAATTTGCAAAATGTTGGCAATTTAACATTTTTCTATTGAAAAAATGCTATATGGCTTTTAAGTTTTGTTTTTAGTTGGCCATGACGGCGAGGCGTGGTGAAAATAAAACAATCGAACCCCATAAAATTGTCACTATTTCTTGCCGTTTGACATTCTTTAATAATAATCATGCCGGGGTGATTAAATTACACACATGAAGATTATTTAAACTTATTTATTATTTACATTCACGATCCGATATCCGTAGAAACAGAAACCAACACCACCAACTGTTAAAAGGATTATAGAGAACTTCAAGAACTTCGGCTCCATAAAAGCAAAAAAAAAATAGAAATAAACCAGTTGTTAATAGTCAAAATATTGAAACTATGTTTTTAGGATATTTCACTGCATATCTGACAATATCAACAAGGCAAGAATCTGGATTATCTCAAACATCAGTTTTAAGAATTTTATGGAAACACAATTTTCATCTCTATGTATATTCTATATTACAACATTTGAAAGGCACTGATTTTCCACAAAAAGTAGAGGTCTATCAATTTATTTTACTTCGGTCACAAGAAAGTGCTGGATATTATTTAGTCGGACGAAGCCAAATTCACAAAAAAATGGATTGTTTAATCGACGCAGTTCCCACTATTGAAGGGACTCAAACATACATCCGTTTAGAGAATTAAATTTTCAAGAATTGTGGCAGTTTAACGTGTATTGTGCTGTAAGAAATGACGCCGTCGTTGCGCTAAAATTCTACCAAGATAATCTGAATGGTAAGTTAGCCATTTTTGAAGATTTCTAGATATAAAATTCATTTTTTAACTTATAGGTGAGCTCTATTTTATCAAAACTTGTTTTATGATCAATGGATTGCCAAGAATGGGTCACATCTTTGGCCATCTCGCTCTCCCGACCTAACAGTACTTGATTTTTTATTTGGGGGACAATCAAAAATAAAGTATACAACATCGCATTATCCACTGTGGGAGATTGCATGCAGTGCGTCAGAATAGCGTGTGAAGAACTTAATCCTCAGTCAATAAGAAGAGTCACCGATGAAGAGTTCCTGCTTAGGTGGGAAAAATGTTTGGAAGTTCAAGGGCGTCAGTTTGAACAGTTACTCAAATAATTTTTTTAACTTTATTTTATTAACAACTGGTTTATTTCTTTTAGCTTTTATAGATCCAAAGTTCTTGAAATTTTTTTATAATCTTTTTAATAGTTGATAGTATTGGTTTCTGTTTCTGTGGATATCGGATCGCGAATGTATCGCATGTTCTTCAAATAACTTTATCACATTCTCCATAAATAATAAATAAATTTAAATAATCTTCGTGCGTGTAATTTAATCGCCCCGACATGATTATTATTAATGGATGTCAAACTGCTAGAAATAGTAACGATTCTGTTGGGTTCGATTGTTTTATTTTCGCGACGCTTCACCGTCATGGCCAATTAATAACAAAACTTAAAAGCTATACATCATTTTTACAATAGAAAAATGTTGAATTGCCAATATTTCTGGAATAGACAGCCTTATCCAAAATTACCCTTATTTTTAATGATGATAAAATTGTAAAAAAAAACATACATAGTCGACGAATTGAGAAACTCCTTCTTTTAGAAGTCGGTTAAGAATAGGTGCTTTCTATTTGAAAAAATTGACTTTTGATGATTTTGTAAATACAATTTTTATTATTTTTTTGACCACTCTTTACCAATAATTTTCAAAATATAATTAAAAGACTACGTAATTCGATTTTCGTCTATAAGAAAACTAATCCAAATTAAATAATAAAGATTTTCTTATAGGAAAAATTTATAGTTAAATTTTGGTCCGCAAACGTAATTTTTGACATAAAAATTTAAATGTGTCCAAAACGGCAAAACTTAAATATAGAACATTATACATAAAAATATATCTAGAATTTTACGTTGAAATCAAAAATGCAATAATATATGGGTATTCCATTTAAAATAAGCAAATTTACATCTATTTCCGCTATAACTGGAAGTGCCACCATCTTAAAAATATTTTAGCCGGCTGTCCCCCATACACGTTAGTACACTGCCAAATTTTCAGATTCTTCCTAATTATAGTTTACTTACAATTGATTAAAAAATTCCCAGGAGACTCACCCTGTATTTTATTGATTAATTTTTATTACTAAATTACCTGATATTATTATATTTCATCTGCTTCAACCACTTGCTATAGTTCAAAGTTTTGTCGCAATTGATCCCCAAATTAGCATGTTGCACTTTGTGGTCTTGTAACGTTGATATCGCATAACTTTTTTTATCCGTCGACATTTTACTAATACCTTTGCGAATATCCCTCATCAGCGGAAAACAAGAACGGTTGATACCCAATTTCATCGAAAACATAATTTTTCTGCACAAATCGAGTTTATTTTCAAATGAAAGGGGTTCCAAAGCGTTATAAAATGCTTCAAATGTTGATATATTTAATTAAACTGCCTAAAACGTTTTTCCTTAAATCCCTCAAAATCCGACAGATAGGCAAGTAAGCACTAAATTCAATTTTTTTTTAAATGATGCACAATCTCACAATCTACCATCTGTAAACACGATGCCCTATGAAGTAAATTAAATGTATTGATTAAATTAATATTTGGTTTTTATAAATACGTCAAAGACGGAATAAAACCAAGTGTTTGTCCTATATGTACTTTTATATGGTAAGCTTTTTATTTTGTTATTATAACTCGTTTGCTAATTATATATTCAGGAAAATACCTTTAATCATTACTGTTATTTACATAAATTTTTGAAGAATCAAATTATAAGAATTTTTTGACTTTTACTTGAAAACGATGCATTTTTCGTAAGTACAGGGTGAGTCAACGATTGGATGAAGTAGGTTTGTGCCTTTTCGGTGAAATTAACAAAGTTAACATAATTTTTACCTAATATTTGCAATAAAAGCTACAGGGTGTTGAACACGTCGGCTCAAATTTGAACAAGTTTAAATGAATAAATATCTTTTTTTTAAATGGTACACCCTGTATATTTTCATGTTATTTAATAGAGTAATAAAAGCCCTAAATGTTTTGTTCAATATATCCTATATCTATTTATAATAGTTTTTGAGATATTTCAGTTTTTCTTATTTTCCATACTTTTTTACAGAAATAGTCTTCATTATCATAGTAGCCATGTAAAATAATAAAAAGAAACTACAGAAACAAACAGAATGTGGTTAAATATGATGAAATACATTATTCGTTATATTACAACGGCAAAAGTTTAATTAAACATAATGTGAAAAAATTAACACAACAATAACGACAAGGCAAATACATATTTACTTTTATACTAAATTGAAACAAAAAAATTACCTATTAAATACTGAGATTAATTACTTCTTTTTAATAAGTGTTCAAATAAACGACCCTCTTGTGCAATGCACAAATTTAGTCTTTTTTGCAGATTTTCTCGGACCCTGGACAAAATTAGTGGCGTTATTGTTCTACAGGTATCCCTAATCCTGTTTCGCATATCTTCCACTGTTGTTGGTGGATTAACATACACCTTATTTTTAATATAACCCCATAGGAAGAAATCTAATGGGGTGATGTCGCAAGACCTTGGTGGCCACTCAATGAAACCCCCACGTCCAATCCATTTTTGCGGATATCGTTGGTCCAAAAACGCACGAACTTCACGATGGTAATGCGGAGGCGCACCATCGTGCTGGAACCACATACTGTCGAGCTCATCCCTATCGAGACCTTGAAGCTGTTGGAGTAGTTCTTCTTGTAGAAAGTTCAGGTAACTATGGCCATTTAGTGGTTCATTAAAAAAGTGGGGTCCAATAATTCGACTATGATGAATACCACACCAAACATTTAATGACCAGTGGTTTTGATGTTGCACCTCTCTAATCCAAAATGGATTTTCTGTGGCATAATAATGCATGTTGCGTCTATTTACGGCACCGTTACTTCTAAAAGTAGCTTCATCACTAAACATTACCTTGCATAATAAATTTGGATTTAATTGAATCTCCGCATTTATTGTACGACAAAAGTTTACACGACTTTCAAAATCCTGTCCATGCAATTCTTGGTGTAATTCCATGTGATATGGATGATACCTATATCTCTTGGTAGTACGAT
Organism: Diaprepes abbreviatus; assembly: GCA_034092305.1. Classification (NCBI taxonomy): domain Eukaryota; kingdom Metazoa; phylum Arthropoda; class Insecta; order Coleoptera; family Curculionidae; genus Diaprepes; species Diaprepes abbreviatus. Next base: position 8,064,290 of record JASJET010000105.1, read on the forward strand.
TAGCGGTGGATTGTGATGTTTCACATAATGCTGCTAACTGACGGCTACCAATATAAGGATTTTCCTGAACATTTAACAATACTTGTAGTTCTTTTTCTTCATTAGTTACTGGTTTGTTGACCACTTTATGTTTTGGATAATCAACAGTACCAGAAGAATCAAATCTTTGCATTAAGTTTTGAAAAGTATGGGTATTAGGCTGGCGTCGATCAGGATACTTCATTTTGTAAATTCTTTGAGCAAGAAGGCAATTTTTTTTGAGCCTCTCCTATTGTATAAATCATATCTATTAACTCATTCTTTGGAAAATTAATTTTACTATATAAGATGAATGCAAAAAAAACCAAACTACACTACATAAAAACCAAAAGAAGCGATTGCGGTTATAAATTTGACACACAGAAAAATGTTCTTTTACATTGTTTTTGCCATGGCTACTATGATAATGAAGACTATTTCTGTAAAAAAGTATGGAAAATAAGAAAAACTGAAATATCTCAAAAACTATTATAAATAGGTATAGGATATATTGAACAAAACTTTTAGGGTTTTTATTACTCTATTAAATAACATGAAAATATACAGGGTGTACCATTTAAAAAAAAAAGATATTTATTCATTTAAACTTGTTCAAATTTGAGCCTATGTGTTCAACACCCTGTAGATTTTATTGCAAATATTAGGTAAAAATTATGTTAACTTGTCCTTGGCCTTGCTAAATTCCAAATTTGAATATATTTGTCACAAAATTGAAAACGTTATTTAGGATTGAATTGATGCTTGAAAATGTGACTTTTTTTCTTTAAACTTAATTATCTCAGAAACTATAAAGTTTTGTTGTAGTAAACCCTTAATAAAAAAGATTTAAAATTATAAGCTAAATCGAAAATACGATTCCTATATAGGGTATTCTATTTAAAAAAATACAACTTTATGCTGTCCTAGTTTTTTGGCTCACCCTGTAGAGTCCTAAATATTTTTAAAATCTGCGTAAAAATAAACTGTATCAAACAATAGATATAGTTTCTTTGTAAATTTCACCGAAAAGGCACAAACTCACTTCATCCAATCGTTGACTCACCCTGTACATGTCTACAAAAAGTTGTAGGTAATGAACTTGACGTTACTAAAAACGATATCTTCGAAGATTCTGATGAAGAAAATGACAAAATTATTGAAAATAATTTAACTGTATTTTGCTTTTAAATAAAAATGAATTAATTAAAAAGGTATAAGATAATGTGATAATTAATTTTGTTTTTTACTCCGAACCCCATATTAATGTATTTTCAAAGTATAATTATTTTTATTATTAAACTCCCTCATATAATTTGTTCGTTAAATAAAGAAAAATTTTCACCCAAAAAAAATAAAATTAAATAATGGGCAGAAAACTTTGAAAGGTCACATCACAGGCGTGATATCACCTTTCTTTTGAAGGGATAAATATTGCGCTTGAGTCCAAGGTGCATTTTAAAAATAATACTATAATATTAAATAAGTGGATATCAATAATCGTTAAAAAGGCAAAACTACTTTTTCCTCTATGCTTAGGACTTCTTAACAAATACCAATGCAAATAATTTGTAGGTAATATAATATTTATTGATTTACACAAAAGAATAAATAATACGATGGTAATAAAAATAATAAAAAGAACTTTTTAATCATTGCCTTCTTTGTTAACAGCTTTTTTCTCATTCTCCAATAAGTACGAATTGTCCGAATCCTTACGATGTCAAAAAACAGTGCAAGGATCCATCGGCGCCAAAAGTTTTGGAACACATCCTCCATATTTTTGCTCGAGAAGATTTTCGGGCAAAGTCTAGGCGATAGTTTCATACCAACTTGTCCGTTGATTTTTGTGCATCTTTCGATAGTTTACCTATCGGTAATATTGCAAATGCTATGATGTCTGGTCAATGGAGTAAGTAAGTTGTGGATTCCTGTTGGCATGTTCTACCAAGAATATCCTTTGAAGAATAATCTTGCTGTTTGAAGTTTGTATTCCCAAATCTTTTCTATTGCAGTTTAATGTACGCTTCCAATAGTTTGCAAAATGACGGGAAATCGGAGGATCAGTTTTCGCTTTACTCTTGTTATAATGATGGTTGACTCGTCACTGTTCTCGAAGAAACGTCGAACTATGTTGCCATCGTTAGTGCTTCCTTACCCTTTCTTTGGCATGTCAACAAGAAGTCCTAATATCTCTCCTTAAAGGCCTGTTGGATGGTAGCCTTTGTCTGTGCTTTCACCCCTTTGTCTTTCTGCTTACCGGCTTGCTACTGCTGTGTGTGTCACGTTGATATAACAAATAGAAGCAGCATTCGGAGAATCGAATACATGCGTGTAGAGTTATCAGTTGTAGCTTGAAATACTCTGTATTTACTGGGACACAGTATCAATGTTGTGGAATTGAGATGTTGTTTGGCAGAGGTAACAACGTTGGACCGATTTCACTCCAGCCAAAGAATCCACCTAGCTGTCTATCATCGTCATAGATAAGTTGTACTGTACTGAAGCTCAGGTGGCAAAGAGAACTCTTTTATATGGTGCAAATTGTCTGGTTCGAGTTCATAATTTTCTATTTTCTTTAAAGACTTTTGTTCGGTTTTCTTAATAAATTCAAATTTCAGAGGCCCGCAATTCATAATAGAGGAGGGTTTGGAATTGTACAACACAAAATTTGGCAGTGTACTAACGTGTATGGGGGACAGCCGGCTAAAATATTTTTAAGATGGTGGCACTTCCAGTTATACCGGAAATAGATGTAAATTTGCTTATTTTAAATGGAATACCCATATATTGTTGCATTTTTGATTTCAACGTAAAATTCTAGACATATTTTATGTATAATGTTCTATACTTAAGTTTTGCCGTTTTGGACATGTTTAAATTTTTATGTCAAAAATTACGTTTGCGGACCAAAACTTAACTATAAATTTTTCCTATAAGAAAATCTTTATTATTTAATTTGGGTTAGTTTTCTTGTAGACGAAAATCGAATTACGTAGTCTTTTAATTATATTTTGAAAATTATTGGTAAAGAGTGATCAAAAAAAAATAATAAAAATTTTATTTACAAAATCATCAAAAGTCAATTTTTTCAAATAGAAAGCACCTATTCTTAACCGACTTCTAAAAGAAGGAGTTTCTCAATTCGTCGACTATGTATGTTTTTTTTACAATTTTATCATCATTAAAAATAAGGGTAACTTTGGATAAGGTTGTCTATTCCAGAAATATTGGCAATTCAACATTTTTCTATTGTAAAAATGATGTACAGCTTTTAAGTTTTGTTATTAATTGGCCATGACGGTGAAGCGTCGCGAAAATAAAACAATCGAACCCAACAGAATTGTTACTGTTTCTAGCAGTTTGACATCCATTAATAATAATCATGTCGGGGCGATTAAATTACACGCACGAAGATTATTTAAATTTATTTATTATTTATGGAGAATGTGATAAAGTTATTTGAAGAACATGCGATACATTCGCGATCCGATATCCACAGAAACAGAAACCAATACTATCAACTATTAAAAAGATTATAAAAAAATTTCAAGAACTTTGGATCTATAAAAGCTAAAAGAAATAAACCAGTTGTTAATAAAATAAAGTTAAAAAAATTATTTGAGTAAATGTTCAAACTGACGCCCTTGAACTTCCAAACATTTTTCCCACCTAAGCAGGAACTCTTCATCGGTGACTCTTCTTATTGACTGAGGATTAAGTTCTTCACACGCTATTCTGACGCACTGCATGCAATCTCCCACAGTGGATAATGCGATGTTGTATACTTTATTTTTGATTGTCCCCCAAATAAAAAATCAAGTACTGTTAGGTCGGGAGAGCGAGGTGGCAAAGATGTGACCCATTCTTGGCTATCCATTGATCATAAAACAAGTTTTAAACTTTTACTGTAAAAAATTCTATAAGAGCTCACGTCTAATAAAAAACAAATTCTTATTCAACCCCAATTCCATATTCTTAATTTTCTCATATATTATGTAAATTAAAGCCCAGCCCTCGGTGATTTTTTGCATTTTTATTCAAAAACATTGCAATTTAAGAGGAAAAATAATTTATTTAAACATGTCCAATCCCTTCTCTCACAGTTCGTTCTGGTCTGATAAGACGGGTGGCATTTCAGGCTTTCCGGGTGGTTTTGGTGGGACCTCCGCGGCCCCTCGTGGGGTCGCGCCGGACCTAACAGAATTCTATACTCGTAATGAATCTGAAATGACCCAAATTAATCAAAATACTCGGTTAAAACCCAACACTCTAATTTCTCCAATGGGACAATTTTTAAATGACATCCAAGCTTCACTTCAAGGTGGAGGCCACGTATTGCAGGGACAAACGCATACCATAAATGATCAAATTCCTGATACGCAAGTCATTCATAGTTCGCGCTCGATCGAAACGTACCTCGTGGCTTTCCCGCGGAAAATCCGATCTCCATGAATAATTTTCCGGAAACTATGGACGTAAATATACGATAAGAGCTAGTAAAAAGAATTGTTCAACAAGAAACAGCGGTAATGAAATTAAATTCCATTGTACAACTTGATTAGTATAATTTCCAAATACTAACACACAGACACTAGATGAATAAAACACAATAAATATTATTTTACTGCAGAATAAATTAATAGAAATTAATATATCCAATTGAAATTTATTTTTTGTACAATTAAACAAAATTCTGTACAACCACGCGAGACCTTTGTACATCAGTCAATAGACACAACCCAGTCGATAAAAAGCCCATTAAACCTAATATACAAACCTCACCATAACGTCAGCATCCTGATCAATATGTTTATGAGATTTTCATCTGGATCTATCCAAGTCCACTTTTTATTATGTTTTTGTCTCAAAAACATGTTCATTTTTTATTTTATTTCTTTTTCTTAATCCTAATGAGCCAACATATTATAAGTTGTTGCACTGGTTTCCTAATTTTGCGTTAAGATATTCATTAATTAATAATATTACTTAAGTAAAAATTACTTTTTTTTAATATTCAAATTTAGTTAAATATTTAATTTCTAGGATTAATTATCGCTTAATTTAGAAAAAAGTCGAAATACAGGTAAAACTTTGCTTTAGTGCGTTTTAAATTTGTTTTTCTTTTCAAACAATGTTATACAGGGTGTTCGGGAAAATGTGGGAAATCGCCTGGATTAAAAAAAAACACGTGAAAGGAATTCTGCAAGTTCTTATAAACTTTTTTCATATAGGCCTCCTCTTCGGAGATATGGACTCCCAAAGAGCTGCAATGGAATCAAGTTTTTTACACATAATTATTGAACTACCAGGTATATTTCAATTTTTTTTAATATGACGTATATCAGGTAAGACCCTTCAAATTATTATTTAAGAAAGTGTTGTGAACTACTCACAGCTGCAAGGGCGGATTAGCTGTGATATTCATGACCCAATTTTTTTACGCCCTCTTTGGACAATACATAACTTTAACTATTGACTAAAAATTAAGTAGTTTTCATTCATGTCACTAATCCTAACTGTTTTTGAAAATGCGTCATTTTATTTACATGACGTATTTGGCGTATTTCGATAAAAGATACTTCTTTGTTCCTATCAAATGTTCAACCTTCAACCTTATGATAAAAAAATTCGATCCAAAATTGGAATTTACCTCTTTAGCTAAAAACGTCTAATTCTGTGAATTGGAATTCGACCTAGGTTCGCAAAAAATGTGCGTATAATTTTATCGATACCAAGAACAAAGTATTGTTGTTGCAAACATTGCTAAGTATGAAACAAATAAATATCCTGCATTTTTCACATCGCTGACACATTGATTCTTTACTTGAATATTAATTTACTGATTTCTGGATTTCGTAATAAAATTAATTGCGAAATAATTAAAAATATGGAATTCATGTTTATTGAGTATGCAGATATGCATCTGATGTATGATCTTGCACCTTGCAATGTTTTGGAAGCCAGGAGGTTATATCACAACAGATATCCTAATCGTACTCTGCCAGACCAGAAAGCATTTCAGCGAGTTAGCAAACGTTTAAGGGAGAATGGTAGGCAATTCCTAATTTTAGGAAATTTTAGAAAAAGAAGTACTAATGTTCATCGGGGAAGAACAATACGTACGCCTCAATTACAGAAAAAAATGTTAAATGCTGTAAATGACACTCCTTCAACGAGCACTCGAAAATTATCAGCGCAGTCTAATACGGTGAAAACAATAGTACATGAAATTTTTCAAGAACAGCTGTTATATCCATATCATTTGAAACAAGTACACGAACTGATTCCTGAAGATTTTCCTTGTTGCTGTTGGATCAGCAACGAAATAATGTAAACTTCATTAGCACTATTTTCTGCATGAGCAGGATGAAGCAGGGTAAACTAAAAATCGTATCATAAATTTACACAACTCACATGTATGGGCTGACGAAAATCCTGACACAACTATTGTTTCGCATCATCAGCATCAGTTCCAATCAATTAATGTCTGGGCAGGAATCACTGGCAATTTTTTGATTGGTCATTCCTGTTCCGGCACAATTGAATGGAGATCTTCGTTTGGCGTTCCTCCAGAATGCTTTTCACGATGTAGTAGAGCATTTATCACTTGAAACCCGCTAAAACATGTTCTACATGGACGATGGGACACCACTTCATTTCAGCGTTGCTGTGCGGGAGCACCTCAATAACATCTATCCAAACCATTGGATACGTAAAGAAGGACCTATTACCTGGCCTCTTCGATCTTCCGACCTAACGCCATTGGATTTTTACCTATGGAGACACCTCAAAACCTTGGTGTATTCCACTCCTGTCGATAGTCGGGAGGAACTTCTACGGAGAATCACATTTCATCGTGATCAAATAAGTGAGCCGAGTTAATGTGGCAGGTACAGCAGTTCTCAATTAATCTTGCCCGCGAGTTTATCAGACTTAATGGAACCCATGTTGAACCCTCTTACGAAGTTTTTAACTTACCAGTTAATTTAACTTTTTATTCTAACTAGGGTGACAGGGAAATATTCTACTTTTTCACATCCAACTTGACATAAGTTAGGGGACTAAAAGCGTAAATAAAATGACGTTTTTTCGAAAACTATTAGGATTAGCGACATGAATTAAAAGTACATAATTTTTAAGCAATAGTTAAAGTGAGTAAAAGACGTCCAAAGTTTTTATCATATAGGGCGTAAAAAAATGGGGTCATGAGTGTCACAGCTAGTCTATCCCTACAACTGTGAGTAATTCACTACATTTTCTGGATAGTAATTTGAAGGGTTTTACGTGGTATATATCATTAGAAAAAAATTGATGTATACCTGGTGGTCCAGTAATTTAGTGTAAAAAACTTTGGGAGCCCATATCTTCGAAGAGGGGACTTATACGAAAGAAGTTTATATGAACTTCTAGTATTCCTTTCACGGATTTTTAGCATATACGAGAGATTTCCAACATTTTCCCCGTTACCCTGTGTACATTTATGAATATGTTACACCCAACTGTGTAGTATTTAGTATCTACTTGATAACTACTATAGAGGTTCGTCAATTGAAGTGAGAGTAACAAATTCCCTTTATTTTTCTCCTGCCTATTCTGATCAGATATTAAAGGTTCAGAAACATGTACATAAACATGTATACGCCATCCGGCGGTAGGTCGGCAAAGCCGCGTTCAGTATTTGCATGCTTCCTTCCGATCTGTCCTTTGCACAGCCGGGTGCATGTCGGTCCCTGATGAGTCTAGTAGAGACGAAACATGTACCTCTGCTGTATCACTGTGGCAGTGAGGGTAAGTTTTGACTTTCTTCTCGGTATGGTGGTACAGGTAGGCCATCATCTCGATGGTGGTGGAATAGGATAAATTTGTTCCAACTGTGCAACCTCTAACACGAAAAAGATATGGTTGGAACGAAGTTTGCATTTACTGTTCGCATTTTACTTCATTCATATACGGAGGTGTATATAGTTGTACGTTTGCTGAATGTGATTTCAGCACTACAACGGCATAATGTGGATATATCCACTTCTATTGCATCTCACACGGAGGAATCCGTAAAAGCCGCATAAACATATATATATATATATATATATATATATATATATATATATATATATATATATATATATTACTAGATTACCTAATATTGTTTTGCAGCATCTCCTTCATCCAACTTTTATAATTAACATTGTTATCGCAGTTAAAATTACCATGTTGCAAATTGTGATCTTGCGTTTTAGACAGTACATCAATATTATTATTTTTAAACATTTTACTAATACGCCTGTGAATCTATCTATCTATTCACCTATTTATAATAGAACTGTATTAACTATATTTTATTACTAGATTACATGATATTATTTTGCTGCATCTCCTTCATCCAACTTTTATAATTAACATTGTTATCGCAGTTAAAATTACCATGTTGCAATTTGTGACCTTGCGTTTGAAACATTGCATCAATATTATTATTTTTAAACATTTTACTAATACGCTTGTGAATCTATCTATCTATCCACCTATTTATAATAGAACTGTATTAACTATATTTTATTACTAGATTACATGATATTATTTTGCTGCATCTCCTTCATCCAACTTTTATAATTAACATTGTTATCGCAGTTAAAATTACCATGTTGCAATTTATGATCTTGCGTTTTAGACAGTGCATCAATATTATTATTTTTAAACATTTTACTAATACGCTTGTGAATCTATCTATCTATCCACCTATTTACAATAGAACTGTATTAACTATATTTTATTACTAGATTACCTGATATTGTTTTGCTGCATCTCCGTCATCCAACTTTTATAATTAACATTGTTATCGCAGTTAAAATTACCATGTTGCAATTTGTGACCTTGCGTTTGAAACATTGCATCAATATTATTATTTTTAAACATTTTACTAATACGCTTGTGAATCTATCTATCTATCCACCTATTTATAATAGAACTGTATTAACTATATTTTATTACTAGATTACATGATATTATTTTGCTGCATCTCCTTCATCCAACTTTTATAATTAACATTGTTATCGCAGTTAAAATTACCATGTTGCAATTTATGATCTTGCGTTTTAGACAGTGCATCAATATTATTATTTTTAAACATTTTACTAATACGCTTGTGAATCTATCTATCTATCCACCTATTTATAATAGAACTGTATTAACTATATTTTATTACTAGATTACCTGATATTGTTTTGCTGCATCTCCGTCATCCAACTTTTATAATTAACATTGTTATCGCAGTTAAAATTACCATGTTGCAATTTGTGACCTTGCGTTTGAAACATTGCATCAATATTATTATTTTTAAACATTTTACTAATACGCTTGTGAATCTATCTATCTATCCACCTATTTATAATAGAACTGTATTAACTATATTTTATTACTAGATTACCTGATATTGTTTTGCTGCATCTCCTTCATCCAACTTTTATAATTAACATTGTTATCGCAGTTAAAATTACCATGTTGCAATTTGTGATCTTGCGTTTTAGACAGTGCATCAATATTATTATTTTTAAATATTTTACTAATACGCTTGTGAATCTATCTATCTATCCACCTATTTATAATAGAACTGTATTAACTATATTTTATTACTAGATTACCGGATATTGTTTTGCTGCATCTCCTCCATCCAACTTTTATAATTAACATTGTTGTCGCAGTTAAAATCATCATGTTGCAATTTGTGATCTTGCGTTTTAGAGAGTGAATCAATATTATTATTTTTAAATATTTTACTAATACGCCTGTAAATCTATCTATTCATCTATTTATAATAGAACTGTATTAGCTATATTTTATTACTAGATTATCTAATATTGTTTGGTTGCATCTCCTTCATCCAACTTTTATAATTAACATTGTAATCGCAGTTAAAATCATCATGTTGCAATTTGTGATCTTGCGTTTTAGACACTGCATCAACTTTAATATTTTTAAACATTTTACTTATACGCCTTCGACTCTATCTATCTATTCACCTATTTATAATAGAACTGTATTAACTATATTTTATTACTAGATTACCTGATATTGTTTTGCTGCATCTCCTTCATCGAAGTTTTATAATTAGCATTATTATCGCAGTTAAAATTACCATGTTGCAATTTGTGATCTTGCGTTTTAGACAGTGCATCAATATTATTATTTTTAAATTTTTTACTTATACGCTTGTGAATCTATCTATCTATCCACCTATTTATTATAGAATTGTATTAACTATATTTTATTACTAGATTACCGGATATTGTTTTGCTGCATCTCCTCCATCCAACTATTATAATTAACATTGTTGTCGCAGTTAAAATCATCATGTTGCAATTTGTGATCTTGCGTTTTAGAGAGTGAATTAATATTATTATTTTTAAATATTTTACTAATACGCCTGTAAATCTATCTATTCATCTATTTATAATAGAACTGTAATAGCTATATTTTATTACTAGATTATCTAATATTGTTTGGTTGCATCTCCTTCATCCAACTTTTATAATTAACATTGTAATCGCAGTTAAAATCATCATGTTGCAATTTGTGATCTTGCGTTTTAGACACTGCATCAACTTTAATATTTTTAAACATTTTACTCATACGCCTTCGACTCTATCTATCTATTCACCTATTTATAATAGAACTGTATTAACTATATTTTATTACTAGATTACCTGATATTGTTTTGCTGCATCTCCTTCATCGAAGTTTTATAATTACCATTATTATCGCAGTTAAAATCACCATGTTGCAATTTCTGATCTTGCGTTTTAGACACTGCATCAACTTTATTATTTTTAAACATTTTACTCATACGCCTTCGACTCTATCTATCTATTCACCTATTTATAATAGAACTGTATTAACTATATTTTATTACTAGATTATCTGATATTGTTTTGCTGCATCTCCTTCATCGAAGTTTTATAATTAACATTATTATCGCAGTTAAAATTACCATGTTGCAATTTGTGATCTTGCATCTTAGACACTGCATCAATTTTATCATTTTTAAACATTTTTCTAAGACCCCTGCGAATTTATCTATCTATCCACCTATTTATAATAGAACTGTACTAACTATATTTTATTACTAGATTACCTGATATTGTTTTGCTGCATCTCCTTCATCCAACTTTTATAATTAACATTGTTGTCGCAGTTAAAATTACCATGTTGCATTTTGTGATCTTGCGCTCTAGACACTGCATCAATATTATGATTTGTAAACATTTTACTAATACTCCTACGAATATTTTGCATTAGCTCACAAGAAGAACGATTACGATACAATTTCGTTGAATGCATTATCATAAACTGGTCTTGTTTATCGTGATTAAAGAAATTCTAATGCGCCTTAAAACCTATTATATCTCAATATCTTGAAGGGTAAATTGATTATCTCAAATCCCAAAAATATAGGTACCGAATTCAATTTCTTTCAGGTGATAAACAAACACTGGCTACGAACACGATCTGTAGTAGCTGTGTTAAAAAAGGCTGAAGGCGTAAACAAGTAATGTAATCTACTAATTTAAGATTTTTTTTTTTGGCTAGAATCAGAAATTAATAATTATATGACCAAGAAAAGACCTCGATAAAAAATACCATATTATTTTAATTTGTCCAGATTGGTTTAAAAAAAAAGGTCCAAGAAAATGACATTAATCGAAATCTCTACTTGTTTAAAATGATACAATTTTCTCATTAAATTAACATGAGGAAAGGTAATCGTAAAAAACTGAAATTTATTAGAAGAGTAATTTCTGGATAAATAATATTCATTGTGATTGGTTGACTTACAGAGGACGAGCGCCCGCTTTTGGATTGGTATTCTCGTTCTCAAGGAACGATCATTTTGATGAAAAATGGGCGCGATTCTCACGAAAAAGTAAGAAACCGGATTCTGGTAATTTTAGGCGATTGTTACATCTATCAGATCTTGAGAGAACTTGTTCTACTACACGTGTTTAAGATAAGCTAGTTGACAGTTGGAACAGGGAACCTCATGAACTATGCAGGACGTCTCATTTAGCTGTAACGGCGTTTTGGTTTTAGAATAACTTTTAGAGAGAGTAAGTAATTGTTTTCTTGCTATTTTACTATCTGTATTTTTAAAAATATTCATCAATTTGTCAGTAAGATTTTCTATATGTGATATGTGTGAAAAAACTGAGTTTGTACTGTTACATTTGAAAGAGTGTTAACTGGGTCTAAAGATTGAGTATGTAGCAGGAAAAAATATTTTCCGGAATATTGTATTTAGTATTATAAAGAAATTTTTTGATAATGTTGTCTGGGTAAGATTTCTCCAATAGCATATCATTAAGTTGGTGTAATGCCTTGCTCTAAAATTCGGGTGTGTCAGTTTGACAGCTCTATTTTTATTCCTAAGATGAGATTGATTTTCGATCACAGCACAAATACATCTTAAAGACGTCCATAAAACGTTTGATCTCAACATTCAGGACGTCTTATGTATGTCCATAAAAGACGAATGACGTCCATAAGACGTTGTATAGACGTCTTATGTTACAAAAGATAACGTCTTTAAGACATTTGTTTACAACGTCTTATGGACGTCCCTTCCTAACATTAAAACAACATATTCCACCAATAAAATTATGTATATTAAAAAGGGTACCTTTAATTTTTTTGTTTGTCTTGTTTGCAAAGTCAAACCTTAATTATTCAAAAGCCCAAGAAATAACTTTAATTAAGAAAAAATGAAGAGCAAAATATACACTACCATTTTAAATAACTACAAGTTCCGCATGAATAATTTGCTTTAAAAAATATCTTCAACATAATCTCTTTATACAAAAAAATACATAACTTAGGCATAATGTAAACTTTTTCTAATTTGAAATTTAAGAAGTGAGGTAGAAGAGCAAATATTTTCAGAACTACTACTGTTCGAACTATAAGTGAACCTATCAAATTTAAGCCTTAGTTTATCCCTTCGATATAATAACTCTAAAAGGTAGACTATCAACAAAATAAAAGTTTATTGAAATAAAAAGTACACAAATCTTTAAATAGTTTTAAAAACAAGAATTTTTATTTAGTCGAATAACAAATCTAGTCTGATGCCCTTTTCACCCATGTTTGGATTGAAATTTCCTCATTCTTCCGACTTTTTGCCAGTCCTGTTGTCTCTGTAGATCCTAATAACAAACTGATTTTAATTTTATAGGATAAAGTTTATCATTTGTGGGAGTAAATTTTGTGATATTTTTATAATTGTCCTCTACTATAGAATCGTGACTTATGCTATTTCAAGGTTAATATGCATAATGAAAGACAGAACTTACTCATAATAAGTCTCGCCAAGTTGCAATCGTAGAACTTTCTCTTTCCTTTTTGTATTAATCAACTGTACATGGTAATTTTACAAGCTCGCTTTACAAACTCATAAATGCTCTCTACTCCCAGTTTTGAAATTTCTAAAACCTTAAACAAAATTACTTCTTGTAATTAACAAAGCTCTATTTTCTATTATCTTTAAATATAACCAATCATCAGGAACAAAATGAATCTTACAGGTTTCATTAGTCGAGCACTCCATAAACAAACATTTCGCCTTCCACTTCATTAGTAATATTTCTTGTAATATTTAGGACCGAGTCTGGATGAGCTGTGCAAGCCTTTTTCGCACAGATAATATTTTTGAAGATTTCATTTCATACTTCTAATAACATAGAGTTACTACAAAAATATAAGTGGTAAAGCATTTGGAAATTTCCTGTAACACAACCTATAAATAACGTTACTGTTTTTCCTAAGTATCTCTCGATCTTACCTTAAGTATTACATAAACACGAATAAAAAGATTTTCAGAGGCACATAGATAAATCAACTATTTTAATAAAATTCTTTCAAAAGCTAAATTTTCACAGTCGGCACCCCAACAACATTAAAAATGAATAACGACGTGACGAAATACAAAAAAAAAAATGACAGAGTTGACAGAAACAAAAGGCGGGTTTTTTAAAGTTCGTTGGCATCATATTGTTATTGTTATCGGTACATCAAACAGTCTGTGACAAAAAGCACCAAAGTATTGATAAAAAAGATCACGCAAGAGTTCCATTAACCAAGATTGTAGTGAGGCTACTAAAAATTTGTCGTTCAATCAGATATTTTAACCTCAACTTGTATTCAGCTGAGCTCTGTACGGTGTTGCAAACTTATTACCCAACTGCGACAAAATCTATAGAGAAGGAAATGCTTTTTAGTTTGTATCAACTAAATTATACACACCTGTATTTATTTTCATATAAAATGTTGTATGTAGACTTTTAAAAGATATCTTAAAGACGTTGTATATAGACTTCTTATGGACATCTTTAAAGCAACGTCTATAAGACGCCTTATTTATGTCTTAAGACGTTCAGACATAATCTGGATATAAAAATGACGTCCATAAGACGTCTAGTGCTGTGTGGGATAGGATAGTACGAATGGTAACTGATGAATCTATTAGGACAGTATGGTTTTCTATACCATTTAGTTTTTCGAGGGTTTTCATTCCATTTCATTCCATTCCATTCCAACTGTCAACTAGTTTATATAGGCCAGACTTCCAGAAGTCTCAAAGGCAGACTCACTTCTCATCGTAGTGACATTAATAGAGGTTTGTCCTCTTGTGCTCTGGCTGAACATGTTTTTCATCGAGCCCACAATATTAACTAGGATGGCACTGAAATTCTGGAAAGAGTTCTTGCTTATCACAAAAGGGTCTTCCTTTAAATGGTGCACATTAACTAAGAAAGTAACACCATGAATAAAAAAAGTGACATCGAGAGTCTGAGTGCCATTTAAAGTTATATTTTAAAGTTGGAAAAAGAAACGTATTTGAGCCTCCTGAACAGTCCATTTCCAAACAAATAGGTTTTCTATTAAATCCTTTCATATTATGTAAAAAATATCATACAAGTAATTTCTTAACTTTATTTTTCAATTTTTGCTAAATCTTTTGCTTGTTTACGGTATCCGTATTTTCTCCCACAACTTGCACCACCACTACATTTCCCGATTGATACATGACAGGTGTAGTAGGACAAGTAGGACATTTGGCTGGTTTCAAATTTTTGCAATTCCATCAAAAATGTGTCTTTAAATACAATTCAAAAGTGCTAATATTGAATTTTTCCCCTGTTTTTCAAACGTGTACTTGTTTGATATTCAAACCACATTGGTCAGGTATTTAATAATTATAAGTTGGGTTAATACTCCAGCTATTTAATTAATAATTGTATAGATGTCCTGAAGAAGAGATAAATAAATTCTCGAAAGTTTGACAGAATCAAAAAAGGGTTTTTCTCCTTACCAAGGTCCACAAATTTAAACAGACCTCATCCCCAATAACCCTAGTTTGGAATATTGTTTCTTGACTAGTTAGTAGCGACTCTCTTTTATATATATATATATATATATATATATATATATATATATATATACTCTACTTTACTCTCCAACTCCAAGATTATGGACAAACTCTGGGTCCGAAAAATGACAACAGCGTTGTTTCGTCCTAGTATGGAACTCATCAGGCCATTGCATTTGGTACAAATCATCATCTTGCATCTGTATCCTATGAACAGATTTCACGGTCGAAAAATAGTAAATAAGACACAGTGGCGACATCTCGATAGCTCACCCAATAACATAAGGACACAAACTAACAATGTTGTATTAAACCGCCATGTGGTGGCGCGACAGTAAATTAAAAAAAAAAAAAAACGTTGATAAATATTACTCTCATATTAAAAGTGCGATGTTCCGATATATAATATCGCCGAACGAAAACGGACCTTCGGGCGGCTTCCCCCACCACCAACCACTGCTCATTTCTGCAAGTACCTACCATTTCATGCACAATGCATAAATTTTATACTTATTCACTCTATCATTAAATATAAGTCCATTTCAGTGTTCCCATCTCGCCTGCAGATGCATCGTGAAGTCGTAGGCGAAACGACGGATAATAATTCCAATTTGACACGGTCTAAACCCAAAAACCATGATTTTTACCTTGACCAAAGCGGTGAAAGCTTCCGTTCTTTAAATATAAGTCCCCGTTTAAAATCTGTGAAAATTTCGATTCTGAATATTTATAAACAACATAAGACGTTTAAAAAATGTCTGTCTTGGATTCTATTGGTCGTAAAGCGACTTTTCTTCTAGAACCCGAGGTTTTCAACCACCTGTACAGTCCACCTAATAACAAACCTTTGCCATGAAAAATTACAAAGTTATTCTAATTGGAATGTTGACTGTATTCAAATAAAAATATAATTTTGACACGAAACGGTCATTCCTACAATAAATATCCTAAAAAAACGATATGACTGTTTATTTTTACCGAATTTTATTTTATTTAATAATAAAAATGTAATTAAATCTCCTTCGAGTCACGTGATAACGAACACCAATCAAAGTGAATGATGTCACTCCACTAACGTCATCGCTGGCACTCCGTCCTGATACGGTTATTCTTTTGAGTCATTATTACTTTCAGTTCTATCATTTGAAGTAATCATGATCACTTCGACCTAATGACAAGTGAATTCATATTCAAAAGAACATGAAGTTATCAGTTTCATTTTTTTCACTTTGATTATTTGATAATTACTCTAAAGAATACAGTCAACGTCGTCGCTGCCACGAACTTGACATATAAATTTTCTGATTTTATGTCACATTTGTGACCGTTGTCGAGGGCTACGTTGCCTAGTTCATATTTTATAGTCATTTTCATGTAATTTCTTCGAAATTTGCTTACTTTTCCTTTTGAAAACGATTTTAGGAAATTTTTTAATAATGGAAAGTAGATTTATGAAGGCAAATAATTTGAATTCGCCGAGAATTAATTGTTTTATTGTGGCAAGTTTCTTGGCAACAAACAGTGGCTTCTGCCCTGATGGATTTAGAAATGTGAAGACTTTCATGTAAGTAAGGATTGTTATTTCCACAACCGACAATGAATACATAATAGTAATTATAGATATTTATAAGCTAAAAATTAAAATAAAGCAGGTAGTGCCGAATCCTTGCGGGCTAGCTGAAGCCACAATTTTATATTATTTTCTGAAGATAGAACCTGAATAAATAAATTTTTAGGTGTTTCAATTGTAGAGCTTGTACACTGAGGCACTGCACGACACTTAACATAACTTAGAACTCATCTTTTATAACAAAAATTACGAAAAGACTATATCTCCTTGTCAGTTTATCAGTGTTTATATACTAGTAACGTCACAAAAATAAAGTGACAAGTATTGGCGTTTTGAAGGGAAATTTGAAACGGAATTTTAAATTTATGATTTTTATAGTATTAGTTGTATAAAAAAAATTAATATTTTGGGCTACATTAGGTACTTATGCATGGTTTTAAACACCCAAAAATAATCAATATCCCTATTGTTTATAAGCAAAAAAAAAACACTTCTTCTTTCACCCACTTTTTTAATAATAATTTTAGAATAAATATATTATTTTTAAAATGTCCTTTCATTCATAAAAATGTCTCTAGAAGCATTATCTTCTGAGAAACACTTGTTTAAACTTTGGGTATCTCTAATAAACAATTGGCATTACTTATAAACTATTCAACCGATCTGGCTGAACTTCCACACACTTATAAAGACCTATAATGACCTCATCATTAAGGTATTATATGTCACTTTCGGTTATTATTGTAAACATTATTAACATTTATAAAATGGTTCAAGAAAGGGAGTTTTTGGTAATAAACTGAATTAATAAACTTCTGGTTCCATTTTTAATAAAGCATCTTTATGTGAGCGTTAACCAATGTTTTTTGAAGTTATTTTTATAATATGTAATTTATTGCAATTTACAATTGACATAATATGAAGATTCTAAATTTTATTTCAATTCTGCATTTTTAATAACATTATTTTTGTAGATAAATTTCTCCAAAATAAAATCTCTAGCAACTTTAAAGAACATGTCTTGAAATGGACCTTTCGGGATTTGTTTGATTTCCGCTACGATGGTATTATATATTTCCTCTTTGTAAGTGGTAAACATGTTTTGAAGGTCGAGATCTTCGTAGAGACGTCTGACTTCAGTAACGGATTCTGATTCAGATCTGTAAAAAAAAGTGTAGTATAAATAAACATCAATTGATGTCGAGCGCCTTCAGCAGCCGACATCAAAGAAGACAATATAAGCATTTAGAACACAACAAGTCAATTTCACTGTAATTTTATTGTCTACGAGCAGGTTGACCAAGGCCCATAGTGGTTCATTTTCTGTTTATTTTTGGTACGAACTCAAAGGAATTTTATTCCTCTAGTTGGACGGCTTTATAAAAAGCTATTTTGAAAAAAAATACTTTGCAGCGAGAACGACGACACGAGAAATATAATGAAATGGGCTCGTTGTATCTCAGACGCTTTAGTTATCATCGCCGACCGCCGAAGGCACAAGGGTTTCGTGAGAAATTTAAAGGAGCCTCGCATCAGGCTCGTCACGGAAGCGAGTTGCCGTACATATACGTATCTTAAGACCTTAGAAATTCCATAAAAGGAAATACATCAAAAAATATATCGAATTAGTTTTCCAAAATGGAAGTTATCCAAATACAATTAATACGGGGTGTCCGAAAGGAACTTTCTAATTTCTCGGGAGCATACAGGGAGGTCAAAAAAACTCTACTTTAACATACAAAGAAAATTCTAAAGTACCCCTTGACGGAGATACTGAGGGTACCGAGAGATTTATCTTATCGGCTGTAATTTTCGAACCGACTTGTATAATTTAATGAAATTTTAATATTTTATAGAGGCCATAACGGCTCATTAAACCATACTATAGTAGATGTTTTAGATCATCAGAGAAGTCAGGAACGGACTTGCAGCCACACTTGTTGGCCTAATTTTTTTGACAGGTGTCATTTTACAGAGCAAAAAACTGATTTTTTAAATCCTTGGGTCATTCCTCTTTAAAAAAGGTATTCCTAATTTGTTTCGATAAAACGGTGTATATGCGAAAAACTCAAAAGTTACTAATATTAAACACAAACAGGTAAAAATCAGGTTGTTATTGTTAATATCTACATAGTGAATTATTATTGATAGAACTTGTTAAAACCGTCTTCAAGTAAAAATATTTTTAAAAAAATTGAAAATTTATCTTACGCAGAGTATGCTGATATGCATGTAATTTATGGTGAAGCGCTGTCAAATTCTTCGAAGGCAAGAAGGCTTTACGCTGAAAGATTTCCAGCTCGAAAATTGCCAAGTCCAAAAATCTTTGAAAGGGTTGATCGAAGCCCAAGAGAAACAGGTAAGAGATGATTAGAAAATAATTATTAGAGTTAAGGAATCAATTTTTCATATGTTGTAATCATGGTCATTTTTGCCGCGACGTTGCGATAAGGGCCCTATCAGGAAAGCACGAGACCCTCACGTAGAAGAACAAATTTTGCAAGATATTGCTAACAACCTTTCAAACTGACTAGCTGGATTTAAAATGCTTTAGTTACTTTTCAATATATTCCACTTATCCTAAATTTAAAATAGTACTTGTATATTCAGCCCTTCTTTAAAGCCTACCTTCCGTAATGTTCTTCCATAATTTTCCACTGTGCAGAAGTCGCCTTCTGAAGTGCCATAACTGCCAACCACGAGCATTTACCAGTTTGAATATCAGTGCCTATTTTGCCGGATACTGACGGATCACCAAAACAGTCAAGAACGTCATTCTGTAAAAAATAAAAATATTGCTCCGGACGGCCGGTTTTTATACACACTTTATGGTTTTATAACCTTTTGTATTCAAAAATCTGAAAACTTGTCAAACAATTCAGGTTATATCAACGACTTCTCCAGACAAACTCTTCACGAAAGCCGATCTGGGTCATTTATGCCGATACCAGAAGATTCCCAAATCTTCTAGAAGGATTTTCATACTACATGGTGTAATAAAAACGAGAACAAACAATAATAATAATTTAGCAATTTCTAGATCTTCTGTCATAGATATTCCATGTCGAAAATAAGGAAATAGAATGTTTTATAAAGTTCTAGTCCTTCTTTTATAAACATTTCATGAGGAAATTAACAAACGTAAAATTATATCAAAAAATTATGAACTCGTAGAAAATAAATCTAAAACCTCACAAACTACAAACAGAAACTAATACTATGAAATGTATACTGCAATAAAAACCATTACATTGCCCACTTCAAAGTCTTAATCGTCCGGATCAAGCTTCTGGATCTTGATAATGGGTGAATCTGTCAAGATGCACGACTTTCATCTTCGCAGATCGTTTAGTCAGATCAATACGTAGTATGGACCTTTCCATGACTGTTTAAGCTTTCATGAACGCCCTTTGGTTCTTTTTGGATTATACAATCAAACTTTTTCAACAATCATAAATCCACCATTATTGACTTTGAGGTCATAGAATATCTTCATTCTGTTGCTTTCTATTTGTAATTTTTGACAGATTTTTTCGTGTAAGACCTGAAGCTGCTGACTGAGTTGGTTAGTGTAAACTTCCCAAGTTGTTTTAGTATGGGTTAGACATCCAGTAAGCAAATCGACTGTAAGACGTATTTATTTTTCCAAAAATTATGATAGGTATTTTCGAATGGTTTCCTGAATAGCTGAACGATAGGCTAGCAAAAATAGCTGAATGTGTATATCCCAGATACTTTATTATTGATTTACTTGTATTCTGATGGAATACTTCAGCGTTCTGTTAAATCTCTTAACCATTCCATCTAATTATGGACGTAGGGGTGCTGTTCTAGTTTTGTGGATTTTCAGAAGCTTGCAAAGATGGTGGCTTGTTGATTTAGTATGCTATACACTTTTAACCATTTGCTGAAGTAATCCATAGCCACCAAAATATAGCAATTCTTGGATTTACCAATTGGAAATTGTCCTGCTAAGTCTACTGCAACTCTATAAAAAAAGTACTCCTATATTGTACTGCTTCATTTTACCATGGTTACGGGCAGAACAGTCAATACAGGTTTTGCACCAATCTTTTACATCTGCTCAGCTCCTCACCCAAAAAAAAACTCTCTCGAACTTTTTCAAAAGTTTTCATAAGCCCTAACTGTCCGCCACTTACACAATTATGTAAAGCTTGCAGTACTTGTAGAACCTTTTTGGTGGGTAATATAGTCTGGTATTTGTAGTCTTTGCCATCAGAGCTATTCCATACTCTTTTCAATATATCATCATGCATAATCAAAGAATCCCATAAGGCTCAGTAACCTTTTACTTTTTGAGATTTTGATGTGATTTCTTGAAAAGTGGGTCTATTTGACTTATTCTCTAATTTAATGATAACGTAAAGATAATTTTTTGGAAATTATTTTGGAATCCCAATCCAAAGAGCATTGTAGTTGTGTTTTTTGACAATAGATATTGTCAGAATTCTCTCGTTCTTCGTGTCTGTTACATTTTTTGCATTCTTCGGGACATGGTCTTCTTGAAAAAGTGTCCGCATTTTTGTGATTCAAGCCTTTTCTATGCTCAATTTTTAAAAAATCGTGTTATTTACCTTTCAAGAGTTAAAACCATCGTGCTATTTGACCTTCAGGATTTTCGAATTGTAAAAGCCACTTTAGTGGTCTGTTCGCAAGAGAAATTTTTGGCCTTTTAGATATTTATAAAAATGTTCCAATTTATAATGACAAGTAGTTCTTTTCTTTTTACACACTAGTTTCGCTCAACTTTGTAAAATACTTCGCTAAAATAAGCGATCATTTTCTCTTGGTCATTTTGTAACTGGGTCAAAATTCCACCTATAGAGGAGTTACTAGCGTCAGTATCCACAACAAACATCTGATCAGGATCAGAATATTACAATATTGGAGGATTACAAGTGCATTTTGAATTCCTTAAAAGTAGTTTCGCAGTCTGCGGATCATTCATAGTTGTTGCTATTTTCAGTCAGTCGATATATCGGGGAATCATTTTAAAAATCTTCTATAATAAGTACAGAAACCCAGAAAACTTGTAGTTCATGCTTGTTTTTCGGTACTGGCCAACCTTCAATGGCTTCCGGCTCCTCTGGATCTGCTCTTACACCAGCTTTTCTGCCCCAGGTATTTCTGAAAAAAATTACATTTCTTCGGACTGAGCTTTAAATGTGCATTTCTCAGTTTTTAAAATACTTCTTCAACATTTTTCAGCTGATCGTCAAATGTTTTTTTCAGAATTCCGATATCAATTAGGTAGAATAGGCATGTTTTCCAAGTAAATTCATGAAAGATTCGTTCCTTTAAAGGTTCAAAAGTGGCTGGGGCATTACATAAATCAAATAGCATAACATTAAATTGCCATAGCCCCATTCCAGTAGAAAAGGTGAACTTTCCTTTATCCTCTTGATGAAGCTGTACCTACCAATAGCCACTTTCTTAGCCCCAATGTAGAAAACCATTTTGACCTAATTAATGTGTCACCAATACGAGGTAAAGCAAAATTGTCTTTTTTGTGACGTCATTAAGCCATATGAAGTCAACACAGAATCTAGTTGGACCATCTTTCTTCTTAACTAGTTCAACTGGGGATGTCCATGGACTTAGGGAAGGTACTATAATGCCTTGATTCTGCATGTCTTTAAGCAACTTGTACACCTCGTCACGTTTTGCTAACGGTATTCTCCTTGCCGCTTCTTCAATTTAAATTGCTTCAATTCGACTATATTGGTCATTTCCAAGTCGCTATTAGATAAAGAGGAAACATTCTGATTTCCTTTTAAAAGATCTTCCAGTCTAGCCACCTGGACTTAATTTAATAAAGGTGTTGCTGTACTAACTAGTTCTTGAAGTACCTTAGGTAGACTAGCAGACAATTTTTGTGTTGTAACGGGATCCCGGCAACTCTCAAGTAGACAGGTAGCAATCTGATCTGATAAGGATAATCCTTCAAGTTCAGCATCTTGACAAATATAGTGCTTCGTTTATTCTGGTTCTTTGTTCTTGTAGGAAGAATTACTTTTGCATACAACGAGTAATCTTGAATTAGTTCAATCAAAACTACTTTATCTTCTTCGGAATCATCAATCTTTACTTTAATTATTCATTCTGAACTTGGTGGTAACATCGCATCTACAAGAAGTACAACTTCCTGGATCGAAATTTTATCATTTTTCGGTAGATTCATAACAATTTTTTCATCTCTAATTCTCAGTATTCGTTGAGGAAGATTAAGGACAAACTTCTGGTGTCCCATGACATTTAGACCTAGTATTACATCATCTAAAATATCAGCCACAATAACGGCATGTTTGAAAGTAGGGCTTCCCAGGGTTATTTCGGCTTCATGTTTCCCTTCCACGGGTATTACGTCACCATTGGCGGTTTGTAGGACATATTGCTTTTCCGGAAGATAAATTTTATATTGAGATCAGGTGTTCGGCCTTACAATGGTGTGATTAGAACTAGTATCTAATACCATTTCACATTCCCGACCGTATACCTTTCCTGGTACTATCAAGCTAGAACCATTGTTTTGCAGCCGGGATACCTTAATTTTTATTGTTGGTGGAAATAAATTGACAAGGAAGTAGAACTACGAGGATATATTGTAGAATCAAAAATGAAACCAGCCAACAAATGAAGCATTTATTATTAAAAGAATATCTGAGAGATACTTAAAGTAAAGTATATTGTGTCTGACCATAAAGTGAGTGTTTGCAAAAAGAAAAACATAAAATTAATTGAATTACCATAGAAAACTTAAATTGAATTTTGAACAAGTAGAGCATTTTAAAATTGAAGTTTTGTACATATGCATGCTAATTCGTTGTAGTTATTTTGTCATTTACATACGCTAATGCTTATCATTTAATCATGAAACCATTGTTCAGATTTTTTATCAAAATTTTGAGTAAGACGTATGAATTTTACGTGTTCTTACATCCACCATTATTGACAAGGAAGTAGAACTACGAGGATATATTGTAGAATCAAAAATGAAACCAGCCAACAAATGAAGCATTTATTATTAAAAGAATATCTGAGAGATACTTAAAGTAAAGTATATTGTGTCTGACCATAAAGTGAGTGTTTGCAAAAAGAAAAACGTAAAATTGATTGAATTATCATAGAAAACTTAAATTGAAATTTGAACAAGTAGAGCATTTTAAAAATTGAAGTTTTGTACATATGCATGCTAATTCGTTGCAGTTATTTTATCATTTACATACGCTAATGCTCATCATTTAATCATGAAACCATTGTTCATAAGTTTTACGTATACTTACATCCACCAATATTCCGTCGCTATATTCTCCCTACTCGAAAGGCAATTGAATGACTTGTGGGAAAATTCGAGTCACCAATTTCATTGCATCATATTTCGGTCACATTGAGATAAAGAACTGCAAGAATTAAAGCCAATATTACTACTATCTGAAAGAGTGTCTGTAAAGACCCTAATTTATCGACTTCTTTTCGATCTCTACAAGTAAGAATCTTTCAAATGACTCTGTGGTACATTTTCCACAGAGATCTTGGTGTAGCTGCTGACAACACTGCTTTGAGTCTGGAACTAAAACCAAGTTCTCATTTGTTGCAAATTCAGTGAATTAGCTTTAGTCCAACTTGAATATAATCCTATTTCATAAGAAAATCATGTTCAACAAGAGTCACTTCTGGATCAACAATTTCGTCAACAAACAGAATATCTAGTAAATCAACGTAAATTTTTTGTAGGCATTCCATCCTGCAGGCATCATTGAAATTTATTTTTTCTTTGTTGACTCTGGAAACCTTTAATGGAAATTTTTATCGCTCGATGTTGACTGAATTTTTCTGGACCAAAGTGGATGCTTGCGACTTGGAGGATATGGAATTTGAGCAGCATGGTGCCACTTGCTTCAATGCAGACCAAACAATTAATTTACTAACATAAACGTTTAGTAAGCAAAATTTTCGACAAATGGACCTCCCGCTCGTGGATATTCTTAAATTACGTTTTATGGATCTATGTTAAGTCGTTGGTTTATAGTAATGACTTAAGTACCAACATCGAACGCGCGATTTATGTGAAAAAGTTTTGGAAATGTTTTCATGTAGACTTTCATGGAGAACATTTGAGTGATGCTATATTACATAAGAAACTATTAGTTGACTGCGGCGTATTTTTATAATATTTATTATAATAAAAAGCTTTTCCAGTAACACAAACTTAACTGTAAAAAACGTAAATTAAGTATCTTATACCCGTTGGTTGGCTCACCAAGAATGTTTTGAACCATATGTAAAGCTACAATGTGGAACTTTCATCTAGTCAGGCGTTACATTCACAGATGAAGATTATTTTTTAAGTAGTAACAATTTACCGCTCTTTAAAGTGTTATAAGAGTGAAAAAATATGGGATAGTTTTGAATTAATTTTTACCTGAACTTGTATGAAATAGCTCACTTTTGATAGAATAGCCTTGGCTTGCCTGTGCTGTTCTTCCTCGTACTTACCAGCTAAATACATGGCAATTAATACTGGTGGGAGAAAAGCATAAACACTTTTGAAATTCAAAAGTGTTGTGTATCTGAAAAAACGAATTAAATCATCTTCAACTTTAGATAAAAAATTGGCTTTAATGACTTTGTCACGTGATTATTTTGTCTATAAATTTTAATTAATATCTTTCAGAATTTTTAATAATAATGGGTGATTGGTCAGTTAAAATATCGTTGTTGAATAAACACATATTTGTTAATAAAACAAAACAATGTACATATCTCGAAATTTATGTTTTAAATGGCAGTTGTTTTCTGCAAATGTTGTTCTTGATTCGATACAGGTCCACTGACGAGACCATGAGGTTTTGGAAACGCGTATGGGGAGAAGACCAGAGCCGTATTTGCAGAAAATAAACTGTTTCTATATATTTTTTCCTTTTTCTCCACTTAAAAGGAATATATATATATATATATATATATATATATATATATATATATATATATATATATATATATATATATATATATATATATAGAGAGAGAGAGAGAGAGAGAGAGAGAGAGAGAGGCCACTTCAGGAGTCGAATATATAAAGATAAAAGAATTTCAAGAAAGACAGCACCACATATATACAAGGCGATACAACGGTGTCTACTACTTAGAATATATGGACACTACGTAAATAATTCCAGAAAACCAGAAATAAAAAAACTTAAAAAAGGGAAATAATAATTCTACATAGTATCACTCATCTCACTAATCTACTATATAAACCATCCAGTTCATGCGCGAATCTAAGGAGGGGGCGGTAGGGCGATCCCCCCCCCCCTAAGAGCCTTGAGTTCAGGAAAATAGATTCGATTTTTCCTGTTATACTAGGAATATGTATGCTGTTGACTTTTACCCCCCCCCTCCCCCCCGTCGACCATTTTTTTTTCTTGAGATCGCCCCCCCCCCAAGAGCTTTGAGTTCAGAAAAATAGACCCGAATTTTTCTCTTATACTAGGAATATGTATTCTGCTGGCATCTCCCTCGCCCATCGACAACTTGTTTTTTCTTGCGATCGCCCCCCCCCCCCCAAGAGCTTTAACTTTGAATTCAGGAAAATAGACCCGATTTTTCTCTTACATTAGGAATATGTATTCTGCTGGCATCACCTCCTCCCCCCCCCCCGTCGACAACTTGTTTTTTCTTGCGATCGCCCCTCCCCCAGAGCCTTCAATTCAGAAAAATAGACTCGACCCTGCCTTTTACACTAGAAATGGGAATGTTGCTAGTGTCTCCCCCCCTTCCCCCGGTCGAGAGCAATAGGTTGCAAGGAGCCACTTAATTATTCGATCATACAATTAGGTCTATACCAAACAAAGAAATGTTTCCGCAGCGTACGTGGACTATGAAAAACTCCTCAATTCAGTACCACATGAGTAATTGGCAGCTATACTGAGAATATATAGAGTCGATGTATATACTGTGTCCATTTTAGAACACCTCACGTGAACTTAGAGAACTAGGATCCAAATGCTAATACCTTCCAGCAACAACTTCTATATGAAGACATTTCCAATACGAAGGGGTATATTTCAAGGAGATTTATTGGACTCAATATACTATGAACCCACTATCACGCCGTTTAAATTACACCAAATGGGGCTTCAGTATAAAAAACGATCGTGAAGAGGTGGTAAGACTAAATCATGTATATAGATGATAGCGACTACAGGCTTATAAGGACAAAGATTCAAATCAACAGCTTTTTTTAAACCAGAAAAAGAATCAGTCAAACACAAAAACTAGATATGGAAAAGCTCAAACATAACACAGACAAGTATAAAGAAAAAATAAAGGAATATATACCAAATATAAACAACTTGGAGAATAAAAATATCGATGATATTGACGAACAGACTATTACAAGTCGGGAAAGAAGTAGCACAAGCATTATCGAAAAAGGATAACTATGTCTCTCCACACACAAAGGAATTAATGAATAAAAGAAGAACGCTACTTAAAGAAGGTAAAATAAACACAACAGAATATACAGAGACAAACAAAACAATTGGAAAAAATATCAAGGAAAATAAAAGGAGGAAACAGGAAACAAAGATAGAAGGAGTAATTCAACAAAACAAGAACATGAAATGCCTGAAACCACAACTAGGAAAAATACAGATAAATAGTATGAAAAACAACGAAGAGATATAAACCAGCGACATGGAGCAAATTATATGGATAACGCAACAATATTACACAGATCTTTATAATACAAAGGAAAAACCACCACAAGAAGTCCTTAATCGATTAAGCATTAAAATAAAAAACATCAACTCTGACATTCAACCCGAAATTAGTAAAAATAGGATTAAAAAGGCCCTGAAAGAAATGAAAAATAACAAATCGCCAGGTAAAGATGGAATCACTGCAGAAATGGTGAAGAGTAGTGGAAAAACAACAAAAAATGTTCTGAACAAGATACTTAGTACAAAACAGATACCAACCAGTTGGGACGAAGCAATGACCCTTTTACTATTTAAAAGAGGATATCGAAAGAATTTGAAAAACTACAGATCAATAACGTTACTTAATATCATGTATAAACTGCTAACTAAAATACTAACAAATAGACTGACCTCCAAATTTGATGGCTACCACACACGAGAACAGGCAGGATTTAGGAAAGACTTCAGCACACGTGACCACCTACTGACAAAAAAAATTATAATTGAAAAGGCCAACGAATATCAGATTCCTCTATATATAGCATCCATAGATTTTGAAAAGGCCTTTGACAGCGTTGAACAATGGGTAGTTAAGAACTCGTTGCAAAATAGCAGGATCGGCCATAGATACACAGATTTAATAACAAAAATATATAACAATGCAAAGATCACTATTAAAATAACGGAAGAACACCGCACTAGACCAATAAAAAGAGGACAAGGGGTTAGGCAACGAGATACAGTGTCACCGAAACTATTCAACCAAGCTCTAGAGGATGTTTTTAAAAAATTACAATGGGACAATTATGGGATTAATATAAACGGAGAGCTATTGAATAACCTAAAATACGCGATGATATAGCTTTGATAACAGATAAGAAAGATGAATTGTAAAGATGATTGGAACTGTACAACGAAGCTTCAAAAATAAGATTAAAAATGAAAATAATGACAAATCAAACTGAAGAAGTAGTTATAATGGTCGCACAAAGGAAATTGGAAGAATTGTCAGAGTATATATAACTAGGTCAAATAACAAAACTAAATAAAGACAATCAAACTGAAGAAATAAAAAGAAGAGTCAGACTGTCCTGGATATCATTTGGTAAACTCTCATACATCCTAAAAAACAAGAAATATCCACAGTATCTAAGAACTAGAGTGTTCAATCAATGCATACTACCTGTCTTAACATATAGATTCCAAACATGAACATTTACCAGAGAGAATATAGATAGAATTACCAAGACACAAAGAGCAATGTGGAGACAAATGCTGGGTATCAGACTTATAAATAAAAAGAACACTTGGATACGAGATAAAACCGAAATAAGCGATGTCTCGACACAAGTCTCTCTCTCTCTCTCTCTTTATCAACCTCTGTCCATCCACTCCTCGATGTAGATCTCTCTCAATTATTTCCATCTTTCTCTATTCTTCGCCAATCTCATCCACTGTTTGCCCGCCACTGTCCTTATGTCGTCTACCCATCTTTTTTGAGGCATTCCCGTGCTTCTTGTTGTCTCCCTTAGTCTCCATTCCAAGATTCTTCGTGTCCATCTGTTGTCCTCATATCGGGCTATGTGACCAGCCCATCGCCACTTCATCTTTGCAACCTCCTTCACGATGTCTTTGACTTTCGTTCTGTGTCTTATCTCGGTGTTTCTAATCCTGTCTTTTCATAATATTCAAAGCATGTTTCTTTCCATCTCTCTTTGGACTGTTTCTAATTTTTTAGCGGACTTTTTGGTGAGGGACATGGTCCCTAATCCATACGTACACACAGGTAATATGCATCTGCCGTATACTTTTCTTTTTAGATTTATGGGAATTGAATTATTTTTCAGGATTTATGCAAGTTTACCGAAAGCGGCCCATGTCAGCTGTGTTCTTCTTTTTATTTCAGCATCCTGGTTTGATGATGTCATGACCCAAGTATACATAGTGTTCGACGTTTTCTATTCTCTGGTTCTGTATTGTTATGTTTGCCTGTTTGTGGCTCATTATTTTGTTTCGTCGTAGTTCATTTTAAGGCCTACAGATGCGGATATGTCATTTAGCTGTTGTAGCATTTCGTTCAATTCTGGGAGATTACTTGCTACTAAGGTTATGTCATCAGCAAATCTGAGATGGTGCAAGTATATTCCGTCGATGTTTATACCTTGGATGTCCCATTTAAGTTCCTTAAAAATGTTCTCTAGGACTAGGGTGAACAGTTTTGGCGAGATAGTGCCCCCTTGTCTCACTCCTTTTTGTAGTTTTATGGGGTTCGTTTTCGTCTTGTCGTCTATTTTTATTTGAATGGTTGCATTTTCGTATATGTTCTTTATGATGCTTATGTATTTTGAGTCGATTCTTGCCTTTTCTAAGGATTGTAATACTGCCCATATTTCAACGGAGTCGAATGCCTTGTGGAAATCTACAAAAGCCATATGGAGCGGTACGTTACATTCGATGCGCTCCTCATTTTATATTCTTATGGTGTGTAGGTGATCTGTGGTGCTAAAGTGTTTTCTGAATCCAGCTTGTTCGACAGGTTGGTAAAAATCGAATTTGTTTGATATGCGGTTGGTTATGATTTTGGTTAACAACTTGTAGGTGTGTGATAGTAGGGATATTGGTCGATAGTTTTCAATATTTGTATTGTCCCCTTTTCTGAATATTAAGATTAATTCGGAGTTATACCAATCCTGTGGAATTTTTCCCTCTTCAATTATTTTATTAAATAGAATCTTCAATATTTGGTCTATTTTTCTGCCGCCAATTTTCAGCATTTCTACTGTAATTTTCTCTTCTCCTGCACATTATATTCGGTGCGCTTCCCAATTAGTATTCTTATGGTGTGTAGGTGATCTGTGGTGCTAAAGTGTTTTCTGAATCCAGCTTGTTCGACAAGTTGGTAAAAATCGAATTTGTTTGTTATGCGGTTGGTTATGATTTTGGTTAACAACTTGTAGGTGTGTGATAGTAGGGATATTGGTCGGTAGTTTTCAATATTTATATTGTCCCCTTTTCTGAATATTAAGATTACTTCAGAGTTATACCAATCCTGTGGAATTTTTCCCTCTTCAATTATTTTATTAAATAGAATCTTCAATATTTGGTCTATTTTTCTGACGCCAATTTTCAGCATCTCTACTGTAATTTTGTCTTCTCCTGCACATTTATTGTTCTTCAATTTATTTAGTGCCATTCTTATCTCTGAGTTTGTTACTTCTGGAATTTCCTCTAAGCCTATGTTGAGTATGGTTCTTTTTGTTCGTTGTTGCTCTTGTTGTGCGTATGGCGAGTATAGCTTGGTGTAGAATTCTTCTATGGATCTGCTTATTTCCTTTTCGTCCTGTTTTGCCTCTTGAGTTTTTTGTTCTTAGTACTTTCATGTTGCAGTTTTCACTTATTGTATCTTTTATTAGTTTATTGGTGTATTTTCTAATTTCTTTTTTCACTTCCTTGTTTAGAGTTTTGAAACTGTCTGTTGTTCGATCTGTCCCTTCCCGTCTTTCTTTGAGAAGTCTCAAGGTATTTGATTGTAGTTTGGAGGTCTTTGTTATTTTTGATTTTGAGCGGATTTTTTTTACCGATGTGTTTATGGTTTCTTTTATTTTCGTGTCTAGTTCGTTTATTTGCATTTGCTTTATTGTCTTTATTGCTGTTAGTCTTTTTTCTAATTCATTTTGATAGTTGATTTGTTCTTGTGTCAGAGTTTCCGTGGTTGGATAGCGTTCTTGTTTGATGAGCTTATTGCGTTCTTGATCTTCGCTCGTACCAATCTGTGGTCGCTTCCGGTATAAAACTTATTCAATGTTGTCACGTCGGTACATATGTTTTTCCTATTAGAGAGAATATAGTCTTCTTGCCGTTACCAAATCTTCATAGAAGGTTTCTGCTTCTTCGTCTTCTGAGTTTCCCGTCGGTACATATCCGTGTATGATCTGTAAGCTGTATCTTTTGCTTAAAGTTATTATAATGTATCTGACCCTGTTAGACACTGAGCAGTATTTTGTTATTTCGTAGGGAAACCTTTTATTTATCAGAAATGCTACCCCACCTATATGGCTGTTTTCGTCTGAGTTCTTCTGGAATAGGGTATGACCGGATTTTAAGGTCGTGCATTTCTCTCCTGGCAAGCGAGTTTCGCAAAGTCCTAGTATATTCCATTTGATATTGGCTAGTTTGTGTTCTAGTTCGTCCAGGTGTTCTTGGGTCATCATAGTTCGTGTGTTGTATGTGGCTATATGGAAGTAAGGTGGGTTGAGTTTTCTTTCTGTATTTTCAGTCGAGTATTTGCTTCCCCCATAATCCGTGAGGATAAGGAATTGAGGGTGTGACAATGGTTTCGCTATGGGTGCTAGGGAGTAAAATTAAACCAAGGCTCGTGTAAGGCAGGGGCGCATCCTTGAAGTAGATCTGTCACCTATTGGGATTATAGATGAGTATCTATCCGCTACCTACAAAAGTAGCCAAGCTTAAAGGGAAATTCGCCGGTCATACAGAAATACAATAGATAGAACAAAATAGTCCTAGAATGAAGACTCTGGCAACACAAACGAAGAACAGGAAGACCGTAAATAAAATGGACAGAAGATTTAAAAAGCAAGCAGGAAAAATATGGGTACAAACTGCTCGAGATAGAGATCAATGGAGAAAACAGATAGAAAGATAGATAGATAGATAGATAGAGATAGATGGATGATCTTAAATTGATGACTTCCACCAGAAATCAACCAGAACAAATGTTCAAAATTGTGGAAGAGTTCTCAAGGGACATAGGAATTCTATTTGAGCTTGGTAAATGCCGCATTTAAACACAACTAGAGGAAAGATACATCTGGGAACATTTAAGATTCAAAATGGTCAAATTATTGCTGGAACATGGGCAAAATAGGCCTATAAATGTTTCGCTATGAAACAAGCACAAATGGAGTTCGACTTAACCAACAAGTTCATAAGTCTGATTAATAAAAATCTATTTAAGGTAATCAACATCTATACGTACTCTGTAGTACTCAGTTATTCTTTTGGAATTATGAAATGGAGTTGGACGAACAAGTCTGCAGAGGAATATCAGAATACTTCTAACAGATGCACACAAACATCACCCTCGTAGTGCTACTGAGAGAATAATACTACCTAGATACCGTTCAGAAAGACCTATGGTGGATATTTTTAAGCAGTGAATATTGTTAAGCAGCGTCTATATTTGCACAGGCTGGCAGAGACTTGTGTGCTACACCGAGCAATATGCGAGAAAGACGAATCCACACCGCTGCGGTTGAGAGATCGTAAACTGACTTTTTATCATCTACCAGACCAAGAGAAGCTTCAACCTATTCTTTAGAGATTTTAAATTTCGATTATTCGGTTATATTAACAATAGCCTCATTTATATGACAATGAGACCTAACTAAGCTATAGTACAATAATGAATCCTTCACCGATCTAAAATATGGTTACAGCGTTTTAATGTACCGTAGAACGAGGTTATTTGGGACAAATTTTAAACATTTTTGTCTATTATGCTTTATTTCCACGAGATAAAATTATCAAAATCATACTTTTGTTAAAGTAGGGGTGTATACTACATTTATTAAAAATATTATCCCTCCCCCTCAAATAGGGAAGGGTATATATTTTTTTGCCCCTTGTCTCAAATAACGCCATGGGTGGGGATATTTGCAATTCCGTAAAGATTGTATCATAAACTGAAAAATACTTGCTGTTGAACTTATTTGGAACAACTGTAATATTTAAAAAAACTACAGTAACAGTTGGTGTTGAAACGTAAATAAAAAACATTATAAAAATTAAAATGTTAGTTTTATTGATTTTACAAAATAACATTTTACAAAATAAGTAAAAACATTAAATTTGAGTTAAACAAACATCGATAGACATTAAATGTGTAAAATAGTGTCATTCTTCTCTTTCTGTTTCATATTCGGCCATTACTCAATCTCCAACTGTTATATTTTCTTGAATGTTGGATTTCTTTTTACCCTTTTTTTGAAGATAAGACAGGGGCAGTTCGTCGGTTTCTTTACCGGAAAGTATGTTTTCTTCGTTTTAATCAAGCAAAATTTTTTGTTCGTCATCGTCAGATTTTTCTACTTCAGCATCACAAGTACCCTCATCGTTGCTGGAAACCTCAAAATCGTTTATGGTTAAGTTCTGTAGATACCTTTTAAAGTTTATTTTTAAACCAGAACTCGTTGGAGTGGTAATATCTTCATCGATGACGCTTTTTCCAGGGTCCACTTGTAGTCTCTTACGTTGAGTTGTCTTTACAAAATGGTCTCCAGATAACATATCCCTTAATATGTTTACAATGGCATATGAAACTAAAGATGGAATCTCTGTTTTCTTGGTGTTTCCTAGGTAATCTTTCCTTCGGTCTTAATGGATATAGTAGATATAATCCTATTTTAAAAAAGCCAGATATCAAGCTTTATAATCCCTTTTGGCTTTCGTCAAGTTTTGCTTGTGATTTAGTTAAAAGAGCGGGAAATACATCCTTAACTAACGAAGTTTGTCTTCCTCCCGATGTTTCTTCCAGTCCGTCAGAATAAGTAGCCAGTATTTCTTTAAAGGAGCATAAAAAGCAACATCAAGGGGCAGCATTATATGGGCAGCGTTTGAAGGTAAGCAGAGAAATGCAATATTTTTGAATTCCTGATATTTCTGAAGTACACTATCAGATAAACGAGAAGATAGGTTGTCTCTAACGAGGACTTAAAATCCGAAACATACCTTATGTTAAATAAACCAGTTGCACACTAAGATTGTAAGAAACCTATGCAAAGAAAACAATTAATTAAGCATACCTTTTGACCTCCCTTGTTCCTAAAGAATGACACTGTTATTATTGTAGAAAACCTGATAGACTTCGTAGAAAGTGGTGTCAAACCAAATACTTTTTGACTGTTTACAGTTCGGATCATCCGTTAAATTTATCTCATAGAAATTGACAACTAACGATGGATCGGTTTCGGCTAATAACTCGGAGGTATTTTTAAAAAGTTTGTCTACAGTTTCTTCGGAAGGAGCTGTACGTTTCGTAGATATATTTGCAGAATATCTTTGTGATATAATTTTTTATGGCGTTTGAGAAAGTTCATTACCCAATCTCTCCCAAGCATGTTATTTTTTAGTCTTCATTTTGTATCTAAATATATCTTTACTAATAATCTATGGTCGAGTAAGTCAAAGAGAAATCCCGAGGGAACAATCAAATTTGCAGCCTCCCTTATTTTTAATTCTTATTTTCTTATGTCATTTTAAGCTTTTTGCAAATTTTCTTTGGGGTAAGAAAGTTATGGATACAAATTTTTTCCGTTTCTGGCATTGCTTAATTTTCTCTGATAATTTCTTACCATTTTTTTACAAGAAAGTTTTTAAAAAACTACATTATTTATGATTATTTGGCGTTCCAAATAAGCCGCAATTTCGTCCAAAAATACTCTACTTATGAAAAAAGGTCACTATGGTGATCTATCCATTATTAAAACTCTACAATAATTTTTTATAGTAACTAAAAAATAAGCCAACATTAAAATACCTGCCTTATAATAACATAGTGACAACCAGCAGTAATAAATTGCCAGCATAGAATTTTTTAGTAATTCTATACAAGCTCTGCACTTTTCACGTAAATTATTGGCACCAAGGTCATCTTATTTTATGCCCATAAAGTACCCAGTGGTCACAGTTCGTCTTAAAGTACTTAAGTAATTACAATGTTGCCATAAATATTTTTTCTCATTGTTTTTCAAATAGCCCCCACAATTCCAAATAACCTGTTCGATGGTACTCGTAATTTGCTAACTTTAAGTAGGTGTGCGGGTTTTGTGTTTACAGCAAGTCAATATTGCAAACGTATATCTGTATTTTACGGTTACGCGCAGTCACTGAAATGCGGCAAAATATGCTTTGATAGATTATATTCACGGTTCCAATACACTTTTCTTACCTCTCCATCGTGAACATTTCAAGCATTGGCTTTCCATTACGCCCAACAAATATAACATCAAAATTTTGACCTGACATGGTTTGATAAATGGCGTAGTGGAATATTTCCATTATGGGTACGTAAGCTGGATGATCTCTAAAATATCTATAAAAGTAGATAAAAGTAATATTAACAGTTGTGGAATATTTCTATTATGGGTACGTAGGCTGGATGATCTCTAAAATATCTGCAAAAGTAGATAAAAATAAATTGATGTTTTTATGTATATTAACATATCATTTCTCTACTATTAAATGTGTACGAAAAAGACCTTATTTATGGTAACTGAAGTCAATAGTATTTAGACTAATTCTTTATACTTTTATCCAAAATAAACTTTTCTAACTAGTAAAAAATAACATTTTTTAAGGGACCATATGACCAAATGATAAAACCTTCAGTTGGTAGGTTATTTCTTGCTACTTAGAATATCTTTCTTTCTCATGTTAAATATTTTTTTCTAACCTTTCTCGGAAGGTCTTGCACATTGAATAGGTTTGAAGAATACCTTTCAATTAATCGGTTATGTACCCTCAAATGTTTCTAATATTACAATCTTTCCTGCCACATTTGTGATCATTATATGCAACTGTATAATGAAGAGAAAACGGCCTGTTGCGGGTAAATATACCTTTCTCTTCTAAGCACTAGACCAATTAATTTTAAGGAAACACAATTTCCCCTCTTACCTACAGGACACGACGTCCCATGTGATCTTTCGCTAGTCAGAAAAAAGAACTTTTCCCATCAGAGCATTCCCCCCTGATACCCCATAGCCCACTTTCGTCCTGAAAGATTTAAATCAGGTTGAATTTTCACTATACGAAAGAGTGCGATCACGCACATGTTGTCATTTCATCGAATAAAATGGAATTCATTTTGTATGTCATAACTTCACTTTCTTGATTATGGACTTTATGAATTAGCAATCTTCTAGTTTTCCCCGTTCCGTATTTACATCCTTGGTCCGGCGACCCTGGAACCACTTACAGATATTCGGAGTTTGGAAATAATGGCGAAACTCCCAAATGTCACGTATATGCCCCCATTGTTGCAAATATATATATATATATATATATATATATATATATATATATATATATATATGATGCACGGCCACGATTAAATTCAGCAACCCATGTGTTCACTCGATCGCCACAAATAAGCAACTGAACGCAAACATCTGAAACTTTGCACGGCGTCATCTCAAGGTTAATACTTACAAAATATTATAGTTATTAGATCCTACTAGCGCCCTCTCTGTTTCAGGCCGAGAACTTAGGAAACCATCCTCGTATTTATTACGTAAACTACAAGTGGATATAACTGCAACGGATCCTCCTAATAGCTTCAGAACGCTGTCTTCATGACGTTTTCTATTTGACAACGTTGATCAATTTACTTACTGTATAATCTAAAAAGAGAGCCCGTTTCCGGTATTCATGGCGACCTGTAAACTTCCCTGAATTAGTGGAAAAATACGTGTTGGTGAAAGAATTCAAGTAGCCTTTTTGGGGGTTCCATTAAATCTAAGATCTTGAGTTTTCTTTGTGTATAAGAGACAAGAGATTATACTTTAACGCATATGAAAGTGCGCCAAAAAAAAGAAAAACCGGTTCCGTCTGCAGAAAAAGTCATAGCAACCGTTTTTTGGGATTCACATGGCGTGATGCTTATAGACTATTTAGAACAAGACAAGACCATCACCGGGGAGTATTTCGCTTCACTACTGGACCGTTTGCAGCATGTGATGTCCACATCTTGCCAAAAAAGTGCTCTTTCATCAGAATAACGCGCCTGCAAAAAAACCAATGGCTGCTGTTGCAAAACTCCATGACCTACGTTTCGAAGTGCTTCCATATGCGCCATATTCGGCGGATCTGGCTCCCAACGATTACTTTCTCTTCCCAAACTTGAAAAAATGGCTCGCTGGAAGAAAATTCCCTTCAAAAAACGAGGTCAGAGCAGCGACAACCGCTTATTTTGCCGAGTTGGACAAATCGCATTATACTACGGGTATTAAAATATTAGAACATCGTTGGGCTAAATGTATTGAAGTACAAGAGGACTATGTTAAAAAATAAATAAAAACATTCCCAAGAATCTTTTGTTTTCTTTATCAGGCTGAGAACTTATCGAACAATCCTCGTAAATGAAGTTTCTATCGGATGAGATTTTAACTTAATCCTATGATTTTTGTGATTTGCATTTCATACTTTGGAAAGAGAACATATTTTGCAGATTAAGCAGAAACGAGATTGAAGGAAAAATATTTTTTAATTGAAAATTTTGTCAGGTAATAAAAATCGAAAAATCTGCCATTCTAAAATAGCAAACAAACATCAAGTAAATTGTGGCAACTCGGATACTAGCCAAAAGTGAGGTTATTCTGAATATTCTAAATAGAACAATAACCGATATATCTGTCTTTTTAATTTGAATTATTTAATTTATATATGGAATTGACAAAGAAATTAGTATATCCAATAAAACAATTTTCGATAAAAGCCCATTTGATTTCAAATAATCTCCACCAGATAATTTTGATTTGATCGGCATTGCACGTTAGAAAATATTCATAGCTTAATATTGTATATTTGGCTTGGTAAATTTTGTGATTATTTTGTAACAGGCATCTTATTTTGTCATTGAAACTTACTTTCTCATTAAAATATAAATGGCATTTTCGAGCATTAATCCATCATTTATGGCAGTCAAACCGATTTCTGGTTGACGGTGCCAACATAATATTCCCCTTCTAGTTACTGAACAATCCAACATATCATCGTAACTCAATAGGAAGCATAGGAACTAAAACAGAAATAAAGTATATTTACTATTCAAATACATACAGCCT
Source organism: Diaprepes abbreviatus (assembly GCA_034092305.1). Lineage (NCBI taxonomy): Eukaryota > Metazoa > Arthropoda > Insecta > Coleoptera > Curculionidae > Diaprepes > Diaprepes abbreviatus. Next base: position 8,102,873 of record JASJET010000105.1, read on the forward strand.
AAAAACAAATTCAGATATCAAATTTAGTTAAAACCCAACAATACGATACGACAATTCGAATGACTTTGAACCTTGAAATCTCAAAACCATTAATAAAATTGCTATTGTTGAGTATAAAGTTTAAATTAACTGATAAATACAGGATGTTCGAATAGGGTATCAGAATACTTAAAGAGATGATTCTATATGGTAAAATAAAAGTAAAAAGTTCAAAACTTAGTCCTTCTCGAGTTACAGCCTATCAAAGTTAAATTTTTTCTCTTATTTTTAACATTTTTTGGTAAGCTTTTAACTTATCAAGCTGGTATTTGGCACAGAGATTACTCTTAATGACCTCTATTATTCTGTTACAAAATTGTTTTTCTATATGCCACTAGAGGTCACTTTATTTAAAATTCGAATTTTATTTTTCACATATTTTTTTATTTTGGAAAAAGGGTCACTTCACTTTTAAGGTAAAATAATACTTAAATAAAAAGGGTGCTCTTTATTCGAGTCGTTAAACAACGCCGTTTAAGGGCAAATTGGAATTAATTTTTTCTAGTAAAATCAGTTTTTCAAGAAAGCATAAACTTCGAGTTATCATGTTTCAAATTTAGTTTCAAGCCTACAGATTATATCAGAATGTAAAAAACTGAATTTACTTTGATAAAAACACACTGTAATAAAGTTTAACCAAAGAAATACCACGTTATGGAAAGATCTCTGCCAATCTTCTAGATTTTTTCTTCGAAGATGAATAAAAAAGACTTTTCCGTAATATGAATCTTCTAAAACTGAGGTTCCTAAAGTGTGCGCCACGGTGCCCTAGGGAGCCGTAGAGACTAAACAGAGGCGCCGCAAAGCGCTCCTGCTTTTTTTTTACGGAATCTAAATTTACTTATATTTGCCGGTACAAAATAAACAATTCAAATCGGTTGTACTGCATAAATCGTTACTCGATTTTGTTACGGGGGACCAGATTTCCTTAACACGGAGTTTGGGTTAGGTTTGGCAACGCTGTGTGCGCTACTGACCGGGCACGAGAAAGAGCGAAATATGTTCCAGAAGCCCGCATTTGACCGTCAACTGGACGTCGCTAGCGTCATTAGTAGTATATAAGCCGTTTTAGGCCAGTACGCCGCATTGTCAAGTTAGTTTTTTTATTGTAAGGCTGAGCAGTTTAGGCAGGCGGAATTAGCATCTGGAAAAAATTTATTGTTAGTAGACTTCTGACTACATAGAAATCTTCAGAATGATAATAGTAACTTTGTAGTATCTTACGGCTCATTTTCTTTTTTGGGAAAATTTTTTATTTAACAATTAAGATGTGAAAAAACAGTTTTTTGAGTTCTACGAAAAGATGCTGTTTTTCAGTAAAAAAGTTTTAAACAAAAGTTGCTGCTCTGAATATACCTACAAAATGAGCTAAAGCTCATCCATATATGATAATTTGGTTATTAGTTATTACAAAAAAAAGTGCTAAAATGAATGTTTTTTCAATTGGTAATAAACAAGAGAAAAATATATTGCATATACTACACCAAAATGAGTCTGTTGTAAAAACATTCAATAGTTTTTGCACAGAAAATTTGTTTATAACCTTTTATGTTTTTTTGATTGTTTATTTTAAGCGATCTAGAAGTCGTACAGCGGTCTGAGACTGTGCAAATGAAAGCTAGAAACTTATACTAACAACAACAAAAAATAACCAAATTGATTGTTGATTTTAAATTGTCGAAACAGATAAACAAAGCTGTGGTTTGTTGTTTCGTTATAAACAAATAGAATAACTCTTCGACAATTGTTGATATAAAAATTTGCAATTTTAAACTATTGCAACTTCAACAATTTTGAAACGATTGAGTTGAAAATTGCTGCATACAATAGTTTAACCATCTCCCTATGAGCTCCAACTTAAATAATCCCTTAATGTTAGTAAACAACTCCGCCGCGATTTTTTGAAAAAAAACTCTATTTCAGTTTCTACTGGTCGTACAGAATTTGTTTCCTTTTCAGAATATACGCCAAAAATCTCATCTATCTCGTCCACTTATTGGCATTTCGATATCGATAATTGTCGAAAAGTTATTCTATTTGTTTGTAACAAAAAGACGAACCCCAATTTTGTTTATCTGTTTCAACAATCAAAGATTAAAAATTTATTTCGTTCTTTTTTGTTGTTGTTAGTATAATTCTGGAACTTTCATTTGCGTACCTGCAGACCGCTGTACGACCTCCAGATTGCTAAAAGTAAACAATAAAAAAAAGACATAAAAAGTTATAAATAAATTCACTGTGCAAAAAACTACTGAATATTTTTACTTAAAATTTTGCACATTTGTTGTATGCAACAAGAGGCTCCGTTAGTTGTAGTATAAAGTTAATGCAATATGTTTTTCTATTGTTTATAAATAATTGAAAAACAGCTATTTTAGCTGGGTTTTTTTGCAATAACTAACGAATAAATTATCCGATTCAGAGCTCATTTTGTAGGTATTTTCAATGGAAAGTGGATTTATTAAGCCAACTATTTTGAATTGGCCTAGAATTGATTGTATTATGTTGGCTAATTTCTTCGCAACAAATAGTAACTCCTGTTTTGCTGAATTTAGAAATGTGAAGACCTCCATGTAGGTAACATACTAAGAACTGTTATTTCCGCAATGAATAAATATCAGTAATCATAGGTATTATTAAGTTTTAAACTAAAACAAAATAAGTACCAAACATGGTTACCTAGCTTTGATTACTTTATTTCTAGCGTCAAAATTCCAATTTTCATCTTTGAAAACTTGAAAAATAATATGTAATTAAGAATTAAACAAATATTATCAAAACTTCATTTTAGATTGGGTAGACACAAGTTCCGAATTAGCTGAACCTACATTTTTCTATTATTTTCCGAACGTGGAACGGGAATAAATACCTTTTCAAGTGTTGTAATTTTAGTCCTTATACACTGAGGGTCCGCACAACACCTAAAAAACTTAGAACTCATCTTTTATTCCAAAAAAACTTTATATCTTCTTGTCAGTTTATCAGTCTTTTGCACCTGTGTGAAGTTAGCGACGTTATTCAGAAACGTTTCTACCAGCTACGAATTTTTAAAAGGGAACTTTTCATATGTGCCTAAAGAGTGAAAAACAAATTATAAAATAAAATTTGGAAAATTAGGTGCTTAATTCCGAGGTTTTCTAAAATATTTCACCATGATGTTGTACCCAGTGAAAAAATTAAAAACCCTGAAGGTTCAATTATAGACAACTAGTTCTAACCAAGAACCGGTACGAGTTATGTTATAAGATATGCCATTAACGGACAGTGGTTTAGTAAAGAAATGTGCAATTTTCACAAGGAAAGCTTCCAGTCTACAGCTGGAATTATTTTTCGAAAACGGCTGCTATATTGAAGAAAATAACCCACTACCGCAACAATCCGTAGCAGTTAAGATATAGAGTAGAAATTGCCAGCGACGGATAGTGGGTTAATAAAGAAATATGCAATTTTCACAAGGAAACCTTCGAGTCTACAAGTTAGAAATATTTTTCGAAAGCGACTACTCTTTTAAAGAAAATAACCCACCTTATAAGAACTGTAAATACCCCGTAGGAGTTAAGATACAAAGTAGAAACTGCCAGCGACGGACAGTAGGTCAATCTAGATATATGCAATTTTCACAAGGAAAGCTTCGAGTCTACAATTTGGATGAAATATTTTTCAAAAACTACTTCTATATCGAACAAAATAACTCACCATATACGAACCCTCAACAACCCGCAGAAATTATGATACAGATTTGAAACTGCCAGCGACGGACAGTTGGTCAATATATATATATATATATATATATATATATATATATATATATATATATATATATATATATATATATATACAGGTCTGGAAAATCCACACCAGAAACTCGACGTTTCTTAAGTAAAATAAAGAAAATACTATATTCATCAAATCAGAATGAGACAGAAGAATAAGCATCGTAAGCATCGACATACGATATAGAACGGGCGGCAGCATACGCCACGCCCTAGCACAACAAGAGGATTCCAAGTTATTTGCTTTCATTCGGCCGTCGAAGCGTAAGTACCGTGTTTCGCGCCAATTTTTTTTGTTACAATAGTAGTTTATTCCACCGAACAAAAAGAGCACATTATTAAGTGGTACACTATTCTAGTAAATAATCGGCAGATTTGTATTTACGTGCGAAAATCATCCTGTTCCTTGAAAATTTAGAATTTCGGAAATTATTAAAAAATTTGAGACAACCAGTTGTCTAAAAATTTGTAAAAAATGCCCTGATAATAATGAGGAGCAACCAATTCCTCAAATTACTGAAGAACGAACAAATAAGGGAGATTGACGTTTGTAGTTTAGCAGAAATTTTCCTTGCAATAGTACCATAATTGCCTAAGAACTTGATATGAACGCTCGAACAGTTCGGAATATTTTAAAGCTAATAGGGATATAACCCCTGAAGTTTTGGCAAATACGCGAACCATATTTTACAATAGTCTGGGTTTTAGTCTCGCTCAAAGTGGAGGACTGTTTGAACACTTCTTGTAGACTTTTAGGTGTTTTTGGTTGATTTAAATTGAATTTAATTATTTGTTTATTTATTTACAATTACTGAACGTGTTACTTTTATTTTTTACCAGAATAAAAGTTTATTTTTGAGAATGATTTTTAATTTTAAAGTGGTCTATTAGCTTATTTACTTAGAAATTACCGTTGCGTTTCACTAGTATTTTTATTAGAATAAATGTTTATTTTGTAACAGAAATATCAATTTTCTTTACACTCAACGGCCAATAAAAACTATTTTTTTTTTGTATTTCGACTATTTAATGTATTAAAAACAATCAGTGTATCAAATAGTCATTAAAAATTCCGTCGATTACGTTATAAGTTTAGACGAAAAGTAAGTACATCCTCTCATTCGTTTCAAGGTATTGCTCGTCTTCATGTCGCATAGAAGTTAGCGGGGGTAGTATTACGGTAGGCGTTCCCTACGATCTTCTGTCCGAACTAATCTGAAAGAAGTTAGACGGGCTTAGTGGGTTAGAATTTGAGAATTTGCGAAACGGCCAAAATAATTTCTAGTTAAGAAATTTAAAATAGAAGTTTGGCTACAGTAACGTTTCTATTAAACTTCGGTAATATGAACGGCCAGTCTTTTCTTTCTAAAGTTTTGTCTCCGGTCATAGGCAACAGTATTGTGGTTGCGTCGCGCCCAGTTATATTTGTGCGCCGCTCTTCTATTTGACATTGGATTGTCGAGAAACAAATATCAACGATTACAAAATTGGGCTAAACAGAAAGGCAGTAATATATTTTCGCCGTACTCTGGTGTGTAAAATACAAAAAAAGCATGTTATCCGCATGACGAGTATCTAACTTTTACTAAATCAAATGCCGAGGTAAAATTCCAAGGCTTACTGGATCATATAGTGGATCGAATTATATTGCTTAAAATTAGACGCCCTTGAACAAATCGATAAATTAGATTTGTAGACATGAGTTTCATTTGCAAATGGGGCTTCGATGGAACGTCAGGTCAGAGCTAGTACAAAATGAAATTCACTGATCCGAATATTTCTGATACAAACTTATTCCTAACCTCTCTTATTCCGCTTCAATTAGCAGGTATTAACAACGAGAACAGATTGTATTGTACAAATCCAAACATTCGTCTATTATGAATTGCGGGCCTTTGAAATTTGAATTTATTAAGAAAACCGAACAAAAGTCTTTAACGAAAATAGAAAATTATGAACTCGAACCAGCCAACTTGCCCCATATAATAGAGTTTTCTTTGCCACCCGAGTTTCAGTACAGTACAACTTATCTATGACGATGATAGATGGCTAGGTGAATGCTTTGACTAGAGCGAAATCGGTCCAACGTTGTTACCTCTGCCAAACAACATCTCAGTTCAACAACATTGATACTGTGTCCCAGCAAATACAGAGTATTTCAAGCTACAGCCATTATAACAAGAGTCAAGCGAAAACTGATCCTCCGGTTTCTCGTCTTTTTGCAAACTATTGGAAGCGGACATTAAACTGCAATAGAGAAGTTTTGGGAATACAAACTTCAAACAGCAAGATTATTCTTCAAAGGATATTCTTGGTACAACATTCCAACAGGAATCCACAAATTACTTACTTTATTGACCAGACATCATAGCATTTGCAATAATACCGATAGGTAAACTATCGAAAGATGCACAAAAATCAACGGACAAGTTGATAAGAATCTATCGTCTAGACTTTGTCCGAAAATCTTCTCGAGAAAAAATATGGAGGATGTGTTCCAGAACTTTTGGCATCGATGGATCCTTACACTGTTTTTGACATAGTAAGGATTCGGATAACAATTCATACGTATTGGAGAATGAGAAAAGAGCTGTTAATACAGAAGGCAGTGATTAAAAAGTTCTTTTTATTATTTTTATTACAGTCGTATTATTTATTCATTTATGTGAATCAATAAATATTATATTACTTACAAATTATTTGCATTGGTATTTATTAAGAAGTCTTAAGCATAGAGGAAAAAGTACTTTCGCCTTTTTAACGATTATCGATATCCATGTATTTATTATTATAGTATTGTATTTAAAATGTACCTTGAAATCAAGCGCAATATTTTATTCATGGAAATAGAATTATTCTTTTTATTTTATTTTTAAAACATTGAACCACATTAGACGTTTTTCGAATTTATTTTCATGATTTTAAAGTTTCAGTCTGCCATGTTAGATCCGATTTTTATTTTTAATATCAAATCCGTACTTTCGACCCACTGTGTTTTGACGATCCGAAACCAGCGAAAAGTCCTTGCCCGACTCCATTTTTGCTAGAAAACAGGAAACAAGCTACGAGACAACAATATGCTTTATTTCACTTCTAAACGGGTTGTCCGTCGCTTTTTGTTACGTGCCTTTTTTTTAAGAGGTTCTGTTCTCGACTTTCCACACCTGTATATGTTCCAAATTTTTTTGTCAAATTTGTTGATCAAGCGGTAGGCGCAATTGACAAGTTCCCTTCTAAAATTCATCGCTGGTAGAAACATTTCTGAAAAACGTCGCTAACGTCAGGCGGGTGTCTTTGACAACAAGTGAAGTCACAGTGGTCAAGGAACACGTATGGGCTTTTTTAAGCGAATTTTAAACGAAATTTCAAATGATTTTTAAAGTTTTAGTGGTAGTAAAAAAATAATATTAAATATTTTGGGCTACATTAAGTACTTAAGCATGGTTTAAAACACTTTCTCAAAAATAGTCAACATCCCTATTCATGGATATCCCAAAAATCTGAATTTAAGTTATGGGGCAAGAACACTAGTCATTAAAATGAAAATGAAATTGCTCTAAAAATGACTTACCAATTCCTCACACCATCCTAAAATATTAGCTAATCTAATATTTTCTGGAGTAAGTTTCTCTGGATCTTCTAGCAATTTGTATGTTGAAACAAGCATGATTCCGCCGTATTTATTGCCATTGTTCGTCATGTATTTTATCATCTAAAAGAAATTTTATTTGGAATAGAAAAAAATATTAATTGGAATGTACATATGTAAAGACAATTACGTAATTTTAATAATTTTTACTATATTCCAAATGATTTTACATACATACACATGTGTATTTTTTACTGTTTTTTATTTTACTTGATACCACATTACTTTGATGCTTCAGTTCATAAATCCTCATCACATGGAGAACGAGGCCCTGAAGACTGTTTATAGTCTCAGTTGCCTGGAACATCTTGGAATTGGAACGGGCAGCTACTCAGGTATCTGGGAAAGCGCGGTGGTCCATTAGTCTCCATGCGGACAGATAACATGACACCGCTTTTAAAACCCAACCTCCCCTGGAGATATTTCTGCCAAGTAGAGAGGATTGGGAGGGAGAACAAAATCTTCCGAAAAATGGATCCTGGTGGTATACTGAGGGATCTCGACAAGATGAAAGAGCACAAGAGTCAGAGAGTACTACCCTCTCGGAGAATGGGCGACAATTTCCACAGCGGAAATTTACGCTATTTTACAATGTACCCATCTATGTGAGAGGGACGTAGATAGGAATAGAGTAATAAATATATGCTCAGGCAGTAAGGCTGCGATATTGGCAATGAAGTCCAGTGTCTTGACTTCGCGACTGGTGTCTGAGTGCAACGATATACTAAATGGTATGACAAGGAGAGGCTGCACAGTCAGACTCGTATAGGTCCTGGATCACTCAGGCATACGCGGGAATGAGGAAGCAGACCGTCTGGCAAAGTTGGGTTCGGCGACTAAACCGTATGGACCGCAACCAATATTACTTGTCCCAATTGCTATTGGCAAAAAGGAATTAAAATCGTTGCTGGAAAGTAAGTTTATTGAATCGAGGAGGGGAGTTCCTGGAATGAGGTGTGCTAAAGAACATATAACTGGGCGTAGTGCACGGCGTACTAAGAAGCTTCTCTTTTTGGGAAGGAAAAAGCTGCGAATTGTGGTGGGATTATTGACAGGACATTGTCACCTCAGGGGCCATCTTCATAGAATCTGTGTCGAAGACGACCCGACATGCAGATGGTGTTTGGAGGAGGATGCAACTGTTGACCATGTCCTCAGAAAGTGCCCAGCACTCAATGGACTGAGACAGAGATATTTCGGAAATACAGTTTTGTTAACGGAAGTAGGTAGGCAAGTTCAACTAACGGGGCTGCTTGGATTCGCAAAGGCGATCGGCCTCGAATAACTTGCAGATATGGTGAGATGTAAAGGGCCCAATGGAGGCCTGGGCATCGATGATCCAATATCATCACCTCTTTTCCATTCATTCGTTCATTCATTCAAAGTCACTGTTTTATTTTTAATTATTAACCCGATGGTAAAACAATATTATTAATGTCGGTTAATGCACGTCTATATCAAGAATTTCTTGTAGTGCCAGTGTATGGTATAAGTTTCAAGTTTAGTGGTTAGATCTTTAGATTAAACAGTGCTTCGCTTCGGGGCTTTTGTCAGGCAGTTTATTTATAAGAAGCTGGCCATAAACAACTTTTTGTTCATCTTCTTGTATATAACTTTTTCAGAAAAATGCTCTAAACGGATTTATTTAGTTGGTTTAAAATAATTATGAGCATGACCAAATTGCTTCATCCGTTGAATTTGAAATTTCTCGTTTTTTGGAAAACTATTATTGGTAATATAAGATTTAGTTTGTTCCCCTTAAATTAACTATTTGATTCTAAAAAAAAATTAATATATATTATTGAATTCTTTAGAACTTAGCAATGATAAGGAAATATATTACAATTTACCAGATGAAAAACAGCATTTTTTTAAATACAAAAAAAACTTTAAAATTCATGTTGTTTGAAATTCTTAGTAATACGTTACACAAAATACATAAAACAACCAAAAACAAAGAAACATTCCTGTAAAAATTAAAAGTCTTTAGTCAGTATCAAGAATACGCTTTTAACAATATAATAAAAATTTAGGGAATTATTTTTGCGCCACCATTATTTGCACGGCATGGCGCTGAGCACAGTGGGGACATCTCTGATATAAGAGAGATATTATAAATGAGCGTACCCACGAGGAAAAACATGACTTATTTTATTTCTAGTCTATTATCAGGAATAGACTATAACCAGTTTTATTTTTGACTCAGCTTTTACTTTACACATACCTCAACAAATCTATTCATAGCATCAGAAAATTCTTGGTTTCTTTCGGTATCAGTCAAGTCCTTGATTATGTCTGGAAATGTTGCCATAAGGTCTCTTAATGACAAAATGTCCGCTTGTGAAGACTCGACTAGAGTTTGCTGAGAGGTGGAGAAATCTCTGTAAATAACAAAAAATACACCCTTTCATATATATATATATATATATATATATATATATATATATATATATATATATATATATATATATATAAATGTGAATACGGTAAAATTTTCAAACCACCATATTGGATCCGCCATATTGAATTTCAAAAATATATTTTTAATGCCTTAATTTAATCTAAATCTAAACCTTTCAAAACTCCTTAGTACCAATCTTAGATGAAATCCACAAATTTAAAATTTCTAAACGGTCATATTACATCTGACATATTAGATTTTCTTAAAATAGTAATATATAAGGTGGTCCATTTAAAATAAGCAAGTTGATACACCACCTTGAAATATTTTGCCGGATTGCCCCGATATTTTCAAAATTTTCAGATATAATGTTTTCTATATATAGATTGCAATGTTTCGCGGTGGGACACACTGTATATGATAGGTATTTATATTTTATTGCTAAATTACCTTATAATATTAATATGCTGAATCTGCTTCATCCATCGTCGATATTTACCGTTATTATCGCAAATGAGTTCCATAGTGTGTGGTGTTTTGTAGTCTTGTACTTTAGATATCGTATAACCATTTTTATCTGTTGACATTCTTCTGCAAATTTTTAACAGCTCACAATAAAAACGGTTTTGGCCCAATTTCATGGAAAACATGGTTTTTTGGATGAATTGGGTTTAATTTCAGATCAGAAGAGTTACAAAGTGTTGTAAAATACTTGAAGTGTCAATATATTGAATGAAACCGCCTAAACTTTATTATCTTAAACCCCTAAGAAGTCCGACAGATAAGCAAATAAGCACTGAATTCAATGTTTTTAAACGATACCTAATTTACCGTCTAACACTCGCTGCTAAATTAATTAAATTTACTGTGTGTAAAAACTGAAATTTTCGTTTTATCAAGAAGGCAAAGATGGATTAAGAACAACTGCGCGTTTTGTGCGCACTTTTATATGGCAAAGATCTTTTTTTTTCGGTCGTTTCTTAATAATAAATTTAAAAATACAACTTATTTTATAACATTAATTTACATATTTTTTTTAAAACATAGTTATAATAAAAAACTTAAAGTTAATTAAAATCCGTACAGCGTGTCGAGTATTGAAAAATAAATAAAAAAGTTGTTGGAAAAATGAAAGTTTCCCTGATTTATTTTTGTCTGTTATTTTTTATTTCGATTAATGGTGTCATAAAATATTCATACCTACATTGACAGACAAGTAAAGCGCTTCGCAAATAAATTCACAGTGGCAAATGATCACTCATATACTAGACATACGTGTGTAATATAACATTAAAAGTTTTAGATTATATAATTATTATTGAATATATACGTATAGGTACAAAAATTTATTGTTTTTTTATGTCTTAATTTCATGTGTTTAAGTGTACGATTTTTTTTTTAATTTTCAAAATTCTTAGGCCATTTTAATTTTAATTCTCTCTTCCTCGCGCCGCAGCAAAATTTGGCAATGTAATATTTAATTTAATAATATTCAGTTTTTAGTATATTACTAGTAATTTTCCTTAATTTTTTCTCTGAGTAGCAAGAAACCTTTTCCAGTCGAAAAATAACAGGTTTAACTTTATAAAATAATATAAAACAAGCACTTTTTGCGCAAACCTAATAATGTACAAGTAATTTTACAGGAAAAAAATCAATCTTATAAATTATAATTGAGAAGAAAACCTTTTTAGCTATGAACTTCGGGGTATTTTTCAAGAAATTTAGGACAAAATGATGCCTGAGAACGTCCTGTTTTAGGAAAATAACTGGATTGTTAAGTACAATAATGATAATCGATAGTAGCAGTTTAGTAATCAAGTAAGTATACTTGACGGCAGGGGCGGATCCAGCCTCTCTCTTTGGGGGGGGGCGGTGATATCACAAAAGTACGAAAGCGAAAGCAGGTTGTCGACGGGGGGTAGACAACGGCAACATTCCCATTTCTAATGTAAAAGGTAGGGTGGGTTGGGTCTATTTTTCTGAATTTCAAGGTCTTGAAGAGTAGGGGGAGGCGATCCCAAGAAAAAACCAGTTGCCAACCGGGGGGAGGATGCGAGCAGCATACACATTCCTAGTATGAGGCAGAATCGGGTCTATTTCCCTGAATTCAAAGCACTTGGTGAAGGGGCTATCGCCAGAAAAACAAGGTTGTCAACGGGGGGGGGGGGGGGTATTGTCAGCAGCATACATATTCCTAATATATGCAGAATCGGTTCTATTTTCCTGAACTCAAAGCTCTTGGGAAGGGGAGAACTAGAGAGAGTAATAAAACTGTTACCGAAACCTCAAACTTACCTGCTCCAGTGTGCAGGTAACTGAGGACTGCCGTAAATCTAATTATATTTAAATATTATAAGCTTTTATAAATTTACTGCAGCAATAAAATTTCTGATAGTTCAATTTAATTTCTGCCAGTGAGAAAAGTACACCTTACAGTGTGTCTTTAGTGATTTATCTTTTTTGTGGTTGTTTTTATATATTATTTGAGATTAGTGAGATACCTAGAAGATATGGCTTCCACATCTATATTTATTCCAAAATCGTTAAACTAGGGCATTTTTTCCTCAACGAAAAACTTATTACGATGACCGTTTTTGATGCCTTAAGATATCAATATCTCGATAATAATGTTAAAAGCTCTATTGAGATGTATTCCAACATAACAGGAGTTGGAAAATCTACTATGTACCGAATACTAAAGGAGAAAAAAATAACTGGAATTGTTAGTACTCCCAAGCTACATTCGATCACACAAGCAAAGGAGTTGTACATACATTTTATTATGAGAAGCAGATCCCAACCGTCAACAAAATTCTAACTAAAATCAATAAAGATCGGGGTTTACCTGAAACTAAAAGAACTGAGCTCTAGAAATTCACTTAATTTTTGCTGGGAAAAACCAGATAGGAAATCTGTTCTTATAGATTGTCCGTAAAATATCCGTTGGAGAAGGAAAATCTCTCTCAAGTAAAAAGTAGAGTTGCTAGAAATAACACAACTTACAAAATTAGTAATTTAACTGATCTTTTGAAAGATTTTTTTGAATAAAGTTAGTGCAGAAAATTGGGAAGAATCCAGATAATAAAAGAATAAAATAAATGGGGAAACTCGATCTCATGATCGGTGAGATAGAGGAACCAATTATAATTAATTTGAGCGAAGATAGCTTCACTGACTTTGATTACAAATTAGATACGTAATGTTTACCAGCGTAAACACAATTTATTATTTAAATTTTCTGTAACATATAAAAATTAATTAAATTTGAATCCCTTTTTAGTGTTTAATTTCAATTTTGCAGATGGTTTAAGAAATAAATAAACTGAAACGTCAAATATTCTAAAAATGTTTTTAATTAATAATAAAATGACCGATAGCTCCAAAAAAAATTTAATGTTATATGGACGAATTTATTTTTTTATATATGTTTAACTTCTTGTATTTTTGACAATTGGTATTTTGTAAGTATTTAAATTATAACTTATAATTTCTTGAGAGAAAAAGGCTACGTTTTAGTCTGAATGTACCTAAAACGGTTTCTATGCCAAAATTAAAAATAATAAAAATACTGTTGTGATTTGTGTTAAATAAGTGAAAATTATCTATATTTTCTAATGTATGTGAATTATTAAGAAATCATAAGAAAGAAAATAATATAAAAACTTTTTATTTTAAGTTTTTAACCGAAATAATATTCTGTGCTATAAATACTTAGTGATAAAATGATCCTCTTTCCAACGCCTATGACAAGGATTAAACTTCACATCCAAATATCTATTGTTATCCTATCCAAATAGTTCATTATTATAGACCGGTATTTTTTATTATAAAATTTCTAACCCATTTCTATGAAAAATATATGTGTCTAACAGATTTTGCCAAAGACATCGGAATAAAGAACACAGGTACTTTGCGAAGAAAAAAAAGGATAAAAAATTATTTATTACTCTCTCTAGTTCTTGAATAAACTATAGTATAAGAGGCAAAATCGGGTCTATTTTCCTGAACTCAAAGCTCTTGGGGGGGGGGGGGGGGGGCGATCGCCCCCACCGCCCCCCCCCCCTCTTGGATCCGCGCCTGACTTGACGTAGAAGTTTACCTTGTCCTAAGTTACACAATGACTAAAAAACTTCAGGTTCAAAGTCAAATGCACTATAATAGCTTAAGTTATTACATAATACTGATTAACTAATACTCTTTTGATCATTTACATAAATTAATGTCAGTTTAAAATAATTAAAATACCAGTATTTTGTACGTATTATATAATTATTACGAAAATATTTGACAAAAAACATCATACTTATAAATTTTTGTTATATACAAGACCTTTCACTTTAACTGAACTAGTCCCACCAGCAAAAATTACCACTTTCAATATAATCTTTTTCGAGCTCTAAATGTTTTTTTTAAAAGGAATGTTGTCCGTTACAATGCCCCCTTCCAAATCTCGATCGTTCCGAATAATCTTCTCTGGACCGCCTGTCTTCAATAACCTTTTCACAATTTTGACAACTTGTCAAACAACTCAAGTTACTTCAACGACTTCTGAAAACAAACTGTCCACGAAGGCCAATCTGGATCCTTCATATATTTTTTTTTCGCCGATACCAAAAGATTTCCGATTCCTCTAGAAATATTTTCATTATACATGGTATAATAAAATCAAGAAAAAGGAATAACTTGGCAGTTTCTAGATCTTGTATCATAAGCAAATAGAATTTTTTTAAAAGTTCGAGACCTTTATTCATAGACGTCGCATGAGGAAATTAACAAAACATGAAATTAATTGAATAAATTACGAATTCGTTGAAAATAAACCTAAAATCCTGCAAACTACAAACACAAACTAATAATATAAAATGTATACTGCTATAAAGTCCGTTACATTACCCCTTTCAAGTCTGGATCGTTCCGATCAACCTTCTTGATCTTGATAATGGACCATTCTGTCAAGATGCACGACTTTCATTTCTTTTCAAATTGTTCAAAGACACTCTTTCTCCAACAATGAATTCACCATTATTGGCTTTGAAATCATAGTGGATCTTCATTCTGTCGCTTTCTATTCGTAGTCGTCACTGTACTTTCTCGAGTATGACTTGTCGATCGTTCTTCTTCCGTAGTCCCTTGCGCAGTCGCAGTCTCTCTCACCCCTTTGAGAAGTGGCAATGCAACGAACTTTATAGCAGTATGCATTTCATAGCATCATTTTGTGTTTCTAATTTGTAGGGTTCTATTTTTATTTTCTACAAGGTTTTCAATTCGTCAACTATGTATTTTTTTTTATGAATGTACAACAATAACTCCAGAACGACGGCACCGATTTGAATGAAATTTTTTACGTTATGTTCAGGAAGTTACTGGGGTGGTCCCATATTTTTTTGGATGAAATTGGTGCAGTAAAATCCAAAATTGGTATGAGGGAATTTTCGGGGTCGTACAAAACGAATCTAAAATTATTTAAAAAAATTCAATATGGTGGATCCAATATGGCGGACAAAAAAAATTAATTTTGTCCGATTTTCTCCAAAATTGGAGTGGGCAAGTTTTCGAGGTCGCACATAGTGAATCCAAAATATTTTTAAAAAATTTAATATGGCGGATCTAATTTAGCGGACAAAAAAATCAATTTTGTCCGATTTTCTCCAAAATTGGTATAGGGGAGTTTAGGGGTGGCACATAACGAATCTGAGATTATTTTAAAAAAATTCAATATGGCGTATCCAATATAGCGGAAAAAAAATTAATTTTGTCCGATTTTCTCCAAAATTGGAGTGGGAAAGTTTTCTAGGTCACACATAGTGAATCCAAAATATTTTTAAAAAATTTAATATGGCGGATCTAATTTAGCGGACAAAAAAATCAATTTTTTCCGATTTTCTCCAAAATTGATATAGGGGAGTTTTGGGGTGGCACATAACGAATCTGAGATTATTTAAAAAAATTCAATATAGCGTATCCAATATAGCGGAAAAAAATTAATTTTGTCCGATTTTTTTCAAAATTGGCATGGGAGAGTTTTAGGGTCGCACATTACGAATCTGAAATTATCTGAAAAAAAAATAAATATGGCGAATTAAAGATTCTACATCTCTCGATTTTGTCTAAAATCAGTAATGGGTGATTTTTATTAGTGTTAATTACGAATTTAAAATATTTTTTGAAAAACTCATTCTGGCGAATTGAATATGGTGTAGTAAAAACTTTACCTTTTTCGACTTTCTCTTAAACTGATATAGAGGGTTCTTGAGGGTGTAAACTATGAATTTAAAAGTATTTTTTTTATGATTCAATATGACGCATCCAATATAGCGGACTAAAAATTTTACAATTTTCGATTTTGTTGTTGGTGCGACTAAATCGTTTTTGAGGATCTAAATGGCGAATATAAAATTATTTTAAGAAAATCTAATATGTCAGATGAAATATGACGGTCTGGAAATTTTCAAATTTCATCCAAAATTGGTATTAAGGAGCTTTGAAGGGTTTAAATTTAGATTAGATTAAGATGTTAAAATTATTTTTTTGAAATACAATATGGCGGATCCAGTATGGTGGGGTGTATTACGAATATGAAGTTAATTTTTTACAGCTATTAGGTTAATAAGATACACTATGAGAGACTGAAAATTTTACATAAAATAATAAAATTGATATGCGGGGTTCTTGGGACGTATACAAACTCAATATGTAGTATAAAATAAATCGGGCTAAGAAATTTACGTCTCAAGTTCTTTTAATTGTGTAGATTTTCTATGACAGACTAAATATTTGCTTGGTATAATTTCACTGGTATATAGAGAACTCTAAGAATCAAAGAATTTTTAGTGATTCGTATTAAGGAGATTTATAACTTTAGATAAAACAGGTACTTTTTTGCCACCTTGGAGTCATTGCAAGTTACACTAATCTCGATTAGTACTTAGTTCAAATAAGTTATGGATCATAATAAATTCAAAACTAAATATCGAAAAATAAAATTTTTATAAAAAAATTGAACCGACTTCTAAAAGTGCGCTTAAAAGTGAAAAATAACTATAAATTTTTATACAAAATTGAAATTTTTGAAGTCGGTGTCAAATTATTTCCAAATGCAAATCACATTTTGTCAGGTATTAGTTTTGCGCCGACATGAAATATTTCAATTTCATATAAAAATTTATAGTTATTTTTCACTTTTTAGCGCACTTTTAGAAGTCGGTTCAATTTTTTTATAAAAATTTTATTGTTAATTTTCTCATAAGACATCTATAAATAAGGTTTGGGATTTTTCAGGAAATTTTATTTTCTTATTTTCAACATGGGGCATCTGACAGAAGATCTAAACTGCCAAATTATTCCTTTTTCTTATTATTAGTATACCATGTATTATAAAAATGCTCTAGAGTATTCGGGAATCTTCTGATCTCGGCGGAAAAGGTATATAAAAGGTTCGTTCGTCTTTCGTGGAGAGTTTGTTTTCAGAAATCGAACGAGAATACGACAATACACGACCGCGAGAATAACCGTAGGATGGGATTGTCCCCATTCTCTCAAGAGAATGATCACTTTCCATTAAGAACCAGCACGCGAACTCCATAATAGGATAGAAACGAAATTTCTTTGCTATTTCTTTCTATTATGGAAAATCATTCAAAACTTACACTATAAGCACATTCAGCAATGGTCGGGTATGTCCGAACAAGCAATCGTGCTATAGAAATAGAAACAATCTTTGGCTTGTTGCTATTTTTCTATCTCTCTCAAAGTAATTCGAATGCTGCATAAGTTTGTCTCATTTTTTCCTGATTTACGTGTGTTTGAATTTATGGTTATGTCGAATGTGAGATTTGTTTCTAAGACTAAAATATATATATTCATAATTGTGTTTTTATTTAGCTAAAAGTATAAATTTAATTGTTCTAAAAGAAAAAATATCAAAATTGCAATAATTATTTTACCCTGTTTATTTATTAACGCTAAGAATCGGAACAATAATAAATTATTAGAGCTTATTTTAGAAAAAATAAATAAATATATACAAAAGTCGGTCTAAACCCAAGAATCACGATTTTCAACTTGACCAAAGTCGTGAAAGCTTCCGTTCTTTATTAAATATATACATATCATATATACAATTTAAAAAGTATTTAATTCTGTTTTAATGGGTTGCACAAACTTCTGACAGGGTTCTGCTAAATGCCTGTTGAGTCCAGGGGCGGATCCAGCCTCTGTCTTTGGGGGGGGGGGGGGGGCGGTAATATCACAAAAATACAGCAAGGCAAGCAAAAGCAAGTGGTCGACGGGGGGCGGGGACACCGGAAACATTTCCATTTCTAGTATAAAAGGCAGGGTCGGGTCTATTTTTCTGAATTTGAAGGTCTTGGAGAGGGGGGAAGCAAGCAGCATACACATCCCTAGTATAAGAGGCAGAATCGGGTCTATTTTCCTGAACTCAAAGCTCTTGGGGGACGGCTATTGCAAGAAAAACAAGTTGTCAACGGTAGGGGGGAGGGGAGTGCAAGCAACATAGGCATTCCTATTATAAAAGGCAGAATCAGGTCAATTTTCCTAAACTCAAAGCTCTTGGGAGGAGGGGAGGAGCAATCGCAAGCATAAACATTCCAATACTCTATTCAAGAACTAGAGAGAGTAATAAAACTGTTACCGAAACCTCCAACGTACCTGCTCCAATGCTGCAGGTAACTGAGGAGAGCCGTAGATCTAATTATATTTAATTATATTTAAATATTATAAGCCTTTATAAATTTACTGCAACAATAAAATTTCTGATAGTTCAATTTAATTTCTGTCAGTGAGCCAAGAACACCTTATAGTGTGCTTAGTGATTTATCTTATTTGCGTCTGTCTTATATATTATTTGAGATTAGTGAGATACCCAAAAGTAATGGCTTTCACCTCTATATTTATTCCAAAATCGTTAAACCAAGGTAATTTTTTCCTAAACGAAAAACGTATTACGATGAAAATTTATGATGCCTTAAAATAGATTAGATAATAATGTTAAAAGCTCTGTTGAGATGTGTTCCAACATGACAGGAGTTGGAAAATCTTCTATGTACCGAATATTGAAGGAGAAAAAACGACTGGAATTGTTAATACCCTCAAGCCACATTCGATCACCGGCAGACGAAAAACCTCGTTGGAAGAAGAGATGAAAACTGCAATAAAAGGATTTGTACATACATTTTATTATGAGAAGCAGATACTAACCGTCGACAAAATTGTAACTAAAACCAATGAAGATGGGGATTTACCTGAAATTAAAAGAACTGAGCTCTGGAAATTGCTCGGAGAACTTAATTTTTGCTGGGAAAAATCAGATGGGAAATCTGTTCTTATAGATCGTCCGGATACTGTCCGTTGAAGAAGGAAATATCTCTCTCAAGTAAAAGGTATCCTTTTGAGTTATTTTTACTTTCAGTTCTTTACATGAAGTAATCATGATCACTTCGATCTAATGACAAGTAAATGCATATTCAAAAGAACAAGCAATTATCAGTTTCACTTTTTTCACTTTGATTATTTGATAATTGATCTAAAGAATACAGCCAACGTCATCACTGTCACGAACTTGACATATAAGTTGCTTGGATCTATGTCACATTCGTGATCGTTGCCAAAGGCTACGTTGCCTGGTTCATATTTTATAGTCATTTTCATGTAATTTCTTCGAAATTTGCTTACTTTTCCCTTTGAAAACGATTTTAGGAAATTTTTTAATGATGAAAAGTAGATTTATTAAGGCAAGTAATTTGAATTTGCCGAGATTGATTGTTTTAAAGTGGCCAATTTCTTCCTAACAAATAATAACTTCTGCCCTGCTACTTTTACAATTGTAAGGACTTTCATGTAACTAATTTACCAAGGATTGTTATTTCCGCAACCGATAATGAATACATATGAGAAGTAATCATAGGTATTTATAAGTTCAAAACTAAAATAAAACAAGTGGTGCCGAATCCTTGCGGGCTAGCTGAAGCCACATTTTCCTATTATTTTTCGAAGATGGAACACTTTTCGGGTGTTTTAATTGTAGTACTTATACACTGAGGCACTGCACAATACTTAAAATAACTTAGAACTCATCTTATATTTAAAAAATTACGAAAAAACTATATCTCCTTGTCAGTTTACCAGTGTTTATATACTAGTAACGTAACAAAAATAAAGTGACAAGTAATGGCGTTTTGGAGGGAAATTTGAAACGGAATTTTAAATTTATGATTTTTAAAGTATTAGTTGTATAAAAAAAATTTAATATTTTGAACTACATTAGGCACATGGCTTTAAACACTTTTCCAAAAATAATCAACATCCCTATTGTTTACAAGCAAAAAAATACATTTCTTCTTTCACCCACTTTTTTAATAATAATTTTGGAATAAATATATTTTTAAAATGTCCTTCAAGAATAAATTTCATTTATAAATATATTTCTAGAAGCATTATCTTCTGAGAAACACTTGTTTAAACTTTGGGTATCTCTAATAAACAATTGGCATTACTTATAAACTATTCAACCGATCTGGCTGAACTTTCACACACTTATAAAGACCTATAATGGCCTCATCATTAAGGTATTATATGTCACTTTCGTTTATTATTGTAAACATTATTAACATTTATAAAATGGTTCAAGAAAGTGAGTTTTTCGTAATAAACTGAATTAATAAACTTCTGGTTCTATTTTTAATAAAGCATCTTTATGTGAGCGTTAACCAATATTTTTTGAAGTTACTTTTATAATATGTAATTTATTGCAATTTACAATTGATATAATATGAAGATTCTAAATTTTATTTCAATTCTGCATTTTTAATAACATTATTTTTGTAGATAAATTTCTCCAAAATAAAATCTCTAGCAACTTTAAAGAACATGTCTTGAAATGGACCTTTCGGGATTTGTTGGATTTGCGCTACGATGGTATTATATATTTCCTCTTTGTAGGCGGTAAACATGTTTTGAAGGTCGAGATCTTCGTAGAGACGTCTGACTTCAGCAACGGATTCTGATTCAGATCTGTAAAAAAAAGTATAGTATAAATAAACATGGATTGCTAAAGGTGCGTATGCGAATTTTGCAGACTTCGATTGATGTCGAGCGCCTTCAGCAGCTGACATCAAATGATACAATATAAGCATTTAAAACACAACAAGTCAATTTCACTGTAATTTTATTGTCTACGAGCAGGTTGACCAAGGCCCATAGTGGTTCATTTTTTGTTTATTTTTGGTACGAACTCAAAGGAATTTTTTTCCTCTAGTTGGGCGGCTTTATAGAAAGCTATTTTGAAAAAAAAATACTTTGCAGCGAGAACGACGATACGAGAAATATAATGAAATGGGCTCGTTGTATCTCAGACGCTTTGGTTTTCATCGCCGACCGCCGAAGGCACAAGGGTTCGTGATAAATTTAAAGGAGCCTCGCACCAGGCTCGTCACGGAAGCGAGTTGCCGTACATATACATATTTTAAGACCTTAAAATTCCATAAAAGGAAATACATCAAAAAAAATATCGAATTAGTTTTCCAAAATGGAAGTTATCCAAATAAAATTAATACGGGGTGTCCGAAAGGAACTTTCTAATTTCTCGGGAGCATACAGGGAGGTCAAAAAAACTCTACTTTAACATACAAAGAGAATTCTAAAGTACCCCTTGACGGAGATACTGAGGGTACCGAGAGATTTATCTTATCGGCTCTAAGTTTTCAACCAACATGTATAATTTAATGAAATTTTAATATTTTATAGAGGCCATAACGACTCATTAAACCATATTACAGTAGATGTTTTAGATCATCAGAGAAGTCAGAAACGGACTTGCAGCCACACTTGTTGGCCTATTTTTTTGACAGGTGTCATTTTACAGAGCAGAAAACTGATTTTTTAAATCCTTGGGTCATTCCTCTTTAAAAAAGGTATTCCTAATTTGTTTCTATAAAACGGTGTATATGCGAAAAACTCAAAAGTTACTATTAATAAACACAAACAGGTAAAAATCAGGTTGTTATTGTTAATACCTAAGTAATGAATTACTATTGATGGAACTTCTTAAAACCGTCAATATTTTTAAAAAAATTGAAAATTTATCTTACGCAGAGTATGCTGATATGCATGTAATTTTTGGTGAAGCGCTGTCAAATTCTTCGAAGCCTAGAATGCTTTACGCTGAAAGATTTCCAGCTCAAAAATTGACAAATCCAAAAATCTTTGAAAGGGTTGATCGAAGCCCAAGAGAAACAGGTAAGAGATGATTAGAAAATAATTATTAGAGTTAAGGAATCAATTTTTCATATATTGTAATCATGGTCATTTTTGCCGCGACGTTGCGATAAGGGCCCTATTAGGAAAGCTCGAGACCCTCACGTAGAAGAACAAATTTTGCAAGATATTGCTAACAACCTTTCAAACTGACTAGCTGGATTTAAAACGCTTTAGTTACTTTTCAAATATATTCCACTTATCCTAAATTTAAAATAGTACTGGTATATTCAGTCCTGCTTTAAAGCCTACCTTCCGTAATGTTCTTCCATAGTTTTCCACTGTGCAGGAGTCGCCTTCTGAAGTGCCATAACTGCCAACCACGAGCATCTACCAATTTGAATGTCAGTGCCTATTTTGCCGGATACTGATGGATCACCAAAGCAGTCAAGAACGTCATTCTGTAAAAAATGAAAATATTGCTCCGGACGGCCGATTTTTATACACACTTTATGGTTTTATCACCTTTTGTATTCAAAAATCTGAAAACGTGTCAAACAATTCAGGTTATATCAACGATTTCTCAAGACAAACTCTTCACGAAAGCTGATCTGGGCCATTTATGCTGATACCAGAAGATTTCCAAATCTTCTAGAAGGATTTTCATACTACATGGTGTAATAAAAACGAGAAGAAACAATAATAATAATTTGGCAAATTCAAGATCTTCCATCATAGATATTCCATGTTGAAAATAAGGAAATAGAATGTTCTATAGAGTTCTAGTCCTTCTTTCATAAACATTTCATGAGCAAATTACCAAACGTAAAATTATATCAACAAATTATGAACTCGTAGAAAATAAATCTAAAACCTCACAAACTACAAACACAAACTAATACTATGAAATGTATACTGCAATAAAGACCATTACATTGTCCACTTCAAAGTCTTGATCGTCCGGATCAAGCTTCTGGATCTTGATAATGGGTGAATCTGTCAAGATGCACGACTTTCATCTCCGCAGATCGTTTAGTCAGATCAATACGTAGTATGGACCTTTCCATGACTGTTTAAGCTTTCATGAACGCCCTTTGGTTCTTTTTGGATTATACAATCAAACTTTTTCAACAATCATAAATCCACCATTATTGACTTTGAGGTCATAGAATATCTTCATTCTGTTGCTTTCTATTTGTAATTTTTGACAGATTTTTTCGTGTAAGACCTGAAGCTGCTTATTGAGTTGGTTAGTGTAATCTTCCCAAGTTGTTTTAGTATGGGTTGGACGTCCAGTAAGCAAATCGACTGTAAGATGTAATTCTTTTTCTAAAAGTTATGATAGGTGTTTTCGAGTGGTTTTCTGAATGGCTGAGCGATAGGCTAGCAAAAATAGCTGAATGTGTTTATCCCAGATATCTTATTATTAATTTACTTGTATGCTGATGGAATACTTCAGCGTTCTGTTAAATCTCTCAACCATTCCATCTGATTATGGACGTAGGGGTGTTGTTCTAGTTTTGTGGATTTTCAGAAGCTTGCAAAGGTAGTGGCTTCTTGATTTAGTATGCTCTATACTTCTAACCATTTGCTGAAGTAATCCATAGCCATCAAAATATAGCAATTCTTGGATTTATCAATTGGATATTGTCCTGTTAAGTATACTGCAAATACAAACAGTCAGTACAGGTTTTGCACCAATTTTTTACATCTGCTCAGCTCCTCACCCAAAAAAAACTGACTCCAACTTTTTCAAGAGTTTTCATAACCCGTAACTGTCCGCCACTTACACAATTAAGTAAAGCTTGCATTACTTGTAGAACCTTTTTGATGGGTAATATAGTCTGGTATTTGTTGTCTAATCAAAGAATCCCATAAGGCTCAGAAACCTTTTACTTTTTGAGATTTTAATGATATTTCTTGAAAAGTGTATCTATTTGACTTATTCTCTAATTTAATGATGACGTAAAGATCATTTCTTGGAAATTATTTTGGAATCCCAATTCAAAGAGCATTGTAGTTGTGTTTTTCGGCAATATATATATATATATATATATATATATATATATATATATATATATATATATATATCGTCAGGATTCTCTCGTTCTTCGTATCTGTTACATTTTTTGCATTCTTCGAGTTATGGTCTTGTTGAAAAAGCGTCTGCATTTTTGTGGTTCAAGCCTTTTCTATGCTCAATTTTTAAAAAATCGTGTTATTTTACCTTGCAAGCGTTGAAACCATCGTGCTATTTGACCTTTAGGATTTTCGAATTGTAAAAGCCACTTTAGTGGTCTGTTCGCAGGAGACATTTTTGGCCGTATAGATATTTATAAAAATGTTCCAATTTATAATGACAAGTAGTTATTTTCTTGTTACACACTAGTTTCGCTCAACTTTGCAAAGTACTTCGCTAAATATCGAGGAGTTACTAGCGTCAGTATCCACAACAAACATCTGAGCAGTTTTGCAGTCTGCGGATTATTCATGGTTGTTGCTATTTTCAGTCAGTCGATATATCTGGAAATCATTTTAAGAATATTGTATAATAAGTACAGAAACCCAGAAAATATGTAGTTCATGCTTGTTTTTCGGTACTGGCCAACCTTCAATGGCTTCCGTCATCTCTGGATCTATTCGTACACCAGCTTTTCTGCCCCAGGTATTTCTGAAAAAATTACATATCTTCGGTCTGAGCTTTAATTGTGCACTTCTCAGTTTTCAAAATACTTCTTCAACATTTTTCAGCTGATCGTGAAATGCTTTTTCCAGAATTCTGATGTCAATTAGGAATAATAGGCATGTTTTCCAAGTAAATTCAGGAAAGATTCGTTCCTTTAAAGGTTCAAAAGTGACTGGGGCTTTACATTAATCAAATAGCATAACATTAAATTGCCATATCCCCATTCCAGTAGAAAAGGTGAAATTTCCTTTATCCTCTTGATGAAGCTGTACCTGCCAATAGCCACTTTCTAAGCCCCAATGTAGAAAATCATTTTGACCTAGTTAATGTGTCACCAATACGAAGTAATGGAAAACTGTCTTTTTTTGTGTGTCATTAAGCCGTCTGAAGTCAACACAGAATCTAGTTGGACCATCTTTCTTCTTAACTAGTTCAACTGGGGATGTCCATGGACTTAGGGAAGGTTCTATAATGCCTTAATTCTGCATGTCTTTAAGCATCTTGTACAGGGTGAGTCAATGATTGGATGAAGTAGGTTTGTGCCTTTTCGGTGAAATTAACATACGACAAAAGTTTGCACGACTTTCAAAATCCTGTCCATGCAATTCTTGATGTAATTCCATGTGATATGGATGATACCTACATTTCTTGGTAGTACGATTAACGGTGGATTGTGATGTTTCACATAATGCTGCTAACTGACGGCTACCAATATAAGGATTTTCCTGAACATTTAACAATACTTGTAGTTCTTTTTCTTCATTAGTTACTGGTTTGTTGACCACTTTACGTTTTGGATAATCAACAGTACCAGAAGAATCAAATCTTTGCATTAAGTTTTGAAAAGTATGGGTATTAGGCTGGCGTCGATCTGGATACTTCATTTTGTAAATTATTTGAGCAAGAAGGCAATTTTTTTGAGCCTCTCCTATTGTATAAATCATATCTATTAACTCATTCTTTGGAAAATTCATTTTACAATATAAGATGAATGCAAAAAAAACCAAACTACACTACATAAAAACCAAAAGAAGCGATTGCGGTTATAAATTTGACACACAGAAAAATGTTCTTTTACATTGTTTTTGCCATGGCTACTATGATAATGAAGACTATTTCTGTAAAAAAGTATGGAAAATAAGAAAAACTGAAATATCTCAAAAACTATTATAAATAGGTATAGGATATATTGAACAAAACTTTTAGGGTTTTTATTACTCTATTAAATAACATGAAAA
This sequence comes from Diaprepes abbreviatus, assembly GCA_034092305.1. Classification (NCBI taxonomy): domain Eukaryota; kingdom Metazoa; phylum Arthropoda; class Insecta; order Coleoptera; family Curculionidae; genus Diaprepes; species Diaprepes abbreviatus. The sequence goes on from JASJET010000105.1 coordinate 8,128,872, forward strand.
TATACAAGGTGTACCATTTAAAAAAAAATATATTTATTCATTTAAACTTGTTCAAATTTGAGCCGATGTGTTCAACACGCTGTAGCTTTTATTGCAAATATTAGGTAAAAATTATGTTAACTTGTCCTTGGCCTTGCTAAATTCCAAATTTGAATATATTTGTCACAAAATTGAAAACGTTATTTAGGATTGAATTGATGCTTGAAAATGTGACTTTTTTTCTTTAAACTTAATTATCTCAGAAACTATAAAGTTTTGTTATAGTAAACTCTTAATAAAAAAGATTTAAAATTATTAGCTAAATTGAAAATACGATTCGTATATAGGGTGTTATATTTAAAAAAATACAACTTTATGCTGTCCTAGTTTTTTGGCCCACCCTGTAGAGTCCTAAATATTTTTAAAATCTGCGTAAAAATAAACTATCAAACAATAAATATAGTTTCTTTGTTAATTTCACCGAAAAGGCACACACCTATTTCATCCAATCGTTGACTCACCCTGTACACCTCGTAACGTTTTGCTAACGATGTTCTCCTTGCAGCTTCTTTAATTTAAATTGCTTCAATTCGGTTATATTGGTCATTTCCAAGTCGCTATTAAATAAAGGGGAAACATTCTGATTTCCTTTTAAAAGATCTTCCAGTCTAGCTACCTGAACTTGATTAAATAAAGGTGTTGCTATACTAACTAGGTCTTGAAGTACTTTAGGTAGACTAGCAGGTAATTTTCAGGTTGGAACGGGATACCGGCAACTCTCATGTCGACAGGTTGACAGGTAGCAATCTTGTCACCTTTTCTGATCTGATGAGGATAATCCTTCAATTTCAGCATCTTCACAAATATAGTGCTTCGTTTATTCTGGATCATTGTTCTTGTAGGAAGAATTTCTTTTGCATACAACGAGTAATCTTGAATTGGTTCAACCAAAACTAATTTATCTTCTTCAGAATCATCAAACTTTAATTTAACTATACATTCTGAACTTGGTGGTAACATCGCATCTTCAAGAAGTACAACTTCCCGGATCGACACTTTACTATTTTCGGTAGATTCATAACAATTTCTTCATTTCTAGTTCGCAGTACTCATTGAGGAAGATCAAGGACGAACTTCTGGTGTCCCATGACATTTAGATCTAGTATTACATCATCCAAAATATCATCAACAATAAGGGCATGTTTGAAAGTGGTGCTTCCCAGGGTTATTTCGGCTTCATGTTTCCCTTCCACGGGTATTACGTCACCATTGGCGGTTTGTAAGACATATTGCTTTTCCGGAAGATAAATTTTACATTAAGCTCAGATGTTCGGCCTTACAATGGTGTGATTAGAACTAGTATCTAATACCATTTCACATTCCCGACCGCATACCTTTCCTGGTACTACCAAGCTAGAAACATTGTTTTGCAGCCGGGATACCTTAATTTTTATTGTTGGTGGAAATAAATTGACCAGGAAGTAAAACTACGAGGATATATAGTAGAATTAAAAATGAAACCAGCCAACAAATGAAGCATTTATTATTTAAAGAATATATGAGAGATTCTTAAAGTAAAGAATATTGTGTCTGACCACAACGTGAGTGTTTGCAAAAAGAAAAACATAAAATTAATTGAATTACCATAGAAAACTTAAATTGAATTTTGAACAAGTAGAGCATTTTAAAATTGAAGTACTGTACATATGCATGCTAATTCGTTGTAGTTATTTTGTCATTTACATACGCTAATGCTTATCATTTAATCATGAAACCATTGTTCAGATTTTTTATCAAAATTTTGAGTAAGACGTATGAATTTTACATGTTCTTACATCCACCATTATTCCGTCGTTATAATCTCCCTAGTCGGAAAACAGTTGAACGACTTGTGCAAAAATTCGAATCACCAGTTTCATTGCATCATATTTCGGTCACATTGAGACAAAGAACTGCAAGAATTAAAGCCAATATTACTACTATGCGAAAGATTGTCTGTGAAGACCATAATTTATCGACTTCTTTTCGATCTCTACAAATAAGGATCTTTCAAATGATTCTGTGGTAAATTTTCCACAAAAATCTTGGTGTAGCTGCCTACAACACTGCTTTGAGTTAGGAACCAAAGCCAAGTTTTCATTTCTTGCGGATTCAGTGAATTGGCTTTAGCTCAGTTTTAAAATAATCCTGTTTCATAATAAAATCATGTTCAACATCGAATCTCACTTCTGAATCAACAGTTTCGACAACAAACAGAATATCTAGTATATCAATGTAGATTTTTTTGTACGCATTCCATGCTGCAGGCATCATTAGAATTTATTTTTTCTCTGATGACACTGGAAACTCTTAATGGAAATTTTTATTGCTCGATGTTGATTGAATTTTTCTGGACCAAAGTAGATGCTTGCGATTTGGAGGATATGGGATTTGAGCAGCATGGTGCCACTTGCTGCAATGCAGACCAAACAATTAATATAGTAACATAAACGTTTAGTAAGCAAATGTTTTCAACAAATGGACCTATCGCTCGTTGATATCCTTAAATTGTGTTTTATGGGGCTATGTTAAGTCGTTGGTTTATAGCAACGAATTATAAATATCTGATGACTTAAGTACCAACATCGAACCTGCGATTACAGACATTTGAACGGATTTATGTGAAAAAGTTTTGGAAATGTATTCATGTAGACTTTCATGGAGAACATGACTGATGCTGTGTTGCATAGGAAACTATTAGTTGACAGCGGCGTACTTTTATAATATTTATTATAATAAAAAGCCTTTCCAGTAACACAAACTTAACTGCAAAAAACGTAAATTAAGTATCTTATACCCGTTGGTTGGCTCACCAAGAATGTTTTGAACCATATGTAAAGCTACAATGTGGAACTGTCATCTAGTCAGGCGTTACATTCACAGATGAAGATTACTTTTTAAGTAGTAACAATTTACCGCTCTTTAAAGTGTTATAAGAGTGAAAAAATATTGGATAGTTTTGAATTATTTTTACCTGAACTTGTATGAAATAGCTCACTTTTGATAGAATAGCCTTGGCTTGCCTGTGCTGTTCTTCCTCGTACTTACCAGCTAAATACATGGCAATTAATACTGGTGGGCAAAAAGAACAAACACTTTTGAAATTCAAAAGTGTTGTGTATCTGAAAAAACGAATTAAATCATCTTCAACTTTAGATAAAAAATTGGCTTTAATGACTTTGTCACGTGATTATTTTGTCTATAAATTTTAATTAATATCTTTAAGAATTTTTAATAATAATGGGTGATTGATCAGTTAAAGTATCGTTGTTGCATAAACACATATTTGTTAATAAAACAAAACAATGTACATATCTCGAAATTTATGTTTTAAATGGCAGTTGTTTTCTGCAAATGTTGTTCTCGATTCGATACAGGTCCACTGACGAGACCATGAGGTTTTGGAAACGCGTATGGGGAGAAGACTAGAGCCGTATTTGCAGAAAATAAACTGTTTCTATATATTTTTTACATTTTCTCCACGTAAAAGATATATATATATATATATATATATATATATATATATATATATATATATATATATATATATATATATATATATATATATATATAATATATATATATATATATATATATATATATATATACATAGATATATATATATATATACATATATATATATATATATATATATATATATATATATATAGAGGCAACTTCAGGAGTCGAATATATAAAGATAAAGGAATTTCAAGAAAAACAGCACCACATATATACAAGGCGATACAACGATGTCTACTACATAGAATATATGGACACTACGTACAATAATTCCAGAAAACCAAAAATAAAAAAACTTAAAAAAGGGAAATAATAATTCTACATAGTATCACTCATCTCACTAATCTACTATATAAACCATCCACTTCATGCGCGGATCTAAGGGGGGGCGGTAGGGCAATCCCCCCCCTCCAAAGAGCCTTGAGTTCAGGAAAATAGATTCGATTTTTCCTGTTATACTAGTAATATGTATGCTGTTGACTTTTACCCCCTCCCCCCCCCCCCGGCGACCATTTGTTTTTTTTTGAGATCGGCCCCCCCCCCAAGAGCTTTGAGTTCAGAAAAATAGACCCGATTTTTTCTTATACTAGGAATATGTATTCTGCTGGCATCTCCTTCGCCCATCGACAACTTGTTTTTTCTTGCGATCGCCCCCCCCCCCCTCCCCCAAGAGCTTTAACTTTGAGTTCAGGAAAATAGACCCGATTTTTCTCTTACATTAGGAATATGTATTCTGCTGGCATCACCTCCTCCCTCCCCCCTCCCCCCCGTCGACAGCTTGTTTTTTCTTGCGATCGCCCTTCCCCAAGAGCCTTAAATTCAGAAAAATAGACTCGACCCTGCCTTTTACACTAGAAATGGGAATGTTGCTAGTGTCTCCCCCCCCTTCCCCCGGTCGAGAGCAATAGGTTGCAAGGAGCCACTTAATTATTCGGTCATACAATTAGGTCTATACCAAAGAAAGAAATGTTTCCGCAGCGTACGTGGACTATGAAAAACTCCTCAACGTGAACTTAGAGAACTAGGATCCAAATGCTAATACCTTCCAGCAACAACTTCTATTTGAAGACATTTCCAATACGAAGGGGTATATTTCAAGGAGATTTATTGGACTCAATATACCATGAACCCACTATCACGCCGTTTAAATTACACCAAATGGGGCTTCAGTATAAAAAACGATCGTGAAGAGGTGGTAAGACTAAATCATGTATATAGATGATAGCGACTACATGCTTATAAGGACAAAGATTCAAATCAACAGCTTTTTTAAACCAGAAAAAGAATCAATCAAACACAAAAACTAGATATGGAAAAGCTCAAACATAACACAGACAAGTATAAAAAAAAATAAAGGAATGTATACCAAATATAAACAACCTGGAGAATAAAAATATCGATGATATTGACGAACAGACTATTACAAGTCGGGAAAGAAGTAGCACAAGCATTATCGAAAAAGGATAACTATGTCTCTCAACACACAAAGGAATTAATGAATAACAGAAGAACGCTATTTAAAGAAGGTAAAATAAACACAACAGAATATACAGAGACAAACAAAACAATTGGAAGAAATATCAAGGAAAATAAAAGGAGGAAACAGGAAACAAAGATAGAAGGAGTAATTCAACAAAACAAGAACATGAAATGCCTGAAACCACAACTAGGAAAAATACAGATAAATAGTATGAAAAACAACGAAGAGATATAAACCAGCGACATGGAGCAAATTATATGGATAACGCAAGAATATTACACAGATCTTTATAATACAAAGTAAAAACCACCACAAGAGATCCTTAATCGATTAAGCACTCAAATAAAAAACATTGACATTCAACCCGAAATTAGTAAAAATGAGATTAAAAAGGCCCTGAAAGAAATGAAAAATAACAAATCGCCAGGTAAAGATGGAATCACTGCAGAAATGGTGAAGAGTAGTGGAAAAACAACAAAAAATGTTCTGAACAAGATACTTAGTACAAAACAGATACCAACCAGTTGGGACGAAGCAATGACCCTTTTACTATTTAAAAGAGGATATCGAAAGAATAAGAAAAACTACAGATCAATAACGTTACTTAATATCATGTATAAACTGCTAACTAAAATACTAACAAATAAACTGACCTCCAAATTTGATGGCTACCACACACAAGAACAGGCAGGATTTAGGAAAGACTTCAGCACACGTGACCACCTACTGACAAAAAAAAATTATAATTGAAAAGGCCAACGAATATCAGATTCCTCTATATATAGCATCCATAGATTTTGAAAAGGCCTTTGACAGCGTTGAATATTGGGCAGTTAAGAACTCGTTGCAAAATAGCAGGATCGACCATAGATACACAGATTTAATAAAAAAATATATAACAATGCAAAGATCACTATTAAAATAACGGAAGAACACCGCACTAAACCAATAAAAAGAGGACGAGGGGTTAGGCAACGAGATACAGTGTCACCGAAACTATTCAACCAAGCTCTAGAGGATATTTTTAAACAATTACAATGGGACAATTATGGGATTGACATAAACGGAGAGCTATTGAATAACTTAAAATACGCGATGATATAGCTCTGATAACAGATAAGGAAGATAAATTGCAAAGATTGATTGGAACTATACAGGGTGAGTCAACGATTGGATGAAGTAAGTTTGTGCCTTTTCGCTGAAATTTACAAAAAAAGTATATTTATTGTTTGATACAGTTTATTTTTACGCAGATTTTAAAAATATTTAGAACTCTACAGGGTGAGTCAAAAAACTAGGACAGCATAAAGTTGTATTTTTTTAAATAGAACATCCTATATACGAATCGTATTTTCGATTTAGCTTATAATTTTAAATCTTTTTTATTAAGGGTTTACTATAACAAAACTTTATAGTTTCTGAGATAATTAAGTTTAAAGAAAAAAATTCACATTTTCAAGCATCAATTCAATCCTAAATAATGTTTTCAATTTTGTGACAAATATATTCAAATTTGGAATTTAGCAAGACCAAGGACAAGTTAACATAAATTTTACCTAATATTTGCAATAAAAGCTACAGGGTGTTGAACACATCGGCTCAAATTTGAACAAGTTTAAATGAATAAATATATTTAAGGCAAATACATATTTACTTTTATACTAAATTGAAACAAAAAAATTACCTATTAAATACTGAGATTAATTAGTTCTTTTTAATAAGTGTTCGAATAAACGACCCTCTTGTGCAATGGACAAAATTAGTGGCGTTATTGTTCTACAGGTATCCCTAATCTTGTTTCGCATATCTTCCACTGTTGTTGGTGGATTAACATACATCTTATTTTTAATATAACCCCATAGGAAGAAATCTAATGGGGTGATGTCGCAAGACCTTGGTGGCCACTCAATGAAACCCCCACGTCCAATCCATTTTTGCGGATATCGTTGGTCCAAAAACGCACCAACTTCACGATCGTAATGCGGAGGCGCACCATCGTGCTGTAACCACATACTGTCGAGCTCATCCCTATCGAGACCTTGAAGCAGTTGGGGTAGTTCTTCTTGTAGAAAGTTCAGGTAACTATGGCCATTTAGTGGTTCATTAAAAAAGTGGGGTCCAATAATTCGATTATGATGTATACCACACCAAACATTTAATGACCAGTGGTTTTGATGTTGCACCTCTCTAATCCAAAATGGGTTTTCTGTGGCATAATAATGCATGTTGCGTCTATTTACGGCACCGTTACTTCTAAAAGTAGCTTCATCACTAAACATTACCTTGCATAATAAATTTGGATTTAATTGAATCTCCGCATTTATTGTACGACAAAAGTTTACACGACTTTCAAAATCCTGTCCATGCAATTCTTGGTGTAATTCCATGTGATATGGATGATACCTATATTTCTTGGTAGTACGATTAGGGGTGGATTGTGATGTTTCACATAATGCTGCTAACTGACGGCTACCAATATAAGGATTTTCCTGAACATTTAACAATACTTGTAGTTCTTTTTCTTCATTAGTTACTGGTTTGTTGACCACTTTACGTTTTGGATAATCAACAGTACCAGAAGAATCAAATCTTTGCATTAAGTTTTGAAAAGTATGGGTATTAGGCTGGCGTCGATCAGGATACTTCATTTTGTAAATTCTTTGAGCAAGAAGGCATTTTTTTAAGCCTCTCCTATTGTATAAATCATATCTATTAACTCATTCTTTGGAAAATTCATTTTACAATATAAGATGAATGCAAAAAAAACCAAACTACACTACATAAAAACCAAAAGAAGCGATTGCGGTTATAAATTTGACACACAGAAAAATGTTCTTTTACATTGTTTTTGCCATGGCTACTATGATAATGAAGACTATTTCTGTAAAAACAGTATGGAAAATAAGAAAAACTGAAATATCTCAAAAACTATAATAAATAGGTATAGGATATATTGAACAAAACTTTTAGGGTTTTTATTACTCTATTAAATAACATAAAAATATACAGGGTGTACCATTTAAAAAAAATATATTTATTCATTTAAACTTGTTGAGATTTGAGCCGATGTGTTCAACGCCCTGTAGCTTTTATTACAAATATTAGGTAAAAATTATGTTAACTTGTCCTTGGCCTTGCTAAATTCCAAATTTGAATATATTTGTCACAAAATTGAAAACGTTATTTAGGATTGAATTGATGCTTGAAAATGTGATTTTTTTTCTTTAAACTTAATTATCTCAGAAACTATAAAGTTTTGTTATAGTAAACCCTTAATAAAAAAGATTTAAAATTATAAGCTAAATCGAAAATACGATTCGTATATAGGGTGTTCTATTTAAAAAAATACAACTTTATGCTGTCTTAGTTTTTTGGCTCACCCTGTAGAGTCCTAAATATTTTTAAAATCTGCGTAAAAATAAACTGTATCAAACAATAAATATAGTTTCTTTGTAAATTTCACCGAAAAGGCACAAACTTACTTCATCCAATCGTTGACTCACCCTGTACAACGAAGCTTCAAAAATAAGATTAAAAATGAAAGTAATGACAAATCAAACTGAAGAAATAGTTATAATGGTCGCACAAGGGAAATTGGAGGAAGTGTCAAAGTATATATAACTAGGTCAAATAACAAAACTAAATAAAGACAACCAAACTGAAGAAATAAAAAGAAGAGTCAGACTATCCTGGATATCATTTGGTAAACTCTCATACATCCTAAAAAACCAGAAATATCCACAGTATCTAAGAACTAGAGTGTTCAATCAATGCATACTACCTGTCTTAACATATAGATTCCAAACGTGAACATTTACCAGAGAGAATATAGATAGAATTGCCAAGTCACAAAGAGCAATGTAGTGACAAATACTGGATATCTGACTTATAAATAAAAAGAAGAACACATGGATACGAGACGAAACAAAAGTAAGCGATGTCTCGACACAAGAAGCCAAGCTCAAATGGAAATTCGCCGGTCATACAGAAAGACAATAGATAGAACAAAATAATCCTAGAATGAAGACCCTGGCAACACAAACGAAGAAGAGGAAGACCGTAAATAAAATGGACAGATGACTTAAAAGTAAGCAGGACAAAGATGGGTACAAACTGCTCGAGATAGAGATCAATGGGGAAAACACAGATAGATAGATAGATAGATAGAGATAGATGAATGATCTTAAATTGATGACTTCCACCAGAAATCAACAAGAACGAATGTTCAAAATTGTGGAAAAGTTCTTAAGGGACATAGGAATTCTGTTTGAACTTGATAAATGCCGCATTTAAACACAACTGGAGGAAAGATACATCTGGGAACATTTAAGATTCAGAATGGTCAAATTATTGCTGGAACATGGGCAAAATAGGCCTATAAATGTTTCGCTATGAAACAAGCACAAATGGAGTTCGACTTAACCAACAAGTTCATAAGTCTGATTAATAAAAATCTATTTAAGGTAATCAACATCTATACGTACTCTGTAGTACTCAGTTATTCTTTTGGAATTATGAAATGGAGTTGGACGAACAAGTCTGCAGAGGAATATCAGAATACTTCTAACAAATGCACACAAACATCACCCTCGTAGTGCTACTGAGAGAATAAAACTACCTAGATACCGTTCAGAAAGACCTATGGTGGATATTTTTAAGCAGTGAATATTGTTAAGCAGCGTCTATATTTGCACAGGCTGGCAGAGACTTGTGTGCTACACCTGGCAATATGCGAAAGAGACGAATCCACACCGCTGCGATTGAAAGATCGTAAACTGACTTTTTATCATCTACCAGACCAAGTGAAGCTTCAACCTATTCTTTTGAGATTTTAAATTTCGATTATTCGGTTACATTAACAATAGCCTCATTTATATGACAATGAGACCTAACTAAGCTATAGTACAATAATGAATCCTTCACCGATCTAAAATATGGTTACAGCGTTTTAATGTACCGTAGAACGAGGTTATTTGGGACAAATTTTAAACATTTTTGTCTATTATGCTTTACTTCCACGAGATTATCAAAATCATACTTTTGGTAAAGTAGGGGTGTATACTACATTTATTAAAAATATTATCCCTCCCCCTCAAATAGGGAAGGGTATATATCTTTTTGCCCCTTGTCTCAAATGACGCCATCGGTGGGGATATTTGCAATTCCGTAAAGATTGTATCATAAACTGAAAAATACTTGCTGTTGAACTTATTTGGAACAACTGTAACATTTAAAAAATCTACAGTAACAGTTGGTGTTGGAACGTAAATAAAAAACATTATTAAAATTAAAATGTTAGTTTTATTGATTTTACAAAATAACATTTTACAAAATAAGTAAAAACATTAAATTTGAGTTAAAAAAACATCGACAGACATTGAATGTGTAAAATAGTGCCATTCTTCTCTTTCTGTTTCATATTCGGCCATTACTCAATCTCCAACTGTTATATTTTCTTGAGTGTTGGATTTCTTTTTACCCATTTTTTGAAGATAAGACAGGGGCAGTTCGTCAGTTTCTTTACCGGAAAGTATGTTTTCTTCATTTTAGTTAAGCAAAATTTTTTGTTCGTCATCGTCAGATTTTTCTACTTCAGCATCACAAGTACCCTCATCGTTGCTGGAAACCTCAAAATCGTTTAGGTTCTGTAGATGCCTTTTAAAGTTTATTTTTAAACCAGAACTTGTTGGAGTGGTAATATCTTCATCGATGACGCTTTTTCCAGGGTCCACTTGTAGTCTCTTACGTTGAGTTATCTTTACAAAATGGTCTCCAGATCACATATCCCTTAATATGTTTGCAATGGCATCTGAAACTAAAGATGGAGTCTCTGTTTTCTTGGTGTTTCCTAGGTAGTCTTTCCTTCGGTCTTAATGGATATAGTAGAGATAATCCTATTTTAAAAAAGCCAGATATCAAGCCTTATTATCCCTTTTGGCTTTCGTCAAGTTTTGCTTGTGATTTAGTTAAAAGAGCGGGAAATACATCCTTAACTAACGAAGTTTGTCTTCCTCCCGATGTTTCTTCCAATCCGTCAGAATAAGTAGCCAGTATTTCTTTAAAGTAGCATAAAAAGCAACATCAAGGGGCAGCATTATATGGGCAGCGTTTGAAGGTAAGCAGAGAAATGCAATATTTCTGAATTCCTGATATTTCTGAAGTACGCTATCAGATAAACGAGAAGATAGGTTGTCTCCAACGAGGACTTAAAATCCGAAACATACCTTATGTTAAAGAAAACAATTAATTAAGCATACCTTTTGACCTCCCTTGTTCCTAAAGAATGACACTGTTATTATTGTAGAAAACCTGATAGACTTCGTAGAAAGTGATGTCAAACCAAATACTTTTTGGATGATTGAATTTTGTACCTTTAGGACCTCTTAAGGCCCATTAATACCACAAATGCTTTGCTTTATATACGATGTTTATAAGTAGAAGCATTTCCGACATACATTAAATTGACTGACGTTTTTGTGGAATTTATAACCTTCTTTTGATATTTTTTACCACTTTTAAAAATAAACTGTTTACAGTTCGGCTCATCCGTTAAATTTATCTCATAGAAATTGACAACTAACGATGGATCGGTTTCGGCTAATAACTCGGAGGTATTTTTAAAAAGTTTGTCTACAATTTCTTTGGAAAGAGCTGTACGTTTCGTAGATATATTTGCAGAATATCTTTGTGATATAATTTTTTATGGCGTTTGAGAAAGTTCATTACCCAATCTCTCCCAAGCATGTTATTTTTTAGTCTTCATTTTGTATCTAAATATATCTTTACTAATAATCTATGGTCGAGTAAGTCAAAGAGAAATCCCAAGGAAACAATCAAATTTATGTGTTCAATAAATCCTATTTCTTCGTCATCAGTAAATAACCTTGATCGACTGGACTGATCCTGTAGAATATATTGTTCAAGAATTTTTCTATCTAAAGTTGAACTAGTAACTCTATATCTATCTGCAGCCTCCCTTATTTTTAATTCTTATTTTCTTATGTCATTTTAAGCTTTTTGCAAATTTTTTTTTGGGATAGAAACTTATGGATACAAATTTTTTCCGTTTCTGGCATTGCTTAATTTTCTCTGATAATTTCTTACCATTTTTTTACAAGAAAGTTTTTAAAAAACTACATTATTTATGATTATTTGGCGTTCCAAATAAGCCGCAATTTCGTCCAAGAATACTCTACTTATGAAAAAAGGTCACTATGGTGATCTATCCATTATTAAAACTCTACAATAATTTTTTATAGTAACTAAAAAATAAGCCAACATTAAAATACCTGCCTTATAATAACATAGTGGCAACCAGCAGTAATAAATTGCCAGCATAGAATTTTTTAGTAATTGTATACAAGCTCTGCACTTTTCACGTAAATTATTGGCACCAAGGTCATTTTATTTTATGCCCATAAAGAACCCCGTGGTCACAGTTCGTCTTAAAGTACGTAAGTAGTTACAATGTTGCCATAAATATTTTTTCTCATTGTTTTCCAAATAACCCCCACAATTCCAAATAACCTGTTCTATGGTACTCGTAATTTGCTGACTTTTAGTAGGTGTGCGGGTTTTGTGTTTACAGCAAGTCAATATTGCAAATGTATATCTGTATTTTACGGTTACGCGTAGTCACTGAAATGCTGCAAAATATGTTTTGACAGATTATATTCACGGTTCCAATATACTTTTCTTACCTCTCCATCGTGAACATTTCAAGCATTGGCTTTCCATTACGCCCAACAAATATAACATCAAAATTTTGACCTAACATGGTTTTATAAATGGAGTTGTGAAATAATTCCATTATGGGTACGTAGGCTGGATGATCTCTAAAATATCTGTAAAAGTAGATAAAAATAAATTGATGTTTTTATGTATATTAACATATCATTTATCTACTATTAAACGTGTATGAAAAAACCTTATTTATGTAAACTGAAGTCTATAGTATTTAGACTAATTTTTTATACTTTTATGCAATTATCCAAAATAAACTTTTCTAACTAGTAAAAAATAATATTTTCTATGGGACCATATTACCAAATGACAAAACCTTCAGTTGGTAGGTTATTGCTTGCTGTTCAGAATATCTTGCTTTCTCGTGTTAAATATCTTTTTCTAACCTTTCTCGGGAGGTCTTGCACGTTGGGCAGGTTGGTTATGTACCCTCAAAAGTTTTTAATGGTACAATCTTTCCTGCCACATTTGTGATCAGTATACGTAACTGTAGAATGAAGAAAAAACAGCCTGTTGCACTAGCACTAGACCAATTAATTTTAAGGAAACAATTTCCCCTCTTACCTACAGAACACGACGTCCCATATGATCTTTCGCTAGTCAGACAACAGAACTTTTCCCATCAGAGCATTCCCCCTGATACCCCATAACCCACTTTCGTCCTGAAAGATTTAAATCAAATTGCATTTTCACTATTCGAAAGAGTGCGATCACGCACATGTTGTCGCCTCATCGAAGAAAATGGAATTCATTTTGTAAGTCATAACTTCACTTTCTTGATTATGGACTTTATCAATTAGCAATCTTCTAGTTTTCTCCGTTCCGTATTTACACCCTTGGTCCGGTCCCTGGAACAACTTACAGATATTCGGTGTTTGGAAATAATTGCGAAACTACTAGATGTAAGAAATATGTCCCAATTGTTGCAAATATATATATATATATATATATATATATATATATATATATATATATATATATATATGATGTACGACCACGATTAAATTCAGCAACCTATGGGTTCACTCGATCGCCACAAATAAGCAACTGAACGCAAACATCTGAAACTTTGCAGGGCGTTATCTCAAGGTTAATGCTTACAAAACATTATAGGTATTAGATCCTACTAGCGCCCTCTCTGTTTCAGGCCGAGAACTTATCAAACCATTCTTGTATTTATTATGTAAACTGCAAGTGGATATAACTGCAACGGATCCTCCCAATAGCTTCAGAACTCTGTCTTCATCAAGTTTTCTATTTGACAACGTTGATCAATTTACTTGCTGTATAACCTAAAAAGAGAGCCCATTTCCGGTATTCATGGCGGCCTGTAAACTTCCCTGAATTAGTGAAAAAATACGTGTGGGTGAAGGAATTCAAGTAACTTTTTTTGGGGTTCCATTAAATCTAAGATCTTACGTTTCTTTGTGTATAAGAGACAAGAGATTATACTTTAACGCATATATATATATATATATATATATATATATATATATATATATATATATATATATATATACAGTCAAAATTCTTAATAACGGCCATTAAAAAAATTATGAAAAATTGACCATTTAAGGGGATGACCGTTTTTAAGAGAAAGAATTTTAAAAATATACAGAAAATGTGTCATATAAGTAAAAGCGAGGATTTAGTTATATGTACTTGCACAAAAAAGTGGGAAAGCTAATTACAAATATATAAATTGAAACTACAAACATAGACACTTAGAAGCAATTTTTTTTTTACATTTCTGAACTAAGCCTCAAAAAGATAATATTTATATAATATGGTAAAAAATAAGCTATACCGTACAAAAAGAAACATTAGGTTTTGTGAAAAAATTCTTCAATAGAAGTTTGTTTTAAAATTTTAAATTTAATTTTTGCTACCTCACTCTCACATTTTATTAAAATGCTGGAAATATCAAGGGCCAAATCGCCATTTTTTTGTCCAAAGAAAAATTTTGTACGTTTCTTAATTTTTCACAAACTTCACTTATATTTTTCACAGACGAACTAAAAATCTCTTGGTCTTATTCACTTTCATAATTTTCATCTTCTGGAGGGATAGTCTTGCTTTCTTGGTTAGCGAATTCTTGAATTATTTTCTGCTTATTAATACTAGGATTTTCTGTTGAAATAATGTCTTTTAAAACGGGACCCAGTGGAACATCGTCCTCTTCGTCAAAAGTCTCGTCCTCTCCATAAATCCGTACCATAGCGCTTCACAAATTTATGTTTTTTTCTACTCTTTCAGTGTTTGTAAAAGTTATAAGCCTTCTTATAAAATATTTTCTTTATTTCATTTTAAAATTCTGTGTCACACCTTGGTCCATTAGTTGGCAGTGGGATATAGTGTTTGGAGGCAGAAAAACAATTTGAGCATTTTCAAGATGTATTTTTTTATCCAAAAATAACAGAACTTTTCCACTCTGCTTTCTCATTTTGCTGTCACAGTTTTTCAGCCAGAAAGTCATTACCTCTGTCATTACCCAAGCTTTTTTATTGGTAACTAATGGTAATTTTTCTATATGTACTCCTTTAAAACAACGCGGATTTTTACTTTTTCCTATAACTAATAGCTTTCCTCCTCATCATTCACGATACACGAAAGAATTGTCTCTCGTTGCTTAACTGATTTTTTCCAGCGCATTTAACACTATTTAAAGCAAAAGTTTTGTTTCGCATTATCATAAAGTCCTGTTTCATCTGCATTAAAAATCTTGTTAGCATCATAATCCTTAAAGATTGATTTGAGATTAGTTAACCAATCTTGAATACTTACTTCATCCATATCAGCATACTCACCGCAAATTGTTTTAAAACTGATATCATGCTACTTTTTCTTTAAGAAATAAATCTTTACGTTTCAGAAATATGTTGACTATTGTCAAACTTTTAACTGTATAAACTATAAATACAAATATTTAAGCAAACTACCTAAAAACCCATTTATGTAATTGAATTTCAGCTATTACTTTAATATTTTCAATAATAAAAGTACCCATTGTGTGCGGTTCATGGCCAGTATTAAGGGTGAAAGTTCCAGGTTATTTACCTGAAATTCACTGATTGTCGTGACCGTGGCCGTATTGCAAGTATTGGCAGATTTTTGGTTATGAAAAAACTATAAGATTCATTTTAAAAGGGCCCAAAACTGGCCGTATTAAGGGGTAACTGCTTTTGAGAAATTGCCAAAATGAGAGGTTTTACTGTATATTCAAATTCAGAAAAATAGACCCAACCCTGCTTTTACACTAAAAATGGGAATGTTGCTGGTATACCACCTCCCCTCCCCCCCCCCGTCGTCGCTTGCCATATGACACATTTTCTGTATATTTTTAAAATTCTTTCCCTTAAAAGCGGTCATACCCTTAAATGGTCAATTTTTTATAATTTTTTAATGGTCGTTATTGAGAATTTTTAATATATATATATATATATATATATATATATATATATATATATATATATATATATATATATATATACATATATATACACGTTAAAGTATAATGTCTTGTCTCTTATACACAAAGAAAACGCAAGATCTTAGATTTAATGGAACCCCCAAAAAAGCTACTTGAATTCTTTTTCCCATACGTATTTTTCCACTAATTCAGGGAAGTTTCCAGGCCGCCATGAATAGCGGAAACGGGCTCTCTTTTTAGGTTATACAGCAAGTAAATTGCAGTTATATCCACTTGCAATTTACGTAATAAATACGAGGACTGTTTGATAAGTTCTCGGCCTGAAACAGAGAGGGCGCTAGTAGGATCTAATAACTATAATATTTTGTAAGCATTAAACTTGAGATGACGCCCTGCAAAGTTTAAGATGTTGCGTTCAGTTGCTTATTTGTGGCGATCGAGGGAACACATAAGATTCGATATTTTGTGAAAGATGAATAAAATTGAAGTTCGAGCGGTTATAAAGTACTTTGTTTTAAAGGGCTTAACTCCTACGGACATTAAAAATGAGTTAGATTCTATTTTAAAGGATTCTTCTCCTTCGTTATCGACAGTAAAGAAATGGGCTGCTGAATTTAATCGTGGTCGTACATCAAGTCTAGATGATGAGCGCTCGGGACGCCCAAAAACCTGTACAACTGACGAAACTGTCACAAAAATTCACAATTCACAATGACCGCCGACTGAAAGTACGAGGGCTTGCTGGTATAGCAAACATCTCGATAGATCGTGTCCACTACATTTTACATGATGTTCTTGGCATGACAAATCTTTCTGCGCGATAGGTGCCGCGTTTGTTAACAGTCGACCATAAACACCTTCGAATGAACACTGCGCAAGAGTGTTTAGACTTCTTCAGACGCAATCCTGCTGAGTTTCTTGGACATTTTATAACTGTAGATGAAACATGGATTCACCATTATACGTCAGAGACAAAGCAGCAGTCTAAACAGTGGGTGGGGGCAGGTGAAAGTGCGCCAAAAAAAGAAAAAACGGTTTCGTCTGCAGAAAAAGTCATAGCAATCGTTTTTTGGGATTCACATGGGATGGTGCTTATAGACTATTTAGAACAAGACAAGACCATCACCGGGAAGTATTTCGCTTCACTACTGGACCGTTTGCAGCATGTGATGTCCACATCTTGCCAAAAAAAAGTGCTCTTTCATCAGGATAACGCGCCCGCACACAAATCTATGGTTGTTGCTGCAAAACTCCATGATCTACGTTTCGAAGTGCTTCCACATGCGCCATATTCGCCGGATCTGGCTTCCCAAACTTCAAAAAAATGGCTCGCTGGACGAAAATTCCCTTCAAATAACGAGGTCAGAGCAGCGACAACCGCTTATTTTGCAGAGTTGGACAAATCGCATTATACTACTATGTTAGAACATCGTAGGTCTAAATGTATTGAAGTACAAGAGGACTACGTTGAAAAATAAATAAAAACATTTCTAAAAATCTTTTGTTTTCTTTATCAGGCTGAGAACTTATCGAACAATCCTCGTAAATGAAGTTTCTATCGGATACAATTTTAACTTAATCCTATGATTTTTGTGATTTGCATTTAATACTTTGGAAAGAGAACATATTTTGCAGATTAAGAAGGAAAGAAATTGAAGCGGGAATATTTTTTAATTGAAAATTTTGTCAGGTAATAAAAATTGTAAAATCTGCCATTCTAAAGTAGTAAACAAACATCAACTCGGATACTAGCCAAAAGTAAGGTTATTCTAAATATTCTAAATCGAAGAATAACCGATATATCTGTCTTTTTAATTTGAATTATTTGATTTATATATGGAATTGACAGAAAAATTAGTATATCCGATGGAACAATTTTCGATAAAAATCCATTTGATTTCAAATAATCTCTACCAGAAAATTTTAATTTTATCGGCATTGTACGTTAGTAAATATTCATAGCCTAATATTGTATATTTGGCTTGGTAAATTTTGTGGTTATTTTGTAACAGGCATCTTATTTTGTCATTGAAACTTACTTTCTCATTAAAATATAAATGGCGCTTTGGAGCATTAATCCATCATTTATGGCAGTCAAACCGATTTCTGGTTGACAGTGCCGACATAATATTCCCCTTCTAGTTTCTGAACAGTCCACTATATCATCGTAAATCATTAGGAAGAATAGGAACTAAGACAGAAATAAAGTATATTAACTATAAAAATACATATAACCTAAAAACAAATTCAGATATCACATTTAGTTAAAGCCCAACAATACGATAAGATAACTCGAATGACTTTGAACCTTGAAATTTCAAAACCATTAATAAAATTGCTATTGTTGTGTAAAAAGTTTATTTAAATTAACTGATAAATACAGGGTGTTCGAATAGTGTATCAGAATACTTAAAGAGATGATTCTATATGGTAAAATAAACGTAAAAAGTTCAAAACTTGGTCCTTCTCGAGTTACAGCCTATCAAAGTTAAATTTTTTCTCTTATTTTTAACATTTTTTGGTTAGCTTTTAACTTATCAAGCTGGTATTTGGCACAGAAATTACTCTTAATAACCTCTCTCACTTTGTTTATTTTTCACATATTTTTTTGTTTTGGAAAAAAGGTCACTTCATTTTTAAGATAAAATAATGCTTAAATAAAAAGGGTGCTCTTTATTCGAGTCGCTAAACCACGCCGTTTAAGCGCAAATTGGAATTAATTTATTTTTTCCAGTAAAATCAGTTTTTCAAGAAAACATAAACTTCAAGTTATCATGTTTCAAATTTAGTTTCAGGCCTCCAGGTGATATCAAAATGTAAAAAACTGAATTTACTTTGATAAAAACACACTGTTATAAAGGTAAACTAATAAAGTTTAACAAAAGAAATACCACGTTATGGCAAGATCTCTGCTAATCTTTTAGATTTTTTCTTCGAAGATGAATAAAAAAGGCTTTTCGTAAATTGAATTTTCTAACGGACGTTTCTAAAGTGTGCTCTAGGGAGCCGTAGAGACTAAACAGAGGCGCCGCAAAGCGCTCCTGCTTTTTTTTTACGAAATCTAAATTTACTTATATTTGCCGGTACAAAATAAACAATTCAAATCGCGTGTACTGCATAAATCGTTACTTGATTTTGTTACGGGGGACCAGATTTCCGTAACACGGAGTTTGGATTAGGTTTGGCAACGCTGAGTGCGCTACTGACCGGGCGCGAGAAAGAGCGAAATATGTTCCAGAAGCCCGCATTTGACCGTTAACTGGAGTTTTCGCTAGCGTCATGGGTAGTATATAAGCCGTTTTAGGCCACAACGCCGCATTGTCAAGTTAGTTTTTTTATTGTAAGGGTGAGCATTTAGGCAGGCGAAATTATCATCTGGAAAAATTTATTGTTAATAGACTTCTGACTACATAGAAATCTTCAGAATGATAATGGTAACTTTGTAGTATCTTACTTCTCATTTTATTTTTTAGGAAAATTTTTTATTTAACAATTAAGATGTGAAAAAACAATTTTTTGAGTTCTAGGAGAAGATGCTGTTTTTCAGTAAAGAAGTTTTAAACAGAAGTTGCTGCTTTGAATATGCCTACAAAATGAACTAAAGTTCATCCATATATGATAATTTGTTTATTAGTTATTACAAAAAAAAGTGCTAAAATGAATGTTTTTTCAATTGGTAATAAACCAGAGAAAAACATATTGCATATACTACACCAAAATGAGTCTATTGTAAAAATATTCAGTAGTTTTTGCACAGAGAAATTGTTTATAACCTTTTATGTTTTTTTGATTGTTTATTTTAAGCGATCTAGAGGTCGTACAGCGGTCTGAGAGTGCGCAAATGAAAGCTCGAAACTTATACTAACAACAACAAAAAAGAACCAAACTGATTGTTGATTTTAAATTGTCGAAACAGATAAACAAATCTGTGGTTGGTTGTTTCGTTACAAACAAATAGAATAACTCTTCGACAATTGTTGATATAAAAATTTGCAATTTTAAACTATTGCAACATCAACAATTTTGAAACGATTGAGTTGAAAACTGCTGCATACCATAGTTTAACCATCTCCCTATGAGCTCCAATTAAATAATCCCTTAATATTAGTAAACAACTCCGCCGCGATTTTTTGAAAAAAAAACTTTATTTCAGTTTCTAGTGGTCATACAGAATTTGTTTCCTTTTCAGAATATGCGCTAAAAATTTCATCTATCACGTCCACTTATTGGCATTTCGATATCGATAATTGTCGAAAAGTTATTCTATTTGTTTGTAACAAAAAGACGAACCCCAATTTTGTTTATCTGTTTCAACAATCGAAGATCAAAAATTCACTTCGTTCTTTTTTGTTGTTGTCAGTATAATTCTGGAACTTTTTTTTGCGTACCTGCAAACCGCTGAACGACCTCCAGATCGCTAAAAGTAAACAAAAAAGACATAAAAAGTTATAAATAAATTCACTGTGCAAAAAACTACTGAACATTTTTACTTGAAATTTTGCACATTTGTTGTATGCAACGAGAGGCTCCTTTAGTTGTAGTATAAAGTTAATGCAATATGTTTTTCTATTGTTTATAAACAATTGAAAAACAGCTATTTTATCTGGGTTTTTTTGCAATAACTAACGAATAAACTGTCCGATTCAGAGCTCATTTTGTAGGTATTTTCAATGGAAAGTGGATTTATTAAGCCAAATATTTCGAATTGGCCTAGAATTGATTGTATTATGTTGGCTAATTTCTTCGCAACAAATAGTAAGTCCTGTTTTGCTGAATTTAGAAATGTGAAGACCTCCATATAGGTAACATACTAAGAACTGTTATTTCCGCAATAAATTAATAACAGTAATCATAGGTATTTATAAGTTTTAAATTAAAATAAAAGAAGTACCAAACATGGTTACCTAGCTTTGATTACTTTATTTCTAGCGTCAAAATTCCAATTTTCATCTTTGAAAACTTGAAAAATAATAACATGTAATTAAGAATTAAAGAATTATTATCAAAACTTCATTTTAGATTGTGTAGACACAAGTTCCGAATTAACTGAACCTTCATTTTTATATTATTTTCCGAACGTGGAACGGGAATAAATAACTTTTCAAGTGTTGTAATTTTAGTCCGTATACACTAAGATTCCGCACAACACCTATAAAACTTAGAACTCATCTTGTCAGTTTATCAGTCTTTTGCACCTGTGTGAAGTTAGCGACGTTATTCAGAAACGTTTCTACCAGCTACGAATTTTTAAAAGGGAACTTTTCATATGTGCCTACCGAGTGAAAAACAAATTAGAAAATAAAATTTGGAAAATTAGGTGCTTAAGTCCGAAATTTTCTAAAATATTTCACTATGATGTACCCAGTGAAAAAATTAAAAACCCTGAAGGGTCAGTTATAGACAACTAGTTCTAACCAAAAATCGGTACGAGTTATGTTATAAGATTTGTCATTAACGGCCAGTGTGTTAGTAAAGAAATGTGCAATTTTCACAAGGAAAGCTTCCAGTCTAGAGCTTGGAATTATTTTTCGAAAACCTCTGCTATATTGAAGAAAATAACAAACCACCGCAACAACCCGTAGAAGTTAAGATATAGAGTAGAAATTGCCAGCGACGAATAGTGTTTTAATAAAGAAATATGCAATTTTCACAAGGAAAGCTTCGAGTCTACAGGTTGGAAATATTTTTCGAAAACTACTCTATTCAAGAAAATAACCCACCTTATAAGAACTGTAAATACCCCGTAGGAGTTAAGATATAGAGTAGAAACTGCCAGCGACCGACAGTAGGTCAATATAGATATATGCAATTTTCACAAAGAAAGCTTGAAGTCTACAACTTGGAAAAAATATTTTTCCAAGACTACTTCTATATCGAACAAAATAACTCTCCATATAAGAACCCTCAACAACCCGTAGAAATTATGATACAGATTTGAAAATTGACAGTAGGTCAATATATATATATATATATATATATATATATATATATATATATATATATATATATACATATATATATATATATATATATATATATATATATATATATATATATATATATATATATATATATATATATATATATATGTTATATCGTAGATTTTCACGGATGGTAGAATGAATAGTTTGGTTATTCCGGGTTTCAATCCGTTCGTTCAAAAAATCGTTTTCACGACGTTTCGCCAAAATCTCATTTGGCATTTTCAAGTGCGGTTCGTCTCGTTACTCGCTGAGAACTGATCAGTTCCGAGAAGAAAGTCAAAACTTACCCTCCCCGCCACAGTGATACGGCAGAGATACATGTTTCGTCTCTACTAGACTCATCAGGGTACCGACATGCACCTGGCTGTGCAAAGGACAGATCGGAAGTAAGCATGCAAATACTGAACGCGGCTTCTCCCACCTCCCACCGGATGGCGTATATATGTTTATGCGGATTTCACGGATTCCTCCGTGTGAGATGCAATAGCAGTGGATATATCCACATTATGCCGTTGTAGTGATGAAATCACATTCAGCAAACGTACAACTATATGCAGCTCTGCGTATGAATGAAGTAAAATACGAACAGTAAATGCAAACTTCTCTCCATCATATCCTTTTTGTGTTAGAGGTTGCACAGTTAGAATAAATTGTTATAAAACGCAATTTATCCAATTCCACCACCATCGAGATGATGGCCTACCTGTACCACCAATACCGAGAAGAAAGTCAAAACTTACCCTCCCCGCCACAGTGATATGGCAGAGATACATGTTTCGTCTCTACTAGATTCATCAGGGTACCGACATGCACCTGGCTGTGCAAAGGACAGATCGGAAGGAAGCACGCAAATACTGAACGCGGCTTCTCCAACCTCCCACCGGATGGCGTATATATGTTTATGCGGATTTCACGGATTCCTCCGTGTAAGATGCAATAGCAGTGGATATATCCACATTATGCCGTTGTAGTGCTGAAATCACATTCAGCAAACGTACAACTATATGCAGCTCTGCGTATGAATGAAGTAAAATACGAACAGTAAATGCAAACTTCTCTCCATCATATCCTTTTTGTGTTAGAGGTTGCACAGTTAGAATAAATTGTTATAAAACGCAATTTATCCTATACAGGTAGGCCATCATCTCGATGGTGGTGGAATAGGATAAATTGCGTTTTATAACAATTTATTCTAACTGTGCAACCTCTAACACAAAAAGGATATGATGGAGAGAAGTTTGCATTTACTGTTCGTATTTTACTTCATATATATGTATACATATATATATATATATATATATATATATATATATATATATATATATATATATATATATATATATATGTATATATGTTCCAAATTTTTTTGTCAAATTTGTTGATCAAGCGGTAGGCGCAATTGACAAGTTCCCTTCTAAAATTCATCGCTGGTCAAGTGACACGTATGGGCCTTTTTAAGCGAATTTTAAACGAAATTTCAAATGTATGATTTTTAAAGTATTAGTGGTAGTAAAAAAATAATATTAAATATTTTGGGCTACATTAAGTACTTATGTACACTTTCCCAAAAATAATCAACATCCCTATTCATGGATATATCAAAAATCGGAATTTTAATTATGGGGCAAGAGTACAAGTCATTAAAATGAAAATAAAAATGCTCTAAAAATGACTTACCAATTCCTCACACCATCCTAAAACATTAGCTAATCTAATATTTTCTGGAGTAAGTTTCTCTGGATCTTCTAACAATTTGTATGATGAAACTAGCATGATTCCGCCGTATTTATTGCCATTGTTCGTCATATATTTTATCATCTAAAAGAATTATTATTTAGAATAGAAAAAAATATTAATTGGAATGTACATATGTAAAGACAATTACGTAATTTTAATAATTTTTACTATATACCAACTGATTTTACATACATACACATGTGTATTTTTTACTGTTTTTTATTTTACTTGATACCACATTATTTTGATGCTTCAGTTCATAAATCCTCATCACATGGAGAACGAAGCCCTGAAAACTGTTTATCGTCTCAGTTGCCTGGAACATCTTTGAATTGGAACGGGCAGCTACTCAGATATCTGGGAGAGCGCGGTGGTCCATCAGTCTCCATGCGAACAGATAATATGACACCGCTTTTAAAACCCAACCTCCCTCTGGAGATATTTCTGCCAAGTAGAGAGGATTGGGAGGGAGAACAAAATCTTCCGAAAAATGGATCCTGGTGGTATACTGATGGATCTCGACAAGATGAAAGAGCTGGAGCCGAAATATTCGGCAGGAACACAAGAGTCAGAGAGTACTACCCTCTCGGAGAATGTGCGACAATTTTCACAGCGGAAATTTACGCTATTCTGCAGTGTGAGACAGGAATGGAGTAATAAATATATGCTTAGGCAGTAAGGCTGCGATATCAGCAATGAAGGCCAGTGTCTTGACTTCGCGACTGGTGTCTAAGTGCAATGATATACTAAATGGTATGAAGGAAGGAAAGACTGCACAGTCAGACTCATATGGGTCCTGGATCACTCAGGCATACGCGAGAATGAGGAAGCAGACCGACTGGCAAAGTTGGGTTTGGCGACTGAACTGTATGGACCACAACCAATATTACTTGTCCCAATTGCTAATGGCAAAAAGGAATTAAAATCGTTGCTGGAAAGCAAGTTTATTGAATCGTGGAGGGGAGCTCCTGGAATGAGGTGTGCTAAAGAACATATAACTGGGCCTAGTGCACGGCGTACTAAGGAGCTTCTCTCCTTGGGAAGGAAAGAGCTGCGAATTGTGGTTGGATTATTGACAGGACATTGTCACCTCAGGGGCCATCTTCATAGAATCGGTGTCGAAGACGACCCGACATGCAGATGGTGTTTGGAGGACGATGCAACTGTTGACCATGTCCTCAGAAAGTACCCAGCACTCAATGGACTGAGACAGAAATATTTCGGAGATACAGTTTTGTTAACGGAAGCAGGTAGGCAAGTTCAACTAACAAGGCTGCTTGGATTCGCAAAGGCGATCGGCCTCGAATAACCTGCAGATATGGTGGGATGTAAAGGGCCCAATGGAGGCCTAGGCATCGATGATCAAATATCATCACCCCTTTTCCATTCATTCGTTCATTCATTCAAAGTCACTGTTTTATTTTTAGGTAAAACAATATAATTAATGTCGGTTACTACACGTCTATATCAAAAATTTCTTATAGTGCCAGTGTATGGTATAAGTTCCAAGTTTAGTGGTTAGATCTTTAGATCAAACAGTGCTTCGTAGCTTTTGTCAGGCAGTTTATTTATGAGAAGCTCACCATAAACAACTTCTTGTTCATCTTCTTGTATATAACTTTTTCAGAAAAATGCTCTAAATGGATTTACTTATTTGGTTTAAAATAATTATGAGCATGACCAAATTGCTTCATTCGTTGAATTTGAAATTTCTGATTTTTTGGAAAACTATTATTGGTAATATAAGATTTAGTTTGTTCCCCTTAAATTAACTATTTGATTCTACAAAAAATTGAATATATATTATTGAATTCTTTAAAAGTTACCAATGATAAGGAAATATATTTCAATTTACCAGATGAAAAATCGCATTTTTTTAAATACAAAAAAAAAACCTTAAAATTCATGTTCTTTGAAATTCCTAGTAATACGTTACATAAAATATATAAAACAAGCAAAAACAAAGAAACATTCCTGTAAAAATTAAAAGACTTTAGTCAATATCAAGAATAGGCTTTTAACAAAATAATAAAAATTTAGGAAATTCATTTTTGCCAAACCATTATTTGCACGACATGGCGCTGAGCACAGTGGGGACATCTCTGGTATAAGAGAGATATTATAAATGAGCGCACCCACGAGGAAAAACATGGCATATTTTAGTTCTACTTTATTATCAGGAATAGGCAGACTATACCGAAAATTATTTATAACCAGTTGTATTTTTAACTCAGCTTTTACTTTACACATACCTCAACAAATCTATTTATAGCATCAGAAAATTCTTGGTTTGTTTCGGTATCAGTCAAGTCCTTGATTATGTCTGGAAATGTTGCCATAAGGTCTCTTAATGACAAAATATCCGCTTGTGAAGACTCGACTAGAGTTCGCTGGGAAGTGGAGAAATCTCTGTAAATAACAAAAAATACACCCTTATCATATATATATATATATATATATATATATATATATATATATATATATATATATATATATTGTTTATCCGGGAGTTCATCCGTTCGTCATTGTTTCCTGTTGAAGGATCTTGCAGATGTTTCGCCAAGGTCGCACTTGGCATTTTCGATGCTCACTGATCGAAGTTTGGAAAGTGAACTTTGGTCGCATGAAGGTTTTTATTTAAATTAAATAAAACAAGTTTCTCAAAACACTTAGTCTATTAACAAAAATAAATAGAAAAAATGATTATTTACGGTGAGAAACTTAGTCTTATAAGAAATAACAATTACGAAAAAACTAGCATAATTGCTCTTATTAGCCGTTTTTTTAACAAATATGTAAAACCCAATTTTGAAGATATACCGTATAAATAGCTTACTAAAACATTACACAGAGAAAAGAATGCAACGCAAAAAAAAAAACAGCTACTTATACTTCTTAATCTGATTAGGATTAGAATCGCTAAATTCTCTAGTAAAATAACATACGATATTCCCTTAACTTCCCAAATTAAATGAAAAAACAAAACAAAATAGAGAAAACTTTCATTCCCGACGAATGTACACGTCACGTAATTTATTACGGCACTGGACTTAAAGAGTGGTACCGACCACCGTAAACGATTTCCAGATTGGAACTCGAGTTTAGTACTCCTTAAAAGGTCTAGCTTGTACGCCCTGCACCACGCGGGTACGCATTTCACCCCCATGTATCCATGTAACTGTAAATTTAATTCCCTAATAGTTTGAATAGTTTGTGCCAGAGGGCATTCGCCATTTTACACCGGATACTTAATTCCCGAATTGACCTCTGAGCATCTTAATCATAATTTTTATATAAAAGAATAGTAAGCAAACTAATCTACGTCTTCCTATAACGAAAAAAATATATGATAAATACTATGAACATAACTATTCACTTTTCTTGGCTGTTTTGGCAATACACATCTTAACTCGTTATTTCTTGTGAATAGAAAAAAACAATTATTATATAATTTTGTTTTACAAATTGCCTAACGATATATTTCTATTATAGTGAGTTTATTTCAATCATTTTTTGTTTCCTAATAATGGGAAAATCGTTTAATATTATAATACATTTTAACGGTTTTCGCATTTACCATATGTTAAAAAACCACCCTCTTCGGTTTTATTTACATAACCAGGGTACGATTACTTCGACAGATTTATAGGCAAATCGTAGAGAGGGTCTTTTACTTTATGCCTTCATAAACTGCCTGAATTTATATATTTTTAAGAAAATATTTAAACCACACAGATAGTAAAAGTTAGGCTCGATACCCAAGTCGTTTTTCCTTTAGACTTTCTTGGACAGTAACAACGAAATATATACTACTTTGTTCCCATGGGAAATGTATTCACGGAGTGATTATTTAATTATTCATTTTAACAGAATATAGTTCACATTGAACAGTGCAAAATAATTAATATTTGCTCCATTACAACATCGCTAATTACGAATCTGGTATCAGAATATCTAAATTCAAAATGTCGGATCCAATATAGCGCCAATAACCCAAGAATTGAATATTATGACTATAAAGAAGGGTACAACCTACTTGAAAGTTTGGTCACAGGGGCTTATGACATCGCTGATGAAGAATCTCGCATCGATATATCAAAATTAAAAATTGTGTATCCAATATTGCGGCTTATAACTCCGAAATCTTTATTATGGCTATAAAGGAGGGTACAAACCTACTTGAAAGTTCGGTTACGGGGACTTATGACATCGCTGATTACAAATCTCGTATTAGAATATTGAAATTTAAAATGGCATATCCAATACGGCGGCGAATAACTTTCCGAAATACATATTATGGCTATAAAGAAGGGCACAACCTACTTGAAAGTTTGATTAAGGGGTTTATGATATCGCTGATTACAAATCTTGCATCAGAATATTGAAATTTAAAATAGTGTGTCCAATATGGCAGCCAATAACAACTAAATTTCATATTATGGCTATAAAAAGGATACAATCTTTTTCAAAGTTCGGTTACTGGGATTTATGACATCGCTTTTTACGAATCTCGCATCAGAATATCGAAATATAAAATGGTGTATCCAATATGGCGGCCGTTGATAATCGAAATATTTATCACGGCTATAAAGTAAGGTAAAATGAAAATAAAAATTTTTCATATGGGGCTGTTTTTACTTTGAATATTTTTAACATTTCATTTAAGAAAAGAGGAAATAATTTACGGAAATGAACTAACTCAATGATCTTTGAAATAATTTAATAATGTTTAAATTCTATTTTTAACCGACATCTAAAAGAAGGAGGTACTCAATTCGTCGACTATGTATTTTTTTTTATTATATGTACACCGATTACTCCGGAACGGCTGCACCGATTTGAATGAAATTTTTTACGTTATATTCAGGAAGTTGCTGCGGTGGTTCTATATTCTTTTAAATAAAATTGGTGCAGTAAGATCCAAGATGGCGTTTACAATATGGCGGCCAAAAAAATTAGTTTTGTTCGATTTTCTCCAAAATTGGTATGGAAGAATTCTCGGGGTTTACCCAACGAATCTGAAATTATTTTCAAAAAATTCAAAATGGCGGATCCAATATGGCGGACAAAAAATTTAAT
The DNA here is from genome assembly GCA_034092305.1 of Diaprepes abbreviatus. Classification (NCBI taxonomy): domain Eukaryota; kingdom Metazoa; phylum Arthropoda; class Insecta; order Coleoptera; family Curculionidae; genus Diaprepes; species Diaprepes abbreviatus. Next base: position 8,157,865 of record JASJET010000105.1, read on the forward strand.
TTCCTCCGATTTTCCCCAAAATTGGTATGGGGGAGTTTGCGAGGTTGCACATGAGGAATTCAAAACATTTTTAAAAAATTCAATATGGCGGATCCAATATGGCGGACAAAAAATCGATTTTGTCCGATTTTCTCCAAAATTGGTATGGAAGAGTTTTCGGGGTCACACATGACGAATCCAAAATTATTTTAAAGAATTCAATATGGCGTATCCAATGTGGATAAAAAAGTAATTTTGTTCGATTTTTTTCAAAATTGATATGATATCACATTACGAATTTGAGATTATTTTAAAAAAAATAAATATGGCCGATCTAAAATAGAGGATTAAAGATTCTACATTTCTCGATTTTGTCTAAAGTCAGTATTGGGAGATATTTGTTAGTGTTAATTACGAAATTAAAATATTTTTTGAAAAACTCAATCTGGCGGATTCAATATGGTGTCCCAAAAATTTTACATTTTTTGACTTTCTCCAAAACTGATATATAGAGGATTCTTGAGGGTGTAAATTATGAATTTAATAGTATTTTTTCTGGATTCAATATGGCGAACGCAGTATAGCTGACTGAAAATTTTACATTTTTCGATTTTGTTCAAATGTGGAACTGCATCGTTTTGGATGATGTAAATAGCGAATATAAAATTATTTTAAGAAAATCTAATATGTCAGATGTAATATGACCGTTTAGAAATTTTAAATTTCTGGATTTCTTCTAAAACTGGTACTCGGGAGCTTTGAAAGGTTTATATTAAGATTAAATTAAGACATTAAAATTATATTTTTGAAATTCAATATGGCGGATCCAATATGGTGGGTTGAAAATTTTACCGTATTCACATTTTTTCAGATTTGGTTTTAAGGGGTTGAGGGGTGGTGTATTACGAATATGAAGTTAATTTTTAACAACTCATAATTTGATTAGAGGGACTAAAAATTTTACATTTTCCGGTTTCATCTAAAATTGATATTGTGGGGTTCTTGGGGCGTATACAAACTCAATATGCAGTATAAAATATATCGGGCTAAGAAATTTACGTCTCAAGTTCTTTAAATATCGATATTGGAAAGTTTGGGGGCCTATTTTACCAATCTAAAATTAATTTGAAATTTAACATAGTGGATTTACTATGACAGACTAAATATTTGTTTTACACAATTTCATTGATATTTGGAGAACTCTAAAAATCGAAGAATTTTTAGTGGTTCATTTTAAGGTGATTTACAATTACGGATATAAAGGGTACTTTTTTGCCACCTTGAAGTCATTGCGAGGTACACTAATAAATAATTTATAAAAAAAATTGAACCGACTTCTAAAAGTGGGCTAAAAACTGGAAAATAACTAGAAATTTTTATATGAAATTGAAATATTTGAAGTCGGCGCCAAATTATTTCTAAATGCAATAAATTACTACTAATATATACAAATTATGGTAAGAAAGCAATTACAAATAGAGTATTTTTAATGTTTATGCGAGTCACATTTTGTCAGATATTAGTTTGGAGCCGACTTCAAAAATTTCATTTTCATATAAAAATTTCTAGTTATTTTTCACTTTCTAGCGCACTTTTAGAAGTCGGTTCAATTTTTTTATAAGAATTTTATGCATTATCGTTTTCTCAAAAGTAGTTCTCAGAATAGTAAGATTTTTTCTGCTCCTGAATCAAGTGTATGAAAGGTTAATACTTTTTCGCAGGATTATTAACAAATATCAATAAAATTTTATATAATTTTCCCAATAACTAGTTTTTTAAGTTGGTCAAAATATAAAATTTATGTTTTAATCATTCTGTGTATTGATTGTCTGATTGAGATCTTATAAACAACTGAACTCACCTGAGAAGGAGTCAAGTTACAGGTAGAAACACACACACACACACACACACACACACACACACACACACACACACCCATATATATATATATATATATATATATATATATATATATATATATATATATATATATATATATATATATATATATACAGGGTGATTCAAAAATCGATCACGAAACTTAAGGGGGTGATTCTACTTGACAAAATAAGGGTAGAGCTTCATATAATTTTTTTTCAAAATGTCATTCGTTTTCGAGTTACAAGCCGTCCAATTTCAAGTTTTTATTTTTTTTTTTTTGAATTACTCGCTTACAGAAAAACCGATTTGACTAATATTTGAAAGATAGGCTAAGTCTTCTGCGCTTCATCATTTTAGTAACAATTCACATTGATTGTTTGCCGCTAGAGGGCACTTTACCTACATTGAAAATTGTTTTCTTGTCATAATTTTTTAGTGTTGACAGCTATAGTAGTTTTTGGCATAATTTCTGAAAGACTGATGCCAGGCCTTTAAAAAAGGTGCTCTTTATTTACATCGCTAAACCCAACGGTTTAGACGTAAATCACCCTTAAAAATTAAGTGGTAAATTTACTTTTCTCATTTCATTACCACCAGCTACCAGGTAAATAGCTATCAAAGTATACTAGAGCTGTCAGTTTAACATCAAATAAATTCGCTTTTTAAACTATTTAATTTATAATCTTAAAATAACTAATAATGGCTAATCAGTAAATATTCATATTATGGATTATTGCGATATACATTTAATTGATAAAAATTAATGAAACAGTACTAAACAAACTAAAAAAGATTCTCAAAATGTCCCCCATTTTCTTCCATACATTTCCTAACACTCTTCAAAAAATGTCGCCTAACTCGATGAAAAATTCCTGGTGTTTCTTTAATAATTTGGCACTTTTCGATTATCCTGAAGCGAAGATCCTCGACGTTAATTACTGGAATATCGTACACCAATTGTTTCAAATGACCCCAAAAGAAAAAATCCATAGGATTAAGGTCTGGCGACCTCGCTGCCCATGCCAATGGTCCACTTCGTCCTATCCATCGCTCAGGATACGTTGCATTCAAATACTGTCGGACACGTATACTAAAGTGGGGCGGAGCTCCGTCTTGGAGGATCCACATGTTGGCCCTTACTTCCAATGGCACATCTTCCAGATACAATGGGAGACTATTTTGGATAAAATCTAAGTATACGTCACCAGTTAATGGGCCATCAAAGAAATGAGGACCAATAAGGTAATCTCCTATTATCCCTGCCCACACATTTAGTGAAAATCTACGCTGATGTTTCGTTTCTACCACATTGTTTGGGTTCTCGTAAGCATATGTGTGGATGTTGTGTAGATTTGTTATGCCATCACGAGTGAAACCAGCTTCGTCAGTGAATAATATGACGCCAATTAATCGATTATCGTGTTCATACTTAGCTAGGATCTGATTGCACATTTCCAACCGTCTCGGCCGATCATCGTCATAAAGAGCCTGCACCTTTTTTGAATGAAACGGGTAGAGTTGTTCTTCTCTTAGTATCCTCCATGAACTAGCCTGACAGAGCCGCACTTCATTCCCAATTTTTCTAGTACTAATACCTGGATTATCTTCAATAATTTCAAGCACTCTTTCTTCTTGTTGCACGTTTCTAGCAGTTCTAGGTCTTCCCCTATTTCCATTATAACTTTTAAAGGAACCACATTCCGCAAGCCTCCTGTGCACACTGGAAAATGTTTGAGCATGAGGGATATTTCTTTCCGGATAACTCTCCATATAATATCTTCTTGCCAACTCTGCATTACCATTTGCTTTTCCATAACAAAAATGGATATCACAATATTCGATATTTGAATATTGGTGATTAGCCATTATTGGTTATTTTAAGATTATAAATTAAATAGTTTAAAAAGCGAATTTATTTGATGTTAAACTGACAGCTCTAGTATACTTTGATAGCTATTTACCTGGTAGCTGATGGTAATGAAATGAGAAAAGTAAATTTACCACTTAATTTTTAAGGGTGATTTACGTCTAAACCGTTGGGTTTAGCGATGTAAATAAAGAGCTCCTTTTTTAAAGGCCTGGCATCAGTCTTTCAGAAATTATGCCAAAAACTACTGTAGCTGTCAACACTAAAAAATTATGACAAAAAAACCATTTTCAATGTAGGTAAAGTGCCCTCTAGCGGCAAACAATCAATGTGAATTGTTACTAAAATGATGAAGCGCAGAAGACTTAGCCTATCTTTCAAATATTAGTCAAATCGGTTTTCCTGTAAGCGAGTAATTCAAAAAACAAAAAATAAAAACTTGAACTTGGACGGCTTGTAACTCGAAAACGAATGACATTTTGAAAAAAAATTATATGAAGCTCTACCCTTATTTTGTCAAGTAAAATCACCCCCTTAAGTTTCGTGATCGCTCAACAAATAAATATTAATAATTTTAATTAAATTTTTGCAATATTTTGAAATTTGAAATATAAATTCAGTATAAAAATAATAACATATATATATATATATATATATATATATATATATATATATATATATATATTTAACCATAAAAATCGACCAAAGGCTCATTTTGAAGCTTAGAGCATCTATTTTCAAATGCCTTTGAAAAATCAAATAAAGCAGCCGGAAGTGGTAGAAAAATCGATTATCTAGCAAAAAAGCTTGTAAAAATTAAAATTCGCAACCTATTGGGCCGGTTTTGGATCAGGTTGTAGCTGATGCACACCTCTAAAAAGCTGGTGTGGTAGGTTGACAAATGCAACATGGCGGTCAAAAATCGACTATGATGGCCGAATTTTTAAAAATCAACCGATTTACACCAAATTTGATTTGATTTGGGTTTTTGGGGTCGCCAATTATGAATCTAAGATTAAATTTTCCAAATCTCAAGGTCAATATGGCGGATCTAAAATGGCGGGCGTGTTTTTTGAAAATCTACTGATTTGCATCACATTTGGTATACAGAGGTTTTGAAGGTTGTTGATCATGAATCCGAGACCAAGTTTGCCAAATTCAAGATGGCAAATTCAAGATGGTGGACTACATTTTTAAAAATCAACTGATTTGTACAAAATCAAATTGGTGGACCCGATATAACGGAAACTCAAGTAATTCAAATCCCTGTAATACATCTTCAATCTTGAATTTTGAAAACCTCACCTAGGATTCGTAATTAAGGACCCCCAAAGCTTCCGTATACCAAATTTGGTGCAAATCAGTTGATTTTCAAAAAATGTGTCCGCCATAATTTGGGGGTTTCCATTTGAAAAAATTGACTTTAGACCATTTCTTCAATTTAATTTTTTACTTTATTTTTTGATTGTCAAAATATTATGAAATCTAATAACGTGGGTCCTTTTCAACGAGAAAACCAACTCCTTATAGGAAAAATTGATAATTATTTTAGGGTGTAAAAACAATATTTGTGACATCATAGAATGATACAAAAAATGTGCCTAGAATCTTTCGTAGAATACAAAAATATAATAAAATATAAGGTGATCCATTTAAAATAAACAAGTTGATACACTACCTTGAAATATTTTGCCGGATTGCCCCCATCGATATTTTCAAAATTTTCCGATGTAATGTTTTATAGTATATGATAAGTATTCATTATATTTTATCGCTAAATTACCTCATAATATTATTATGCTGAATCTGCTTTATCCATAGTCGATAATTACCGTTATTATCGCAAATGAGTTCCATAGTGTGTGGTGTTTTGTAGTCTTGTACTTTAGATATCGTATAACCATTTCTATCTGTTGACATTCTTCTGCAAATTTTTAACAGCTCACAATAAAAACGGTTTTGGACCAATTTTATGGAAAACATGGTTTTTTGGATGAATTGGGTTTAATTTCAGATCAGAAGAGTTACAAAGTGTTAAATACTTGAAGTGTCAATATATTGAATGAAACCGCCTAAACTTTATTATTTTAAACCCCTAAGAAGTCCGACAGATAAGCAAATAAGCACTGAATTCAATGTTTTTAAACGATATCTAATTTACCGTCTAACACTCGCTGCTAAATTAATTAAATTTACTGTGTGTAAAAAACTGAAATTTTCGTTTTATCAAGAAGGCAAAGAAGGACTAAGAAAAACTGCGCGTTTTGTGCGCACTTTTATATGGCAAAGATCTTTTTTTTTTCGGTCGTTTCTTAATAATAAATTTAAAAATACAACTTATTTTATAACATTAATTTACATATTTTTTTTAAAACATAGTTATAATAAAAAACTTAAAGTTAATCAAAATCCGTACAGCGTGTCGAGTATTGAAAAATAAATAAAAAAGTTGACAGACAAGTAAAGCGCTTTGCAAATGAATCCACAGTGGCAAATGATCACTCATATACCAGACATACGTGTGTAATATAACATCAAAAGTATTAGATTATATAATTATTATTGAATATATACGTATAGGTACAAAAATTTATTGTTTTTTTTATGTCTTCATTTCATGTGTTTAAGTGTACGATTTTTATTTTAAATATTCAAAATTCTTGGGCCATTTTAATTTCAATTCTCTCTTCCTCGCGCCGCAACAAAATTTGGCAGTTTAATATTTATTATAATAATATTCAATTTTTAGTATATTACTAGTAATTTTCCTTAATTTTTCCTCTGAGTAGCAAGAAACCTTTTCCAGTCGAAAAATAACAGGTTTAACTTTATAAAATAATATAAAACAAGCACTTTTTGCGCAAACCTAATAATGTACAAGTAATTTTACAGGAAAAAAATCAATCTTATAAATTATAATTGAGAAGAAAACCTTTTTAGCTATGAACTTCGGGGTATTTTTCAAGAAATTTAGGACAAAATGATGCCTGAGAACGTCCTCTTTTAGGTAATAACTGGATTGTTAAGTACAATAATGATAATTGATAGTAGCAGTTTAGTAATCAAGTAAGTATACTTGACGTAAAAGTTTACCTTGTCCTAAGTTACACAATGACTAAAAAACTTCAGGTTCAAAGTAAAATGCACTATTATAGCTTTAGTTATTATATAATATTGATTAACTAATACTCTTTTGATCATTTACATAAATTAATGTCAGTTTAAAATAATTAAAATACCAGTATTTTGTACGTATTATATAATTATTACGAAAATATTTGACAAAAAACATCATACTTATAAATTTTTGTTATATACGAGACCTTTCACTTTAACTGGACTAGTCCCACCAGCAAAAATTATCACTCTCAACATAATCTTTTTCGAGCTCTGAATGTTTTTTTAAAAGGATTGTTGCCCGTTACAATGCCCCCTTCCAAATATCGATCGTTCCGAATAATCTCCTCTGGACGGCCTGTCTTCAAACACACTGTATTATTTAATAACCTTTTCACAATTTTGACAACTTGTCAAACAACTCAAATTACTTCAACGACTTCTGAAAACAAATTGTCCACGAAGGCCAATCTGGACTCTTTATATATTTTTTCGCCGATACCAAAATATTCCCGATTCCTATAGAAATATTTTCATTATACATGGTATAATAAAAACAAGAAAAAGGAATAACTTGGCAGTTTCTAGATCTTCTATCATAGTCATTCCAAGTCAAAAATAAGGAAATAGAATTTTTTAAAAAGTTCGAGACCTCTATTCATAGACGTCTCATAAGGAAATTAACCAAAGATAAAATTAATTGAATAAATTACAAATTCGTAGAAAATAAGCCTAAAATCCTGCAAACTACAAACACAAACTAATAATATAAAATGTATACTGCTATAAAGTCCGTTACATTACCCCCTTCCAAGTCTTGATCGTCCCGATCAACCTTCTTGGTCTTGATAATGGACCAATCTGTCAAGATGCACGACTTTCATTTCTTTTCAGATTGTTCAAACACACTTTTTCTCCAACAATGAATTCACCATTATTGGCTTTGAAATCATAGCGGATCTTCATTCTGTCGCTTTCTATTTGTAGTCGTCGCTGTATTTTCTCGAGTATGACTTGTCGATCGTTCTTCTTCCATAGTCTCTTGCGCAGTCGCAGTCTCTCTCACCCCCTTGGAAAGGGGCAATGCAACGAACTTTATAGCAGTATGCATTTCATAGAATTATTTTGTGTTTCTAGTTTGTAGGGTTCTATTTTTATTTTCTACGAGGTTCTCAATTCGTATTTTTTTTTTATGAATGTACACCGATTACTCCGGAATGGAGGCACCGATTTGAATAAAATTTTTTATGTTATGTTCAGGAAGTTACTGGGGTGGTTCCATATTTTTTTGGATGAAATTGGTGCAGTAAAATCGAAGATGCCGCCGAAAATATGGCCGTCAAAAAAATTAATTTTGTCCGATTTACTCCAAAATTGGTGTGTGGGAATTTTCGGGGTCTTACAAAACGAATCTAAAATTATTTTTAAGAAATTCAAAATGTTGGATCCAATATGGCGGGCAAAAAAAATTAATTTTTTCCGATTTTCTCCAAAATTGGAGTAGGAAAGTTTTCGAGGTCGCACATAGTAAATCCAAAATATTTTTAAAAAATTTAATATAGCGGACAAAAAAATCAATTTTATCCGATTTTCTCCAAAATTGGTATAGGGGAGTTCTCGGGGTCGCACATAACGAATCTAAAATTATTTTTAAAAGATTCAAAATGGCGAATTCAGTATGACGGAAGAAAAAAACAATTTTGTCCGATTTTCTCCAAAATTGGTATAGGGGAGTTCTCGGGGTCGCACATAACGAATCTAAAATTATTTTTAAAAAATTCAAAATGGCGAATCCAGTATGGCGGACGAAAAAAACAATTTTGTCCGATTTTCTCGAAAATTGGTATAGGGGAGTTTTAGGGGTAGCACATAACGAATCTGAGATTATTTTTTTAAAATTCAATATAGCGTATCTAATATAGCGCAAAAAGCTAATTTTGTCCGATTTTTTTCAAAATTGGCATGGGAGAGTTTTGTGGTCGCACATTACGAATCTGAAATTATTTGAAAAAAATAAATATGGCGGATCCAAGATGGCGGATTAAAGATTCTACATCTCTCGATTTTGTCTAAAATCAGTAATGGGTGATTTTTGTTAGTGATAATTACGAATTTAAAATATTTTTTGAAAAACTCAATCTGGCTGATTCAATATGACGTCCTAAATCTTTCATTTTTCGATTTTCTCCAAAACTGAAAAATTGGGTTCTTGAGGGTGTAACTTATGAATTTAAAAGTATTTTTTCAGGATTCAATATGGCGCATCCTATTTTACAATTTTCGATTTTGTTGTTGGTGCGACTGTATCGTTTTTGCGGATGTAAATGCGAATATAAAATTATTTTAAGAAAATCTAATATGTCAAATGAAATATGACGGTCTGGAAATTTTCGAATTTCATCCAAAATTGGTATTAAGGGGCATTGAAGGGTGTAAATTTAGATTATATTAAGATGTTAAAATTATTTTTTTGAAATGCAATATGGCGGATCCAGTATGGTGGGTTGTATTACGAATATGAAGTTAATTTTTTACAGCTATTAGGTTAATAAGATACACTATGAGAGACTGAAAATTTTACATAAAATAATAAAATTGATATCGCGGTGTTCTTGGGACGTATACAAACTCAATATGCAGTATAAAATAAATCGGGCTAAGAAATTTACGTCTCAAGATCTTTAAATATCGATATTGGAAGATTACGAGGCCAATATTACCCATCTAAAATTAATTTGAAATTTAAGAGAGTGAATTTTCTATGACAAACTAAATATTTGCATGATATAATTTCACTGGTATTTAGAGAACTCTAAGAATCAAAGAATTTTTAGTGATTCATTTTAAGGAGATTTATAACTTTAGATAAAACCGGTACTTTTTTGCCACCTTGGAGTCATTTCGAGTTACACTAATCTCGATTAATACTTAGTTCAAATAATTTATGGATATCATAATGAATTCAAAACTAAAAATCGAAAAATAAATTTTACTAAAAAAATTGAACCGACTTCTAAAAGTGTGCTAAAAAGTGAAAAATAACTATAAATTTTTATATAAAATTAAAATTTTTGAAGTCGGTGTCAAATTATTTCCAAATGCAAATCACATTTTGTCAGGTATTAGTTTGGCGCCGACATGAAAGATTTGAATTTCATATAAAAATTTATGGTTATTTTTCACTTTTTAGCACACTTTTAGAAGTAGGTTCAATTTGTTATAAAAATTTTATTGTTAATTTTCTCATGAGACATCTATAAAAGAAGGTTTTGGATTTTTTAGGAAATTCTATTTTCTTATTTTCAACATGGAACATCTGACAGAAGATCTAGAAACTGCCAAATTATTCCTTTTTCTTATTATTAGTATACCATGTGTTATAAAAATACTCTAGAGTATTCGGGAATCTTCTGATCTCGGCGAAAAGGGTATATAAAAGGTTCGTTCGTCTTTCGTGGAGGGTTTGTTTTTAGAAATCGTTGAAGTAACCTGAATTATTTGACAAGTTGTCAGAATTTCGTGTCAGAATGCACTCTAAGGCAGTCAAAATTTATGGAAGCAGTTTGAAAAAAAGGTGGCTTATCACGATTTTGCATTTAAAAATGCAAACTTCAAAATGTTTTTAGAACTTGTTAGTCAGACGTTTGCTACTACAAATTTGAAGCTCTAACTGGATAATTGTAAATAGTGGATAAAATATGGCAGCCATACACTACATTTTTATATTCTAGATCGCTCAAAATCCATAGAACGTGCTTAAAAATAGCTTTTTAGGGATTTTCAGACAAATGCAAATTTTAAACGAACGTATCCAATATGGCGACTAAAATCTATGAAATTCGCAGATAGTTTGGCACTAGTCTCGAAAATAAAACAAGAAAATTTTACTATAGCATTGTTATTCAGATGCTTCCCAGGTTGTTGAATACAAACCTGAAGTATAAATTTTATACTTAAAACTGGCAGATCCAGCCTGACTTCCATACATGTCCTATTCAAGTGATCGATAGTATTCTTTTCCTCTAGCCTGCTGTTAATTATTTTGGTAAACAAATAATATGTAATATTAAGTGTATATATCTAATTGTGTTTTTATTTAGCTAAAAGTATAAATCTAATTGTTCTATAAGAAAAAAATATCAAAATTGCAATAATTATTTTACCCTGTTTATTTATTAACGTTAAGAATCGGAACAATAATAAATTATTAGAGCTTATTTAAGAATATATATATATATATATATATATATATATATATATATATATATATATATATATATATAAGTCGGTCTAAACCCAAGAACCATGATTTTCAACTTGACCAAAGCCGTGAAAGCTTTCGTTCTATATTAAATATATACATTTATATACAATAAAATTTAAAAAGTATTTACTTCTGTTTTACGGGGCTGCACAATCTTTTGGACAGGGTTCTGCTAAATGCCTATTGAGTCCAGAGGCGGATCCAGCCTCTGTCTTTGGGGACGGACGGACGGTGATATCACAAAAATACAGTATGGCAAGCAAAAGCAAGGGGGGGATGCCAGCAGTATACACATTCCTAGTATAAGAGGCAGAATCGGGTCTATTTTCCTGAACTCAAAGCTCTTGGGGGATGGCTATTGCAAGAAAAACAAGTTGTCAACGGGAAGGGGGGGGGGGAGGAGGAGTGCCAGCAACATAGGCATTTCTAATATAAAAGGCAGAATCGGTTCAATTTTCCTAAACTCAAAGCTCTTGGGGGGGGGGGGGGGCGATCGTAAGCATAGACATTCCTATACTCTATTCAAGAACTCGAGAGAGTAATAAAACTGTTACCGAAACCGCCAACGTACCTGCTCCAGTGCTGCAGGTAACTGAGGAGTGCCGTATGCCCAATTATATTTAATTATATTTAAATATTATAAGCTTTTATAAATTTACTGCAACAATAAAATTTCTAATAGTTCAATTTAATTTCTGTCAGTGAGCCAAGAACACCTTATAGTGTATCCTTAGTGATTTACCTTATTTGCCCCGGTTTTTATATATTATTTGAGATTAGTGAGATACCCAAAATATATGGCTTTCACCTCTATATTTATTCCAAGATCATTAAACCAAGGTAATTTTTTCCTAAACGAAAAACGTATTACGATGAAAATTTATGATGCCTTAAAATACATTAGATAATAATGTTAAAAGCTCTGTTGAGATGTGTTCCAACATGACAGCAGTTGGAAAATCTTCTATGTACCGAATATTGAAGGAGAAAAGACGACTGGAATTGTTAATACTCTCAAGCCACATTCAATCACAGGCAGACGAAAAACCTCGTTGGAAGAAGAAATAAAAACTGCAATAAAAGGAATTGTACATACATTTTATTATGAGAAGCAGATCCTAACCGTCGACAAAATTGTAACTAAAACCAATGAAGATGGAGATTTACTGAGCTCTGGAAATTGCTCAAAGAACTTAATTTTTGCTGGGAAAAATCAGATAGGAAATCTGTTCTTACAGATCGTCCGGATACTGTCCGTTGGAGAAGGAAATATCTGTCTCAAGTAAAAGGTATTCTTTTGAGTCATTATTACTTTCAGTTCCTCACATGAAGTAATCATGATCACTTCGATCTAATGACAAGTAAATGCATATTCAAGAGAACAAGCAATTATCAGTTTCACTTTTTTCACTTTGATTATTTGATAATTGCTCTAAAGAATACAGCCAACGTCATCACTGTCACGAACTTGACATATAAGTTGCTTGGTTCTATGTCCCATTCGTGATCGTTGCCAAAGGCTACGTTGCCTGGTTCATATTTTATAGTCATTTTCATGTAATTTCTTCGAAATTTGCTTACTTTTCCCTTTGAAAACGATTTTAGGAAATTTTTTTATGATGGAAAGTAGATTTATTAAGGCAAATAATTTGAATTTGCCGAGAATTGATTGTTTTAAGGTGGGAGAGGAAATATCTGTCTCAAGTAAAAGGTATTCTTTTGAGTCATTATTACTTTCAGTTCCTCACATGAAGTAATCATGATCACTTCGATCTAATGACAAGTAAATGCATATTCAAGAGAACAAGCAATTATCAGTTTCACTTTTTTCACTTTGATTATTTGATAATTGCTCTAAAGAATACAGCCAACGTCATCACTGTCACGAACTTGACATATAAGTTGCTTGGTTCTATGTCCCATTCGTGATCGTTGCCAAAGGCTACGTTGCCTGGTTCATATTTTATAGTCATTTTCATGTAATTTCTTCGAAATTTGCTTACTTTTCCCTTTGAAAACGATTTTAGGAAATTTTTTTATGATGGAAAGTAGATTTATTAAGGCAAATAATTTGAATTTGCCGAGAATTGATTGTTTTAAGGTGGCCAATTCCTTCGCAACAAACAATAAGTTCTGCCCTGCTACTTTTACAATTGTAAAGACTTTCATGTAAGTAATTTACCAAGGATTGTTATTTCCGCAACCGATAATGAATACATATAAGAATTAATCATAAGTATTTATAAGTTCAAAACTAAAATAAAACAAGTGGTTGCGGGTTGCGGGCTAGCTGAAGCCTCATTTTCCAATTATTTTTCGAAGATGGAACACTTTTCGGATGTTTTAATTGTAGTACTTGTACACTGAGGCACTGCACAATACTTAAAATAACTTAGAACTCATCTTATATTTCAAAATTTACGAAAAAACTATATCTCCTTGTCAGTTTACCAGTGTTTATATACTAGTAACGTCACAAAAATAAATTGACAAGTATTGGCGTTTTAGAGGGAAATTTGAAACGGAATTTAAAATTTATGATTTTTAAAGTATTAGTTGTATAAAAAAAAAATTAATATTTTGGGCTACATTAGGTACATGGCTTTAAACATTTTCCCAAAAATAGCCAACATGCCAATTGTTTATAAGCAAAAAAACACTTCTTCTTTCACCCACTTTTTTAATAACAATTTTGGAATAAATAAATTAGTTTTAAAATGTCCTTCAAGAATAAATTTCATTTATAAAAATGTCTCTAGAAGCATTATCATCTGAAAAACACTTGTTTAAACTTTGGGTTTCTCTAATAAACAATTGACATTACTTATAAACTATTCAACCGATCTAGCTCAACTTTCACACAATCATAAAGACCTATAATGGCCTCATCATCAAAGTATTATATGTCACTTTCGGTTATTATTGTAAACATTACTAACATTTATAAAATGGTGCAAGAAAGGGAGTTTTTCGTAATAATCTAAATACATCATTTATCAATTTTAAAGCATAAAATATAAGATAAAAGTACTTTTCAATACCTACAACTTTTACTAATACAATTTTTATCTAAAACGTCACCGGGAAATTCTACGGGCACAATATCGAATTTTCCGAAAAACAGATCTGATTTGACAGTACCTCTTTACTTATTTATCATTTACTAGCCCCCCCCCCCACGATTTAAAACCTTCAATTACATGTAATAAATTTTTCGGTGAAATCGATCCTTTTTTATTACACAGACTGAATTAATAAACTTCTGGTTTTATTTTTTAATAAAACATCTTTATGTAAGCGTTGATCTATGTTTTTTAAAATAACTTTTATAGTATGTAATTTATTGCAACTTATAATTGATATAATATGAATATTCTAAATCTTATTTCAATTCTGCATTTTTGTAGATATATTGCTCCAAAATAAGATCTTCAACAACTTTATAGAACATGTCTTGAAATGGACCTTTCGGGATTTGTTTGATTTGCGCTACGATAGTGTTATATATTTCTTCTCTGTAGGCGGTATACATATTTTGAAGGTCGAGATCTTCGTAGAGGCGTTTGACTTTAACAACGGATTCTGGTTCAGATCTGTAAAAAAAATAGTATAAGTAAACATGAATTAAAGGTGCGTATGTGAACTTTGCCGATTTCGATTGATGTCGAGCGCCTTCGGCAGCCGACATCAAAGGAGACAATATAAGCATTTGGGACACAACAAGTCAATTACATTATAATTTTATTGTCTACCAGGAGCTTGACTGAGGCTTGTAGTGATCCATTTTCTGTTCATTTTTGGTGCGAACTCAAAGGAATTTTTCTCATCTAGTTGGACGGCTTTATGGAAAGTTATTTTGAAAAAAAAATACTTTGCAGCGAAAACGACGACACGAGAAATATAATGAAATTGGCTCGATGTATCTCAGATGCTTTGATTATCATCGCCGACCGCCAAAGGCACAAGGGTTTCGTGAGAAATTTAAAGGAGGCTCGCACCAAACTCGTCACGGGAACGGGTTGCCGTACAACGCACCTTAAGACCTTAAAATCCCATAAAAGGAAATACATCAAAAAATAAATCGAATTATTTTCCAAAATGGAAGTTATCCAAATAAAATTAACACAAGTTGTCCGGCAAGTACTTTCTACTTTCTCGGGAGCATACAGGGAGGTCAAAAAAACTCTACTTTGCCATAGAAAAAAATTTCTAAAGTACCCCTTAACGGGGATACTGAGGGTATCGAGCGATTTACCTTATCGGCTCTAAATTTTGAACCGACCTGTATAATTTAATGAAATTTAAATATCTTATAGAGGCCATAACGACTCATTAAACCACACTACAGTCGATGTTTTAGATCATTAGAGAAGTCAGGAACAGACTTGCAGCCACACTCGTTGGACTAATTTTTGACAGGTGTCATTTTACAGAGCTTGAAAACCGCCTTCAAGTAAGAATATTTTTAAAAAAAATTGAAAAATTATCTTACGCAAAGTATGCTGATATGCATTTAATTTATGGTGAAGCGCTGTCAAATTCTTCGAAGGCAAGAAGGCTTTACGCTGAACGATTTCCAGCTCGAAAATTACCAAGTCCAAAAATCTTTGAAAGGGTTGATCAAAGCCTAAGAGAAACAGGTAAGAGATGATTAGAAAATAATTATTAGAGTTAACGAATTCATTTTTTATATGTTTTACTCATGATCATTTTTGCCGCGACGTTGCGATAAAGGTCCTATCAGGAGAGCACGAGACTCTCACGAAGAAAAACAAATTTTGCAAGATGACTAGCTGGATTTAAAATGCTTTAGTTACTTTTCAAATATATTCCACTTATCCTAAATTTAAAATAGTACTTGTATATTCAGCCCTTCCTTAAAGCCTACCTTCCGTAATGTTCTTCCATAATTTTCCATTGTGCAGGAGTCGCCTTCTGAAGTGCCATAACTGCCAACCACGAGCATTTACCAACTTGAATGTCACTGCCTATTTTGCCGGATACTGACGGATCACCAAAACAGTCAAGAACGTCATTCTGTAAAAAAATGAAAATATTATACTGCCGGTTTTTATACACACTTTATGATTTTATAACCTTTTGTTTTCAAAAATCTGAAAACTTGTCAAACAATTCAGGTTATATCAACGACTTCTCAAGACAAACTCTTCACAAAAGCCGATGTGGACAATTTATGCCGATACCAGAAGATTCCCAAATCTTCTAGAAGGATTTTCATATTACATGGTGTAATAAAAAGGAGAACAAACAATATTAATAATTTGGCAATTTCTAGACCTTCTGTCATAGACATTCCATGTCGAAAATAAGGAAATAGAATTTTCTATAAAGTTCTAGACCTTCTTTTATAAACATTTCATGAGAAAATTAACAAACGTAAAATTATATCAACAAATTATGAACTCGTAGAAAATAAATCTAAAACCTCACAAACTACAAACTCAAACTAATACTATGAAATGTTTACTGCAATAAAGACCATTATATTGCCCACTCCAAAGTATTGATCATCCGGATCAAGCTTCTGGATCTTGATAATGGGTGAAACTGTCAAGATGCACGACTTTCATCTTCGCAGATCGTTTAGTCGGATCAATACGTAGTATGGACCTTTTCATGACTTTTTAAGCTTTCATGAACGCCCTTTGGTTCTTTTTGGATTATACAATCAAACTTTTTCAACAGTCATAAATCCACCATTATTGGCTTTGAGGTCATAGAAGATCTTCATTCTGTTGCTTTCTATTTGTAATTTTTGACAGATTTTTTCGTGTAAGACCTGAAGCTGCTTACTGAGTTGGTTAGTGTAATCTTCCCAAGTTGTTTCAGTATGGGTTGGACGTCCAGTAAGCAAATCGACTGTAAGATGTAACTCTTTTTCTAAAAGTTATGATAGGTGTTTTCGAGTGGTTTCCTGAATGGCTGAACGATAGGCTAGTAAAAATAGCTGAATGTGTTTATCCCAGATACTTTATTATTGATTTACTTGTATTCTGATGGAATACTTCGGCGTTCTGTTAAATCTCTCAACCATTCCATCTGATTATGGACGTAGGGGTGTTGTTCTAGTTTTGTGGATTTTCAGAAGCTTGCAAAGGTGGTGGCTTGTTGATTTAATATGCTATACACTTCTAACCATTTGCTGAAGTAATCCATAGCCACCAAAATATAGCAATTTTTGGATTTACCAATTGGAAATTGTCCTGCTAAGTCTACTGCAATTCTTTTAAAAAAGTTCTCCTACATTGTACTGCTTCATTTTACCATGGTTACGGGCAGAACAATCAGTACAGGTTTTGCACCAATCTTTTACATCTGCTCAGCTCTTCACCCAAAAAAAACTCTCTCGAACTTTTTCAAGAGTTTTCATAACCCGTAACTGTCCGCCACTTACACAATTATGTAAAGCTTGCAGCACTTGTCGAACCTTTTTGGTTGGTAATATAGTCGGGTATTTGTAGTCTAATCAAAGAATCTCATAAGGCTCAGTAACCTTTTACTTTTTAAGATTTTGATGAGATTTCTTGAAAAGTGGGTCTATTTGACTTATTCTCTAATTTAATGATGACGTAAAGATCATTTTTTGGAAATTATTTTGGAATCCCAATCCAAAGTGCATTGTAGTTGTGTTTTTCGGCAGTAGATATCGTCAGGATTCTCTCGTTCTTCGTATCTGTTACATTTTTTGCATTCTTCGGGATATGATCTTCTTGAAAAAGTGTGCATTTTTGTGGTTCAAGCCTTTTCTATGCTCAATTTTTTAAAAATCGTGTTATTTTACCTTGCAAGCGTTGAAACCATCGTGCTATTTGACCTTCAGGATTTTCGAATTGTAAAAGCTACTTTAGTGGTCTGTTCGCAGGAGAAATTTTTGGCTCAACTTTGCAAAGTACTTCGCTAAAAATAAGCGATCATTTTCTCTTGGCCATTTTGTAACTGGGACAAAATTCTACCTATAGAAGAGTTACTAGCGTCAGTATCCACAACAACCATCTGAACAGGATCAGAATATTACAATATTGGAGGGTTACAAGTGCATTTTGAATTCCTTAAAAGCAGTTTCGCAGTCTGCGGATCCTTCATAGTTGTTGCTGTTTTCAGTCAGTCAATATATCGGGAATCATTTTAACAATCTTCTATAATAAGTACAGAGACCCAGAAAATTTGTAGTTCATGCTTGTTTTTCGGTACCGGCCAACCTTCAATGGCTTCCGTCTTCTCTGGATCTGTTCGTACACCAGCTGTTCTGCCCCAGATATTTTTGAAAAAATTACATTTCTTCGGACTGAGCTTTAATTGGGCACTTCTCAGTTTTTAAAACATTTTTCAGCTGATCGTCAAATGATTTTTCCAGAATTCTGATGTGAATTAGGAATAATAGGCATATTTTCCAGGTAAAATCATGAAAGATACGTCCCTTTAAAGGTTCAAAAGTGACTGGGGCATTACATAAATCAAATAGCATAACATTAAATTGCCATAGCCCCATTCCGGTAGAAAAGGTGAACTTTCCTTTATCCTCTTGATGAAGCTGTACCTGCCAATAGCCACTTTCTAAGCCCCAATGTAGAAAACCATTTTGATCTAGTTAATGTGTCACCAATACGAGCTAAAGGAAAACTGTCTTTTTTTGTGACGTCATTAACTGTCTGAAGTCAACACAGAATCTAGTTGAACCACCCTTCTTCTTAACTAGTTCAAATGGGGATGTCCATGGACTTAGGGAATGTTCTATAATGGCTTGATTTTGCATGTTTTTAAGCATTTTGTACATCTCGTCACGTTTTGTTAACGGTATTCTCCTGATGAGGATAATCCTTCAAGTTCAGCATCTTGACAAATATAGTGCTTCGTTTATTCTAGATCATTGTTCTTGTAGGAAGAATTTCGTTTGCATACAACGAGTAATCTTGAATTGGTTCATCCAAAACTACTTTATCTTCTTCGGAATCTTCAAACTTTATTTTAACTATACATTTTGAACTTGCTGGTAACATCGCATCTGCAAGAAGTACAACTTCCCGGATCGACACTTTACTATTTTTCGGTAGATTCACAACAGTGTCTTCATTTTTAATTCGCAGTACTCGTTGAGGAAGATTAAGGACAAACTTCTGGTATCCCATGACATTTAGACCTAGTATTACATCATCCAAAATATCAGCAGCAATAACGGCATGTTTGAAAGTGGTGCTTTCCAGCGTTATTTCGGCTTCATGTTTCCTCTCCACGGGTAGTACGTCACCATTGGTGGTTTGTGGGACATAATGCTTTTCCGGAAGACAAATTTTACATTGAGTTCAGATGTTCGGCCTTACAATGATGTGCTTAAAACTAGTATCTAATACCATTTCACATTCCCGACCGCATACCTTTCCTAGTACTATCAAGCTAGAATCATTGTTTTGCAGCCGGGATACTTTAATTTTTATTGTTGGTGGAAAGAAATTGAAGAACTACCAGGATATGTAGTAGAATCAAAAATGAAACCAACCAACAAATGAAGCATTTATTATTTAAATAATATATGAGGGATCTTTAAAGTAAAGAATACGTTTTGTACATATGCATGCTAATTTTTTGTAGATCTAATACTTATCATTTAGTCATGAAACCATTGTTGAGATTTTTTATTAAAATTCTGAGTATGAATTTTACGTGTACTTACATCCACCAATATTCCGTCGTAATAATTTCCCTACTCTAAAAACAATTGAACAACTTGTAGAAAAATTCGAGTCACCATTTTCACTGCATCATATTTTAGTCACATTGAGACAAAGAACTGCAGGAATTGCAGCCAATATTAGTACTCTGCTAAAGAGGGTATATGATGATTATAATTTACGAATATCTTTTCGATCTCTGCAAGTCAGAGTCTTTCAAATAGTTCTGCGGTAAATTTTCCACAAAGATCTTGGTGTACCTGCCTAAAACACTGCTTTTACTCAGGATCAAAAGCCAAGTGATTATTTATTGCAGATTCAGTAAATTGCCTTTAACTCAACTTGAAAATAATCGTCTTTCTCAAGAAAATCATGTTCTACAACGAGTGAAACTTCTGGATCAACAGTTTCGTTAACAAACAAAATTAGTGTATCTGTAATATCAAAGCAGATTTTTTTGTACGCATTCCATGCTGCAGGCATCATTGGAATTTATTTTTTCTTCGATGACACTGGAAACTCTCTTACTCTTAATGGAAATTGTTATGTTGATTGAATTTTTCTGAAATTAAGTGGATGCTTACGACTTGGAGGATATGGGATTTGAGCAGCATGGTGTCACTTGCCGTAATGCAGACCATACAATTAATTTCCTTACATAAATGTTCAGTAATCAAATTTTTTCAACAAATCTTTCGCTCCTTAATATCCTTAGATTACAAGTTATGGGGCTATATTAAGTCGTTAGTTTATAGCAACGAATTATAAATATCTGATGACTTAAGTACCAGCATCGAACGTGAGATTACAGACATTAGAACGGATTTATGTGAAAAAGTTTTGACAGAATGTCTCAACGAATATATTCATGTAGACTTTCATGGAGAACATTTGAGTGATGCTGTGAAGCATAAGAAACTATTAGTTGACTGCGGCGTATTTTTATAATATTTATTATAATAAAAAGCCTTTCCAATAATACAAACTTAAAAGTCAACGGTGATGATTTCACTGCAAAAAATGTACAAAGGACATAACTGCCAAAAACGTAAATTAAGTATTTTCTACTCGTTGATTGGATCACGAAGAATGTTTTACATCATATGTAAAGCTACTATTTGGAACTTTCATCGATAGCCAGACGATACGTTCACAGATAAAGATTATTTTTAAGTTTTAAAAATTTACCACTCTTTAAAGTACTATCAGAGTGAAAAAAATAATCGTATAGTTATAAATTAATTTTTACCTGAACTTGTAAGAAATGGCTCACTTTTGATAGAATAGCCTTGGCTTGCGTATGCTGTTCTTCCTCATACCTACCAGCTAAATACATCGCAATTAATACTGGTGGGTAAAAATTATTAGAACTCTTGGAATTTATAAGTGTTGTGTATCTGAAAAAACGAATTAAGTCATCTTCAACTTTAGATAAAAAATTGGTTTTAATGTATTTCTATTTTAAGTAACTTTTAATGAATATCTTGACGGTCCCTTTGGGAATTTTTAATGATAATGGGTGACTGGTTGGTTAAAGTATCGGTGTTGAATAAACATATATTTGTTAATAAAACAAACCTATACATGTCTCGCAATCTATGCTCTAAATGAAAGCTGCGAATATTGATCTTAGTTCGATACAGCTCCACTGACGAGACCATGAGGTGGTGGAAACGAATGAAGAGAGGACCGGAGTTGTATTTGCAGAAAATAAACTGCTTCTATATTTTCTTTCATTTTTCCCTACTTAAAAGGAAAATATATATAGGCAACTTCATGTAGTTGAATATATAAAGATATAGGAATTTCAATACAAACAGCAGCACAAATATACAAGGCGATACAACGACGTCTGCTAGATAGAATGTACACTATGTACAGTAATTCCAGAAAACCAACACTAAAATAACTTGAAAAAGGGAAATAACAGGTCTATATAGTATCCCCTCACCCAATTAATCTACTATTTAAACCATCCAATCAAGAATTTTATGAATTAATAAACATCCAGCCAATTCCTGCAAGACTCTGTCCTGACAACTAAGTTTGAAAGAAAACCTGAAACGTGTCCAATGAAATAGAAATTCTATAGGATCCGAGACCTAAACGAAAGGCCAGCGAGGAGGCATCCATGATCGAAAATGGCAGCCCTCCTATCCAAACCTTAATATACTTTTTGCTTTATTTTGTGAAGATTTGTAGAGGCTTGAAAATTAAATGTACTTTAAAAAATTTCTTGTGCTGAAGGACCACAGTCGATGTCCCATTGGATTCATAAATACATATATGTCCCAATATATCACAATAATAATATTTATTCTAGCTAATAGCAACTAGTTACAACCACGCTAACTGGACCAATGAAGAATATCAAGTTGGCCAAGATTACAGTCCGATATAATTTGAGCCCTTCATCACCAAGGAAATCACTAGTATCGTCAAGAGAACTCATGATTGAAAAGTCCCAGATCCTGCTGACATTCAAAACTACCGGCAATAAGGATTTGCCAGAGGAACAATAGGTTGCAAGGAGCCAGTTAATGATTCGGTCATTTGCAATTAGGTCTTTCCCAAAAAGAAAAAATCTTTCCTCAGCTTACGTAGACTCCTCAATTCAGTACCACATTAGTGACTGGCGGTTATATTGAGAATATATAGAGTCGATGTATGTACTGTACCCTTTTTAGAACACCTCATGTGAACTTGGAGAACTAGGATCCAAATGCTAATACCTTCCAACAACAACATCGAGACACACATTTTCAGTACAAAGGGAAAAATTTCAAGGACATTTATTAGGCCCACTATGCTTCTGTCATAGCATGAACCCACTATCCTGCCGTTTGAATTCCACCAAAGGCAGCTTCAGTATAAACAACAATCTTGAAGGGATGGTAAGACTAAATCATTTTATATATATATATATATATATATATATATATATATATATATATATATATATATGGATGATTTTAAATTGATGACTAACACCAGAAATCGACTAGAACAAATGTTTAAAATATGGAAAAGTTCTCAAGGAACATAAGAATTCTGTTTGGAATTGATAAATGCCGCATTTAAACACACATTTAAGTTGCAGAATAGTCAAATTATTGCGGAAATGGGAACAAAATAGGCCTATAAATATTTCGCCGTGAAACAGACACAACGAATTGATCAATAAACTATAAAGATCGAGTTTATAAGACAGGTGAGGCGGATACTGCGAACCAATCTGATCAGTAAAAGTCTATTAAAAGTAATAAACATCTATACATGCTTTGTAGTACTCAGTAAATGTTTTGGAATTGTGAAATGGAGTTGGACGAACAAGTCTGCAGAGGAATGTCAGAATACTGCTAACAAATGCACACAAACATCACCCTAGTAGTGCTAATGAGAGAATAATACTCTCTAGATATCATTCAGAAAGAACTTTGGTGAATATTGTTAAGCAGCGTTTATATTTGCACAGACTGGCAGTATTTTCTGTGCTACATCGTGTAATATGCGAGAGAGATGAATCCACACCGCTGCAGTTGAGGGATTGTGAACTGACTTCTTATCACCTACCAGACCAAGAGGAGTTTCAAGCGATTCTTTTGAGATTTTAAATTTCGATTATTCGGTTACATTAACAATAGCCTCATTTATATCAAAATGAAACCTAACTAAGCTATAGTACAATAATGAATACTTCATCGATTTAAAATAACGTTACAACGTTTTAATTTACTGTACAATGGGGTCATTTGGGACAAATTTTAAACATTTTTGTTTATTACGCTTTACTTCCACGAGATAAAATTATCAAAATCATACTTTTGGTAACGTAGGGGTGTATACTACCTTAAAATATTATCCCTTTCCCTCAAATACGGAAGGGTATATATTTTTTTGGCCCCTTGTCTCAAATGACTCCATAGGTTGGGGATATTTGGAATTCCGTAAAGATTGTATCATAAACTGAAAAACACTTGCTTGTTATTTGGGACAATATTTAAAAAAATATATTTTTAAAAAAACTACAGTAACAGTTGGTGCTGGAACGTAAATTAAAAACATTATAAAACTTAAAATGTTCGTTTTATTGATTTTACAAAATAACATCTTACAAAATAAATAATAATTCTTTACGTTACAACATACTAAAACATAACATAGAATTAGAGTTAAAAACCATGGAGCTGCTGATTGACAGACATTAAATGTGTAAAATAGTGGCATTTTTCTCTTTCTCTTTTATATTTGGCCATGACTCAATCTCCAACAGTTATATTTTCTTGAGCGTTGGATTTCTTTTAGGCCTTTTTTGGAAGATAAGGCAAGGATAGTTCGTCTTTTTCTTTACCGGAAAGTATGTTTACTTCATTTTGGTCAAGCAAAATTTTTTGTTCGTTGTCGCCAGATTTTTCTACTAAAGCGTCACAAGTACCATTATCGTTGCTGGAAACCTTAGAATCGTTTATAGTTAGGTTCTGTAGATGCCTTTTAAAATTTATTTTTAAACCAGAACTCATTAGAGCGGTAATATATTCGTCGATGACGCTTTTTCCAAGGTTCACTTGTAATTTCCTACGTCAAGTTGTCTTTATAAAGTGGTTTCCAGATTATATATCACTTAGTATGTTTACAATGGCATCTGAAACTAGAGGTGGAATCTCAGTTTTCTTGGTATTTCCTAGGTAGTGTTTCCTTCGGTCTTCAAGGATCTGGTAGATATAATCCTGTTTTAAAAAAGCTAGATATCAAGTTCTATGATCTCTTTTGGCTTTCGTCAAGCTTTGCCTATGATTTAGTTAAAAGAGCGGGTAATACATCCTTAACTAACGAAGTTTTTCTTCCTTCTGATGTTTCTTCCAGTCCGTAAGAATAAGTCGTCAATATTTCTTTAAAGTAGCATAAGAAGCAACGTCAGGAGGCGGCATTATATGGGTAGTGTTTGAAAATAATCAGAGAAATGCAATATTTCTGAATTCCTGACATTTCCGAAGTACACTATCAGACAAATGAGAAGATAGGTTGTATTCAACGAGGACTTAAAAGCCGAAATATACCTTATGTTAAACAAACATTAAGATGTGTAAAAAACCTATTTTACTGGAAACAATTAACAAAATATACTTTTTGACTTCCCTTGTTTCTAAAGAATGGCACTGTTATTATTGTAGAAAACCAGATAGGCTTCGTAGCAAGTAGCGTCAAACCACCGATTTTTAGAACGATTGAATTTTATGCCTTTAAGATCTCTTAAGCAGCGCGCCCACTGGTTCCGCTCGGTTCAGACCGCTTGGCTTCGCGCAATCGGCCCGTTTTGGTTTACATGTAAATAAATGAGAGACGCCGATGCTGAAAGCGCGGAAGCGTTCTGGCCGGTCGGAACCAGTGAGCGGGCTCTCATTTATTTACGTGTAAACCAAAACGGGCCGATTGTGCGGAGCCAAGCGGTCTGAACCGAACCGAACCAGTGGGCGCGCTGCTTTAAGGTCTATTAGTACCACAAATGCTATTATTTATATACGATGTTTATAAGTAGAAGCTGTTCCGACATACATTAACTTTACTGAGGTTATTGTGGAATTTCTAACCTTCTCTGGATATTTTTTAATCCTTTTAAAAATAAACTTTTTACAGCTCGGATCATCCATTAAATTTATCTCATAGAAATTGACAATTAACGATGGATTGGTTTCGGCTAATATCTCGGAGGTATTTTCAAAAAGTTTCTCTACAGTTTCTTTCGAAGGAGCTGCACGCTTCACAGATATATTTGCAGGATAAATTTGTGATATAATTTTTTATGGGGTTTGAGAAAGTTTATCTCTCCCAGGCATGTTATTTTATATTCTTCTTCTTTGAACCCATTTCCCATCTAAATATCCCATTACTAATGATCTACGGTCGAATAATTTAAAGAGAAATCCTGAGGAAGCAACTAATCTATCTGCAGCCTCTCTTATTTTAAATTTTTATTTTCTTATGTTGTCTAAAGCTTTTTGCAAATTTTCTTTAGGGTAGGAAAGTTATGAATTCAAATTTTTTCCGAAACAAATGCCAGAACAAATCACAACATACACCTAGGGTATTCAGAATGCTACTGAATTATATTTTTTCCGTATCGACCGGCGACAGGCTCCTTGCGCCAGTTTAATAGCCAAGCTCGAATTGGCAACAACGGTCACGGTGAAGATCCAGTACGCTACGTTTGGCCCCCCGGGAGCCTGGCCCTAAATCGCCTGGCTCCATAGAGGTTATCACAAAGTTAACACGGCGTGAGGTACCTAGAGCGTTAGCTATGATAATCTTTAATAATAACACAGTTACAACCGGCAGTAGTAAATTGGCAGTTTAAGATTTTTGGCGGTTTTTTAGTACTTTTTTACAAGCTCTGCACCTTTTACGTATATCATTTGATAACTAAATCATTGGTACCAAGAGCATCTTATTTTATGCCTATAGAGTTTCCACTGGTCACATTTCGTCTTCAAGCACGTAAGTGATTACAATTTTGCAAAAAATTTTTTTTTCGCTTTTTTCCAAATAACCCAAACAATACCAAATAACCCGTTCTATGTAATTTGCTAATTTTTGGTAGGTGTGCGAGTTTTGTGTTTACAGGAAGTCGGTATTGCAAACCTATATCTGTATTCTACGGTTCCGCGCAGTCACTGAAATGCGGCAAAATATGCTATGAATATATTGACAGTTCCAATATACTTTTCTTACCTCTCCATTGTCAACATTTCAAGCATCGGTCTTCCATTAGGTCCGACAGATATGACATCAAAATTTTGACCGAACATGACTTTATAAATGCAGTTGTGGAATAATTCCATTATGGGTACGTAGGCTGGATGATCTCTAAAATATCTATAAAAGTAGATAAAAATAATATTAACAGTTGTGGAATAATTCCATTATGGGTACGCAGGCTGGATGATCTCTAAAATATCTATAAAAGTAGATAAAAATAATATTAACATATCATTTATCTACTACTAAATATGTACGAAAAAACCTTATTTATGTTAATTGAAGTCTATAGTACTTAGACTAATTCTTTATACTTTTCTAACTAGTAAAAAATAACATTTTATAAGGGAAAATATGACCAAATGACAAAACTTTCAGTTGGTAGGTTATTGCTTGCTACTCAGAATATCTTCCTTTCTCGTGTTAAATAACTTTTTCTAACCTTTCTCGCGAGGTCTTGCACGTTGGGCAGGTTTGGAGAATACCTTTCAAACAATCGGTTATGTACCCTCAAATGTTTTTAATATTACAATCTTTCCTGCCACATTTGTGATCATTATATGCAACTGTTGAATGAAGAGAAAACGGCCTGTTGCGGGTTAATATACCTTTCTCTTCTAAGCACTAGACCAATTAATTTTAAGGAAACAATTTCCCCTCTTACCTACAGAACACACCGTCCCACATAATCTTTCGCTAGTAAGAAAATAGAACATTTCCCGTCAGAGTATTCCCCCCTGATAGTCCATAGCCCACTCTCGTCCTGAAAGATTTAAATCGCGTTGCATTTTCACTATTCGAAAGAGTGCGATCACGCACATGTTGTCACTTCATCAAAAAAAATGGAATCTATTTTGTACGTCATTACTTGACTTTCTTGATTATGGACTTTATCAATTAGCAGTCTTCTAGTTTCCCCCGTTCCGTATTTACAGCCTTTGTCAGGCGACCCAGGAACAAAGACCTACCAGTGATGTTAGGTGGCCTTTTTGTGGTGGAAAAGAAAAAAATAGAAAAATTTGATATCGGGTTTGTGTCCCGAACTGACCAAACCAAATCAGCACACAGCTTTTAAAGTACACAAAGTAACTTTTAACTATAAATTTGGTCAAGGACTCGAATCTTTTACATTAAAATCTAGCAAAATTTCTAAGTGACCTTTTTAGGTGCAACTCGGCAAGGAAAGTGTCTTTATCACTCTATCATTTCTTTTGTCCCCAGAAAAACGTCCAAGGCGGGAAAAGATGCAGGAATCTGTATATCGACGTTAATGACAAGTAACAAGCCTTCAAAACAATGAAAAATAAAAATACGAAATTTTAAATTTATTACAAGAAATTTTGTTAGCAATTAACTAAGAAAATTGTGGTATATTCAAAAATTTATACCAATAAAAAGGCTTTGTTGAAGTAAAACTGTCTCGCAAGAAAAGTCGAGTAGATTCTAACTTTTAAGTTTATTTTTGTTTGTCACTTATGTGATTTTCCGTTTTTAGCTTAATAGAATCTCTAATAGTTGCACGATAACTGACACAGTGGGAAAATTGAAGTGCCTAGAAGACATAGAAGATTCAACAGGATCAAGAGAGCGTCTACTCAGAAATTTGTCGATTCTGCAGCCAAATGATTATCTGCTCACTCGAGATCTTTCGATAAAGGTAACAGTCACCGCAAAATACAATTTAAATTAAGAATTTCTAACTAAATATTCCATACCGAGCCACTGTGTACAAGATTAATACCTGTTTATATTTTAGGTACAAGGGAGAGAAGCCTTACGAACTAAACATAACAACGACAAGGACTATCAAACAGTTAATATTGATTATAATACCATAATTGTGAATCCAATTCTAATAAAAATAAGATATACTGCCAACATTTTCTTTCATTTATAAATATATTCCCAAAAAAAAATCAAAACACATAAATGATGGAGGAGGTAAACATAAAAATTACTATTTTAAATAGGAAATTAGACAGGAAAAATAAAAACGTAACATGGTTATATAATGCTATTTTGTAATAGGGATCTTATTTTATCATTGAAACTTACTTTTGCATTAGAATATAAACGGCGTGTTCGAGCATTAATCCATCGTTTATGGCAGTCAAACCGATTTCTGGTTGACGGTGCAAACATAATGCTCCCCTTCTAGTTTCTGAACAATCCACTATATCATCGCAAATCATTATGAAGGATAGATACTAAGACAGAAATAAAATACATTAACTATAAAAATACATATGACCTGAAAATATTCAGATACCAAATTTAGTTAAAACCAAACAATATGATATGACAATTCGAATGACTGTGAACCTTGAAATCTCAAGACTAGTAATAATACTGCTGTTGTGTAAAAAGTTTATTTATATTAAGTGATAAATACAGGGTGTTCGAATAGTGTATCAGAATACTTAAAGACATGATTATTTATGGTAAAATAAACGTAGTAAGTTATACAACAAAAAGTTGAAAACTTAGTTCTTCTCGAGTTACAGCCTATCAAAGTTAAATTTTTTCTCTTATTTTTAACATTTTTTGGTTAGCTTTTAACTTATCAAGCTGGTATTTGGCACAGAGATTACGCTTAATGACATCTATCATTTTGTTACAAAATTGTTTTTCTATATGCCACTAGAGGTCACTTTATCTAAAATTCAAATTTAATTTGTTTGTTTTGAAGAAAGCATAAACTTCAAGTTATCATTTGTTATATATGTAATTCTCCTTTCAGGCAGAGAATATGAAAAATATATGTACAAACAGTTTATTTTCTACAAATATCGCTCTGGTCCTCTCTCCATACGCGTTTCGATTACCTCATGATCTCGTCAGTGGAGCTGTATCGGACCGAGAGCAACATTAGCAGGAAATAACTGATATTAGAACCATAAATTTCAAGGTATGTCGGCAGGATATTACACCTGCTGTCTACCAACTTCGATGTCAGACTGAAAAATATCGCCAGTCGAACGACATCTATGAATCAACAGAGTAAAGTGAAATTTTTAAACAATCAAAATTTCAGTAAGAAATAAAGAAATCTTTCTGCCGTATTTAAATAGTTTGTTATATATGTAATTCTCCTTTCAGGCAGAGAATATGAAAAATATATGTACAAACAGTTTATTTCCTGCAAATATCGCTCTGGTCCTCTCTCCATATGCGATTCGATCACCTCATGATCTCGTCAGTGGAGCTGTATCGGACCGAGAGCAACATTAGCAGGAGCTGTTTTTTCACATCTTAATTGTTAAATAAAAAAGTTTCCCCCAAAAAAAATATACATAAGATACTACATAATTACTATTATCATTGTGAAGGTTTCTAAGCAATCAGAAGTTTACTAACAATAAATTTCAAAATCTCCTGATATGAGAATAATTCCGCTGGCCTATTATCCTCTGATCTTAATCAGAGGAAGAATGTAGCACCATGATGGAAAGTGGATTTATTACGGCAAATATTTCGAAATGACCTAGAACTGATTATTGGCCAATTTCTTTGCAACAAACAGAAACTCCTGTGTTGTTGAATTTAGAAATGTGAAGACCTCCATGTAGGTAACATACTAAGAATTGTTAGTTCCGCAATAAATAAATAACAGTAATCATAGGTATTTATAAGCTCTAAATTAAAATTAAATATATACCAAACATTGTTACCTAACTTTGATTACTTTATTTCTAGCCTCAAAATTCCAATTTTTATCTTTGAAAGCTTGAAAAATAATAACATGTAATTAAGAATTAAACAAATATTATCAAAACTTCATTTTAGATTGTATAGACACAAGTTCTGAATTAGTTGAACCCACATTTTTATATTATTTTCCGAATGTAGAACGGGAATAAATAACTTTTCAAGTGTTGTAATTGTAGTACTTATACATTAAGGCTCCGCACAATTCCTATAAAACTTAGAACTCACCTTTGATTACAAAAATTACGAAACAAACTTTATATCTCCTTATCAGTTTATCAGTCTTTTGCACCTGTGTGAAGTTAGCGACGTTATTCAGAAACGTTTCTGCAAGCTACGAATTTTTAAAAGAGAACTTGTCATATGTACCTAAAGAGTGAAAAACAAATTAGAAAATAAAATTTGGAAAATTAGGTGCTTAATTCCGAGGTTTTCTAAAATATTTCATTATAATGTTGTACCCAGTGAAAAAATTAAAAACCCTGAAGCGTCAGTTATAGACAACTAGTTCTAACCAAGAACCGGTACGAGTTATGTTATAAGATGTGCCATTAACAGACAGTGGTTTAGTAAAGAAATGTGCAATTTTCACAAGGAAAGCTTCCAGTCTACAGCTTGGAATTATTTTTCGAAAAAGGCTGCTATATTGAAGAAAATAACCCACCACCGCAACAATCCGTAGCAGTTAAGATATAGAGTAAAAATTGCCAGCGACGGATAGTGGGTTAATAAAGAAATATGCAATTTTCACAAGGAAACCTTCGAGTCTACAAGTTAGCAATATTTTTCGAAAACGACTACTCTTTTAAAGAAAATAACCCACCTTATAAGAACTGTAAATAACCCCTAAGAGTTAAGATACAGAGTTGAAATTGCCAGCGACGGACAGTGGATCAATATAGATATATGAAATTTTCACAGGAAAACTTCGAGTCTACAACTTGGAAAAAATATTTTTCGAAAACTACTTCTGTATCGAACAAAATAATTCACCATATAAAAACCCTCAACAACCCGTAGAAATTAAGATACAGAGTTGAAACTGCCAGCGACGGATAGTAGGATGAAGCTACACAACGCTACGAAGAAATTAAAGCCAAAACTTTGTCAGATGATTATGAGCCAATTTTCCATAAAATAGATAACATATGCAACAAGTTGAAAGAAAATATGGCGAGGAAATACCGAAATAAACTAGAAAAACCAAAATCACATCAACAACCGGCTCTACCTGAAACACCTTCAAGAAAAACTATCATAAACTTATCTTCAAAAATACTTTCAACAGCACAAGAACAACTACTAAGCAAGGGACTTAATTTCGCAGTAATACCAAAAAGCATGCCTGTTCTAGACATCATAAGCTCTGTAGAATCTATACAAGTCGACGAAAACCATTCCGACGAGTTTAGGTGGAAAATAAAATCAACTTTGGAAGACTAGAAAAATCCAGTTCAAAATCTCACCAAGCTAGAAGCATCAACATTAAAAGCACTTCGTAAGGATGAATCCATAAAGATTTTACCAGCGGACAAGGGAAATGCAACGGTGATAATTGACATCGTAACGTACGACCAAAAAATCGGAGATATCTTAGGAAAAGGAAAATATAGACAATTACCTCGTGACCCCACTAAATCTATAGAGTCAAAAATCTACAGAACACTAAAAAAATACCAAAACCATATACCTGACAACCTACGATCGGCGCTCACATCACACTACAGTAAGCCATCACATCTTTAAGGACTACCAAAAATTCATAAAACGAACATGCCATTGAGGCCAATAACTAGCTCCAGAGGATCCTCAACAAATGCACTGGCGAAGTTTCTTTTAAAAATCATAGAACCGTTAGAAGGTAAGACGAACACATATGTTAAAAATTCCACACATTTGGTAAACATTATTAGTAGCATCAATCTAGAGCCAGACGACAGACTAATAAGCTTTGATGTGGAAAGTCTTGGGGGAATCACTAGATATAATCAAATGATACTACTTTATCAGATCGAACCACATTACCACTGGATGGGGTGATGCATCTTGTGGAGTGTTGTCTACGTAGTGCTTACTTTCAAGTAAAGGACGGGTTCTACGCTCCGATGGGATCTTCACTCTCTCCAGTCGTCGTTAATATATATATATGGAATGGTTCGAAACTCATGCCATAGAAACGGCAATAGTAAAATCCAAAGTGTGATTCAGATATATCGATGATACCTTCATCGTATGGAAGGGCAATGATCAAGAACTTAATGATTTGTTGAAACATCTAAATAACATTCGACCTACAATTAAGTTTACCATGGAAAAAGAGCTAAATGATCAATTGCCTTTCCTAGATGTCATAGTGAATCGCTTAAACGAAACTATTAAAACTTCAGTATACAGAAAGCCAACACACACTGGACAATATCTTAATCATAGTTCCAATCATTCTGTTGTAACAAAACTGGGAATTATTCGCAACCTCTATAATCGCGCTATATCTACATGCAATAGTCCCGATTCATTGGAAAAAGAGGTAGCAAATATTAAATCCCATTTACAAAAGAATGGTTATCCTTTGAAACTTATTGACGATGTTATAAATAACTTTAGAACAACGAACACTGGACAACAAGAAACACATTCCTTGTTCACAATTCCGTACATCAAGGGAACTTCGGAGAAAATAAGACGGATTGCCAGTAGTTATAATATAAAAACAGCCTTTGAATCAGGAAATATACTTAGAGCTCATTTAACAAAAACAAAACCAAAAATTACCGATAAGAAAGAATGTGTTTACAAAGTTCCACGTGAGTGTAGTGAAATGTATATTGGAGAAACCAAACGACCACTAGAAATTAGAATTAAGGAACATAAAACTCATAAACAAAAAAGGGGAAACGTCGAAATCAGGTATTGCAGAACACGCATGGGATAAACAACATCATATAAAATGGTCTGAGGCAGCGGCAATACATATGGAACCCAACATGAAAAAAAGAAAATTTTTAGAAGCAGCTTACATTAAAAACAATAATGGAATCTTCAGTAAACCGAATGTTGAGATACTTGGCAACCACTACTTTGTAACATCAAATCATTGAGGTGTGTACAGTGAAGCGAAACTTTGCGCTGCAGTAGACACAGTCTCTATATAAGCTCATAGTCTTAAGATAAAATATTCAGTTTATATTTGATAACGATTAGAGATACAAGCTAATCGAAACGTCGTAAAAATAAATAAAAATAAAGACAATACAGGTCCGACAACCACATTTTAGTCATACGTATATATGTTTCAAAATTTGTTGATCAGGCGGTAGGCGTGACAAGTTCCCTTCTAAAATTCGTCGCTGGTAGAAACATTTCTGAAAAACTTCACACGGGTGCCTTTGACAAGATGTGAAACCACAGGTATGGGCTTTTTGAAGCGAAATTTTAAACGAAATTTCAATATACGATTTTTAAAGTATTAATGGTAGTAAAAAAATAATTTTAAATATTTTGTGCTACATTAGGTACTTATCCATGGTTTAAAACACTTTCCCAGATATTTTTGGAGACTATTGTCAACGTCCCTATTCATGGATATCTCAAAAATCTGAAGTTTAAGTTATGGGGCAAGAACACAAGTCATTAAACTGAAAAGGAAAATGCTCTAAAAATGACTTACCAATTCCTCACACCATCCTAAAATATTAGCTAATCTAATATTTTCTGGAGTAAGTTTCTCTGGATCTTCTAGCAATTTGTATGATGAGACTAGCATGATTCCGCCGTATTTATTGCCATTGTTCGTCGTGTATTTTATCATCTAAAAGAATTATTATTTATAATAGAAAACAATATTAATTGGAATGTACATATGTAAAGACAATTACGTAATTTTAATAATTTTTACTATATACCAACTGATTTTACATACGTACACACGTGTATTTTTTACTGTTTTTTATTTTACTTTATACCACATTATTTTGATGCTTCAGTTCATAAATCCTCATCATATGTAGAACGAGACCCTGAAGACTGTTTATCGTCTCAGTTGCCTGGAACATCTTGGAATTGGAACGGGCAACTACTCAGGTATCTGGGAAAGCGCGGTGGTTCATCAGTCTCCATGCGAACAGATAACATGACGCCACTTTTAAAACCCAACCTCCCTCTGGAGATATTTCTGCCAAGTAATGAGGATTGGGAGGGAGAACAAAATCTTCCGAAAAATGGATCCTGGTGGTATACTGATGGATCTCGACAAGATGAAAGAGCTGGAGCCGAAGTATTCGGCAGAACCACAAGAGTCGGAGAGTACTACCCTCTCGGAGCTATTCTGCAGTGTACCCATCTCTGTGAGAGGGACATAGACAGGAATAGAGTAATAAATATATGCTCAGGCAGTAAGGCTGCGATATTGGCAATGAAGTCCAGTGTCGACTTCGCGACTGGTGTCTGAATGCAAGGATATACTAAATGGTATGACAAGGAAAGGCTGCACAGTCAGACTCGTATGGGTCCTGGATCACTCAGGCATACGCGGAAATGAGGAAACAGATCAGTTGGGTTCAGTGACTAAACCGTATGGACCGCAACCAATATTACCTGTCCCAATTGCTATTGGCAAAAAGGAATTAAAATCGTTGCTGGAAAGCAAGCTTATTGAATCGTGGAGGGGAGCTCCTGGAATGAGGTGTGCTAAAGAACATATAACTGGGCCTAGTGCACGGCGTACTAAGGAGCTTCTCTCCTTGGGAAGGAAAGAGCTGCGAGTTGTGGTAGGATTATTGACAGGACATTGTCATCTCAGGGGCCATCTTCATAGAATCGGTATCGAAGACGACCCGAGATGCAGATGGTGTTTGGAGAAGCATGCAACTGTTGACCATGTCCTCAGAAAGTGCCCAGCACTCAATGGACTGAGACAGAGATATTTAGGAGATACAATTTTGTTACCGGAAGCAGTTGGGCAAGTTCAACTAACGGGGCTGCTTGGATTCGCAAAGACGATCGGCCTCGAATAACCTGCAGATATGGTGGGATGTAAAGGGCCCAATGGAGGCCTAGACATCGATGATCTAATATCACCACCCCTTTTCCATTCATTCATCCATTCATTCAAAGTCAATGTTTTATTTTTAGGTATTAATCCGATGGTAAAACAATATTATTAATGTCGGTTAATGCACGTCTATATCAAGAATTTCTTGTAGTGCCAGTGTATGGTATAAGTTCCAAGTTTAGTGGTTAGATCTTTAGATCAAACAGTGCTTCGGAGCTTTTGTCAGGAAGTTTATTTATGAGAAGCTGGCCATAAACAACTTTTTGTTCATCTTCTTGTATATAACTTTTTCAGAAAAATGCTCTAAACGGATTTACTTATTTGGTCTAAAATAATTATAAGCATGACCAAATTGCTTCATCCGTTGAATTTGAAATTTCTCGTATTTTGGAAAACTATTATTGGTAATATAAGATTTGGTTTGTTCCCTTAAATTAACTATTTGATTCTAAAAAAAATAGAATATATATTATTGAATTCTTTAAAACTTACCAATGATAAGGAAATATATTACAATTTACCAGATGAAAAACCGCATTTTTTTAAATAAAAAAAAACTTTAAAATTCATGTTCTTTGAAATTCATACTAATACGTTACACAAAATACATAAAACAAGCAAAAACAAAGAAACATTCCCGTAAAAATTAAAAGTCTTTAGTCAATATCAAGAATACGCTTTTAACAATATAATAAAAATTTAGGGAATTCATTTTTGCCAAACCATTATTTGCACTACATGGCGCTGGGCACAGTGAGGACATCTCTGGTATAAGAGAGATAATATAAATGAGCGTGCCCACGAGGAAAAACATGACTTATTTTAGTTCTACTCTATTATCAGGAATAGGCAGACTATACCGAAAGTTATTTATAACCAGTTGTATTTTTGACTCAGTTTTACTTTACACATACCTCAACAAATCTATTTATAGCATCAGAAAATTCTTGGTTTCTTTCGGTATCAGTCAAGTCCTTGATTATGTCTGGAAATGTTGCCATAAGGTCTCTTAATGACAAAATGTCCGCTTGTGAAGACTCGAGTAGAGTTTGCTGGGAGGTGGAGAAATCTCTGTAAATAACAAAAAATACACCCTGTTCATATATATATATATATATATATATATATATATATATATATATATATATATATATATATATATATATATATATATATATATATATATATATATATATATATATATATATATTTCGGTACTGGCAAGCATGCGACCCCTATCCTTTGGGCAGCGCATTTCGTGTACTCGATTTTACATATTTCTGTTTTAATTCACCGCCGCGCCATCATATGACGGTTCTTTTACAAACTTTGTTAATCTGTCTGGTTCTTGTATTATCTAGTGGACCATCGAGATGTCGCCTTTGTCGTCTTATTTGCTGTGTTTTGATTATAAATTCAGCTTTATACGATGCAAAGGCGAGATGATGGTTTGTACCGACTGCGGTGGCCTGACGAGTCCCGTATTAGGACGAAACAGCGCTGTCGCCATCTGTCGGACCCGGAGTTTTTCCATATTTTGGAGTGCTCCGCACTTTTTAATACGAGAACCATGTAGATTGACAAATTTTCACGTCCGCTTCGCCAATATTTTATTCTATTTAATTTTAAATTACACGGACAAAAACTTATCTACATATTTATATATATATATATATATATATATATATATATATATATATATATATATATATATATATATATATATATTTGTAATATTTTCTTGGGTATAGGTTTTTCCATTAGAGAAACAAAGAAAAACAATGTTTCTGACGTTTCGCTCTACATAGTGAGCTTCTTCAAAGAGCTGGTATATTTATTTTAAATCTTGAAAGTAGTTTTGTGTGTATATTAAAAATAAATTCAATTATGATACTTGGTATGCAATTGATATAGATAGATTTCTTTTTATAAAAAACATAAAAATAGGAAAAAAGATTATTATTTCTTTTTTAATAGTGTTATTAAAAAGCTGCCAATAACCCCAATGTGCATAATATAGCTATAAAAAAGAATAAAATCTATTTAAAAGTTCGGTTGCGGGGATTATAGTTTCACTGACTACGAATCTTGCATCAGAGTTCAAAATGATGGACCAAATATGGCGGCCAATAACCTTCCAAAATGTAGATTATGGCTATAAAGGGTACAACTTATTTGAAAGTTCGGTTACAGAGGTTCACGACATTGTGACAGAATTGGATCATAAACTCTTGCAAATGATATATTGTGGTAGCGTTAGCCATTTTGTCTATAATCATTTTGCTACCTCATATTAATTAGTAGCTATTTTGATAACCTATAATTAAATTTTACAGTAATAAAGACACTCTGGAAGTCTGGACGTTCGTTTTCTCTCTTGCAGCTTTAGTACCAAACAAATATGGTTATTTAAGCTTACCACGACCATAACTCAAAACTTCAGGACTTGGACGAGGCTGTTAATTAGCTCGTCAGGTGACATTTCTGGTTTATAGCGTCCGCGAGTTTAACAGCGTGAAGGTTTTTATTTAAATTAAATGAAACAAGTTTCTTAAAACACTTAGTCTATAAACAAAAATAAATGGAAAAACTGTTTGCACTGAGAAACTTAATTTTATAAGAAATAACAATTACGAAGATACTAGCATAATTGCTCTTATTGGCCGTTCTTTTAACAAAAAATGTAAAATCCAATTTTGAAGATATACCGTATAAATAGCTTACTAAAATATTACACAAAGAAAAAAATAAAACGCGAAAAAACAGCTATTTATGCTTCTCGATCAAACAGGATTAGAATCGCTAAATTCTCTAGTAAAATGACGTACGATATTCCCTTAACTTCCCAAATTAAATGAAAAAATAAAACAAAATAAAGAAAACTTTCATTCCCGACGAATGTACACGTCACGTAATTTATTACGGCACTGGACTTAAAGAGTGGTACCGACCACCCTAAACAACTTCTAGATTGGAACTCGAGTTTAGTACTCCTTAAAAGGTCAAACTTGTACGCCTTGCACCACGCGGATACGCATTTCACCCCCATGTATCCCTGTAACTGTAAATTTCATTCCCTAATAGTTTGAATAGTTTGTACCAGAGGGCGTTCGCCATTTTACACGATACTTAATTCCCGAATTGGCCTCTGAGCATCTTAATCATAATTTTTATATAAAAGAATAGTAAACAAACTACTCTACGTCTTCCTATAATGAAAAGAATATATGATAAAACTGTGAAAAAAACTATTCACTTTTCTTGGCTGTTTTGGCAATACACATTTTAACTCGGTATTTCTTGTGAATAGAAAAAACAATTATTATACAATTTTTTTTTACAAATTGCCTAACGATACATTTCTATTATAGTAAGTTTATTTGATCATTTTTTGTTTCGTAACCATGGGAAAATCGTTCAATATTTTAATACATTTTAACTGTTTTCGCATTTACCATATGTAAAAAACCACCCTCTTCGGTTTTATTTACATAACCAGGGTACGATTACTTCGACAGATTTATAGGCAAATCGTAAAGAGGTCTTTTTTACTTTATGCCTTTATAAACTGACTGAATTTATATATTGTTAAGAAAATATTTAAACGACAAAGATAATAAAAGTGAGGCTCGATACTTGATTTGTTTTTCCTTTAGACTTTCTTGGATAGTAACAAAAAAATATATACTACCTTGTTCCCACGGGAAATCTTTTCACGGAGTGAATATTTAATTATTCATTTTAACAGAATATAGTTCACATTGAAAATTGGTATGGAGGAATTCTCGGGGTTTACCCAACGAATCTGAAATTATTTTGAAAAAATTCAAAATTGTGGATCTATTATGGCGGACAAAAAAATTTAGTTTCCTTCGATTTACCCCAAAATTGGAATGGGGGAGTTTTCGAGGTTGCACATAACGAATTAAAGACTTTTTAAAAAATTCAATATAGCGGATCTAATATGGCGGAAAAAACAATCAATTTTGTCCGATTTTCACCAAAATTGCTATGGAAGAGTTGTCGGAGTCGCACATGACGAATCTAAAATAATTTTTAAAAAATTCAATATGGCGAAGCCAATATGGCGGACGAAAAAATAAATTTTTTCCGATTTTCTCCAAAATTGGTATGAAAGAGTTTTTGGGGCCATACATGACGAATCCAAAATTATTTTTAAAAAAATCAATATGGTGTATCCAATATGGTGGATAGAAAATTAATTTTGTTCGATTTTTTCCAAAATTGATATGATACCACATTACGAATTTGATATTATTTAAAAAAAAATTAAATATGGCGGATCTAAGATGGAGGATTAAAGATTCTACATTTCTCGATTTGGTGTAAAGTCAGTATTGGAGGATATTTGTTAGTGGTAATTACAAAATAAAAATATTTTTTGAAAAATTCAATCTGGCGAATTCAATATGGTGTCCTAAAAATTTTACATTTTTCGACATTCTCCAAAACTGATATAGAGGATTCTTGAGGGTGTAAATTATGAATTTATTAGTATTTTTCTGGATTCAATATGGCGAACGCAGTATAGCTGACTAAAAATTTTACATTTTTCGAAATTTTTGAAGTCAGCGCCAAATGATTTGTAAATGAAATAAATAACTACTAATATATACAAATTATGGTAAGAAAGCAATTACAAATTTTTAATCTCTTATGCGAATCACATTTTGTCAGGTATTAGTTTGGCACCGACTTCAAAAATTTCGATTTCATATAAAAATTTCTAGTTATTTTTCACTTTTTAGCGCACTTTTAGAAGTCGGTTCAATTTTTTTATAAAAATTTTATGCATTATCGTTTTCTTAAAAGTAGTTCTCAGAATAGTAAGATTTTTTTTGCTCCTGAATCAAATGTATGAAAGGTTAATACTTTTTCGCAGGATTTCAATAAAATTTCATATAATTTTCTCAACTAGTTTTTTGAGTTGGTCATAGATCTTTTACTTTCGAGGTATCATAAATGTTGGTATAACTTCGGAGGTATTAGAGAGAATATAAAATATTTTTATCATCGTTTCTTTAACGAAAAGTAATCGTAATTTTTTTTTTCTCTGATTAGTCGTCGGTAGTTCGTTAATTATTTCAAGGCTTGTAGCGAAAAGATGGACACCACTTTTCAGAATTTTAACTTTAATCATCTTTTGAAGAGTTATATCTCTTTTTCCTAAATGAAATATTTAAAACTGATCTAGTAAAGTAAAAAGTAAAAACCACCCATTGCTGAATATGAAAAAACTTTTATCTTGATTTTACACTTTTTCATAGCCATATTAAATATTTCGGAGATTTACGGCCGCCATATTGGATAGATCATTTTAAATTTTGATTTTCTGATGTAAGATTCGTAATTAACGATGTCATATGTCCCCGTAACCGAACTATCAAGTAGGTTATACCCTTCTTTATAGCCATAATATTCATTTCGGGGGTTAATAGCCATCATACTGGGTACGCCATTTTAAATTTCGATATTTTGATGCTAGATTGTATCAGCTATGTCATATATATATATATATATATATATATATATATATATATATATATATATATATATATATATATATATATTGTGAAGATTACGGTGGTAGTCGCGCTACGCATCCGCACAAAATATTGCCCGGTTAAAAATTTAGGAAACTTAATTGTTATTTTATTTCTGAATTGATATTTCAAATGTCAAAAATATTGCAAAAATTTAATTAAAAATATTAAAATTTATCAGTTTGCTGAAATAACTGCGTTTCTCGGGCTCACAAAAATTTACATAACCTCATATTTTCAATTGTTTTAAAGGGAAACGGAAATTTTCCTACGTCACAAGAAAACAAAAGTAAAATATTTTGGTTTTAAAAAAGAGGTTATGTTTTTGTTATTGCCAAATGAAAAAAATTTAATAATTTATTTAAAATAAATAGTAAAAGTTTACAAGTTTCGTTCTGTAAAATAATTGTTCAACTCTCAGATAACAACAAATACGATAATCTTGTGATAAGAAGACTATAAGAAAAATTAATTTGAATTTTTTAAAGGAGAAAATAGTGGAAAGAGACTTTGGATAATATTTATCAATTCCTTACTTTATAGGAAGCGACAACAAAATATTTTTGGAGATTTGGAAGTTTTTCTAAAAAGAAAATAAATAAAAAAAAACTAGAATTCTGTTTTATTTGGGACTAAGTAAAAGAAAACATAATAAGGTATTTATATTAGATTAGGCAGTAGAAAGCTTTTAATTTTTCGTAGACATTGAAAACTAGCATCCAATAATAACCTAACTTTTCTTAAAATAAAAATAATTAAATTAATAAATTATAGTTTGCTATACTAACCTATTAGAATATAAATAATATTTATCATCATCAATATTAGGTGTGAAACTATATTAACTACTTGAATCACAACATAGCACACGATAATTTGTTTAAAATAATATCAGTTTTATGAAATAAATAACGCTTTCCATATTAAACTGCACTATAGCCATCTAGTAGACGATTGCGAAACTAAAACGTTGCCAATTTGTGTAACAGGGTGTTAAAGACAATGCATGGTAGTAAATAATAAGTAATATTGATTAAAAAGAGTGTTGGTTGAAAGATAAAAGCATTAACCATTTAATTTCATTCAATATTTATTAATAATACTGTGCCATTTGTTTATATTGTTAAATAAAATATTTTGTGTTTTAATCATTCCGTGTATTGATTGTCTGATTGAGATCTTATAAACAACTGAACTCACCTGAGAAGTAGTCAATTTGCAGGTAGGAACACATCTATATCTATATAGATAATTTGAAAATTGAAAATATTTCAAATTGGTAAGAAATAGTTGTGACAGAATTTGATTATAGACTCTTGCCGATGACATATTGAGGTAGCGTTAATTATCTTATCTATAATCATTTTTGTCCCATATGAATTAGTAACTCTTTTAATAACCTACAATTAAAATTTCACAGTAATAAAGACACTCTGGAAGTCTGGTCGTTCAACTTCTCTCTTACAGCTTTAGTACCAAACACCACGGTTATTAAAGCTTACCACAACCATGACTCAGATCTTCAGGACTCAGGAAAGGCTGCTAGTTAGTGGGTCAGAAGACATCTCTTGTTTTGTAAGTCACGCAACAGCGCGCCTGCGAGTTTATTCGCGTGAAGGTTTTAATTAGATTGAATAAAACAAGTTTCTCAAAACACTTAGTCTATTAACAAAATAAATAAAATAAAAGCGAACTATTTACAATGAGAAACTTAAAACTAATAACAATTACTAATTTTGAAAAAAAAACACCCATAAATAGCTTAATAAAATATTAAACAAAAAAAAAGAAATAAAACGCGAAAAACAGCTATTTATATTACTTAATCGAACCGTATGAAAATCGCGAAATGCCCCACTAAAATAACACATGATACTCCCTTAACTTCCCGAATTAAACAAAGATAAATCAAATAAAGAAAACCTTCATTCCCGCCAAATATACACTACGGCACTGGGCTTATAGAATGGTACCGATCACCCTTATTCGATTTTCAGACTAAACTAAAATTTACTATTCCTTAAAAGAGTGTATTCGAATCTTACACCCCTCTCCCTTTGTTTTCCGTTTGTATCCAAATTAGGCGATGGAACCCGGTAAACGACAATTTCTTCCCTTAAAGTTCGAAGATTTGGGAGTTTTCTTACTGAGGGCGTTAGGTGTACTATACCGGATGTTTGATTCCCGAATTGGCATCTGTGAGCATCTTAATAATAATTTTTATATAAACACAATTAATAAAACTATTCTATTTCTTTCTATAACTAAAAGAATATACGTTCAAGACTGTAAAAAAAACTATTCACTTTTCTTGGCTGTTTTGGCAATAAACATCTTAACTCATTATTTCTTGTGAATAGAAAAAACAGTGATTACTCAGTATTCTTTTTACAAATGACCAAACGATATATTTCTATTATAGTGAGTGTATTTGATCATTCTTTTGTTTCCTTATAATGGAAAAATCGTTCAATATTTTAAAACATTTTAACGGTATTCCACATACCATATGTTAAAACTACCCTTATCACATCTGGTTTTATATACTTAACCATATCTAAGAGAGGGTCTTTTACGTCTTCATAAATTAACTGACTTTATGTATTTTTTTAAGAAAACCTTTAAACGACAAAGATCATAAAATTTAAGTTCGATAACTGATTTATTTTTCCTTTAGATTTTCGTGGATAGTGATAAAAAATATAACTACCCTCTTCCCACGGGATATCTATTCACAGAGTGATTACTTAATTATATATTTTAACAGAATATAGTTGACATTGAACAATGAAAAATAATTAACATTTGTTCCCTTACATAGTTATAATTTATTATAATTATTTTTTACCAACAACAAATAAATATTAATATTTTTAATTAAATTTTTGCAATAATTTGAAATTTAAAATATGAATTCAGTATAAAAATAATAATTGTGTATTATTGATTATTAAAATATTATGAAAATAATATAAATAAAGTAGATCCTTTTCAACGAGAAAATCAACTCCTTATAGGAAAAATTGATAATTATTTTAGGGTGTAAAAACAATATTTGTGACATAAAAACTTAAATATGTCAAAAACGCTTAGACCTAGACATAGAATATGATACAAAAAATGTGCCTAGAATCTTACGCAGAAAACAAAAATATAATAAAATATAAGGTGATTCATTTAAAATAAGCAAGTTGATACACCACTTTCCAAAATTTTCCTATATAATGTTTTTTATATATAGATTGCAATGTTTCGCGGTGAGACACCCTGTATATGATAGGTATTCATTATATTTTATTGCTAAATTACCTTATAATATTATTAGGCTGAATCGGCTTCATCCATCGTCGATAATTACCATTATTATCGTAAATGAGTTCCATAGTCTGCGGCGTTTTGTAGTCTTGTACCTTAGATATCGAATAACCATTTTTAACTGTTGACATTCTTCTGTAAATTTTTAACAGCTCACAATAAGAACGGTTTTGGCCCAATTTCATGGAAAACATGGTTTTTTTGGATGAATTTGGTTTAATTTCAATATATTGAATGAAACTGCCTAAACTTTATTATCTTAA
Source organism: Diaprepes abbreviatus (assembly GCA_034092305.1). NCBI lineage: Eukaryota > Metazoa > Arthropoda > Insecta > Coleoptera > Curculionidae > Diaprepes > Diaprepes abbreviatus. The sequence continues at coordinate 8,202,313 of JASJET010000105.1, forward strand.
ACCCCTAAGAAGTCCGACTGATAAGCAAATAAGCACTGAATTCAATGATTTTAAATGATACCTAATTTACCATCTAACACGCGCTGCTAAACTAATTAAATTTACTGTGTCTAAGAAACTGCAATTTTCGTTTTATCAAGAAGACAAAGATGGACTAAGAACAACTGCGCATTCTGTGCGCTCTTTTATATGGCAAAAAATATTATCTCTTATTTTCGGTCGTTTCTTAATAATAAATTTAAAAATACAACTTATTTTATTACATTAATTTACATATTTTCTTAGAACATAGTTATAATAAAAAACTTAAAGTTAATCAAAATCCGTACAGCGTGTCGAATATTTAAAAATTAATAAAAAAGTTGTTGAAAAAAGTGAAAATCTCCCTGATTTATTTTCGACTGCATTTTTGAATTCTGATTAAAGGTATCTTAAAATATTCTTACCTGCATTGGCAGACAAGTACAGCGCGTCACAAATTTACAAATAAATAAAAAAGTTGTTGAAAAAAGTAAAAATTTCCTTGATTTATTTTTGTCTGCTATTTTCTATTTCGATTAAAGGCATCATAAAATATCCATACCTATATTGGCAACAGGGGAGGATCCAGCCTCCCTCTTTGGGGGGGGGGGCTGTGATATCACAAAAGTACAGTGTGGCAAGCGAAAGCAAGTTTTCGACGGGGGGAGGGGGGCGATACCGGACACATTCCCATTTCTAGTGTAAAAGGCAGGGTCGGGTCTATTTTTCTGAATTTGAAGCTCTTGAAGAGGGGGGTGGGATGCCAGCAACACACACATTCCTAGTATAGAAGGCAGAATCGGGTCTATTTTCCTCAACTGAAAGCTGTTGGGGGGCGGCTATCGCAAGAAACACAAGTTGTAAACGGGGGGGGAGGGGGAGTGCCAGCAGCATACACATTCCTAACATAAAAGACAGAATCTGTTCTATTTTCCTTACTTCTGAACTCTTGGGAGGGGCGGGGGGGGGGGGCGATCGCAAGCATACACATTCCTATACTCTATTCAAGAACTAAAGAGAGTAATAAAACTGTTACCGAAACCTCCAACGTACCTGCTCCAGTGCCGCAGATAACTGAGGACTGTCGTAAATCTAATTATATTTAAATATTATATGCGTTCATAAATTTACTGCAACAATAAAATTTCTGATATTTCAATTTAATTTCTGTCATTGAGCAAAGTACACCTTACTGTGTGTCCTTAGTGATTTATCTTGTTTGCGCTTGTTTTTATATATTATTTGAGATTAGTAAGATACCCAAAAGATATGGTTTCCACCTCTATATTTACTCCAAAATCGTTAAACTAAGGCATTTTTTCCTCAACGAAAAATTTATTACGATGGATGTTTATAATGCTTTAAGATATCAATATCTAGATAATAATGTTGAGATGTGTTCCAACATGACAGGAGTTGGAAAATCTACCGAATACTGAAGGAGAAAAGAAACGATTGGAATTGTTAGTACTCCCAAGCCACACTCGATCACAGGCAGACAAAAAATCTCGTTGGAAGAAGAGATAAAAACTGCAGTAAAAGGAGTTATACATTTTATTATGAGAAGCAGATCCCAACCGTCGACAAAATTCTAACTAAAATCAATGAAGATCGGGATTCACCTGAAATTAAAAGAACTGAACTTTGGAAATTGCTCAGAGAACTTAATTTTTGCTGGGAAAAACCAGATAGAAAATCTGTTCTTATAGATCGTCCGGAAACTGTCCGTTGGAGAAGGAAATATCTCTCTCAAGTAAAAGGTGGAGTTGCTAGAAATAACACAACTTGCAAAATTAGTAATTTAACGGAACTTTTGAAAAATTTTTTGAATAAAGTTACTGCGGAAAATTGGGAAAAATCCATAGAATAAAAGAATAAAACAAAATGTGGAAACTGGATATAATGATCAGTGAGATAGAGGAACCAATTTTAATTGATTTGAGTGAAGATAGCTTCACTAAATTTGATTAAAACTTAGATACGTAATGTTTACCAGTGTAAACACAATTTATTATTAAAATTTTTGTTTTTGTTGTATTTTATTGTTTAATGTTGTTTATATATTTTTTTATATATTTTTATTTTAGTGTGTCCCACTCTTTTATTTTATATATATATATATATATATATATATATATATATATATATATATATATATATATATATATATATATATATATATATATATATTCATACGTGTGCAAATTTTATCACAGACGCTCACTTCTTGTTTGGACTTTAAACTAAATTCGAATAAAATATAAAATAAGGAATCTAAATCGAAACCACGAGATATGTGAAGTATTTTGTTCTGGAATGCTGAAAACTAAGTAGGCCACGAGGGGAATGTCCGTGTGCTGACGTCGAAAATCACGAAATTTAGGTAAAAAAAAACACTATTTCAACATATAGAGTCTCGATCATGCGAATTTTTTCTTGGAAAAGTAGGCCGAGAAAGGAATGTCGGTTTGCTGACGTCGGATCACGAAGTTGCGGTAAAAAACCCACATCACGCGACTTTTTTGTGGAAAACAAGTAGATTCGAGAAATCCCGATTTCCGCCAAGAGGTCACGACAATGTTGTTTAAATACGAGCCATCTCGCTATGAAAAGGAGCAGTGAAGAACAAGAATTAAGAACGGTTAGTTGAAAGAGTTGAAACAGTTAGTTCAAAAGTACTTAAACAGTGCCAGTAGAGTGTTTCGCAGTATGATGAAAAAAATGTTTTAAATACGGTTTTAAATATAATTCTCACAGTAAAAATTCTAAGTGTGTTTTGTAGTCTAGTAAACAGTCAATATGAGGTTTAAAATGGGGTAAACCAAACTTTTAGCTCGCCCTGCTTAGCCGCAACGCATGGGTGAGAGAAATGCGGACTATAAAATATAGTAGTAAAGTGAGCGTTTTATCTAATTTTAATTTTGTTAAAGATAATATAGAAGAAAATGATAGTTGTTCCCTAATTAAGTTAAATTATCGATGATCTCTTTTGGCAAACTAGTGCCGCTCGTACATAATTTTAATAAAACTTAATCTAAAAAGGCTATCAGTCTTTTAATGGTAAGAAAACAGTTGTAAAGAAGTTTAAAGCAGTAGTAAGTACTCTAGGACCTCGTCCCACTCTCCTTTATTAAGAGAAGACGCTCTAGCCCCTCGGGAAGTTGGAAAAACTATATGAAAGAAGAGATAAAAGAGGGGCTAAGCGTTACAATATGAAAATTTTCACTTTTTTTCAACACTTTTTTTAATTATTTATAAATTTGCGAAGTGCTCTACTTGTCTGCCAATGTAAGTAAGAACATTTTATGATACCTCTAATCGATAAACTAAATGGTAGACAAAAATAAATCACGGTAAATATAAAAAATATTTTGCCGACTTTTTCCTTGTCTGCCACAATTTTCCCAACTTCCAATTTGTCTGCCAAATTCATAGCCCTTATAAATTAGTATTATTTTCAAGTCGCCACATCGGCTGACAAATTCTAATCGTGAAAACTTGATCGAAATTTTGTCATAATTTTCCGCCGGCAAAAAAGATTTCATTATGAGAAAATCGTCTGCCATTTTTTTTACACACAATTTGTTACTCTATCTTTCGTATTCTTCATTGGCAGTCAAAAATAAATGAGAATTTTTTTGATTTGTAAATTCACTCCCACGTTTCCACCCCTTCGACCATTGCAACTTGTCAGCTATTTTTTTTCGTGGATTCAATTTGGGCATGTCCTTTCACGTTAATGGCAGACAATTTGAGATCTGGATAAAGCAGTCGGGTCAGCAACGCGCTTAATGCAAGCTTTCTACCCTACACGTTCAAGATATCTCGTTGAAAAAAAAATGATATAAAAATTTAAATATATTCTAAAACATATACTATACAAAAATATATTGTAAAAGAAAACACGAAAATTTGAAATCCATAAACAGTTACTGAATTAAAAATTCGTCAAATAATAAATTTTTATTCCTGAAAGTTTTTCAATCTATCGAAAAATGTGCACATATATAATACTTATTTATTTATTTTATTTATTTATTGAATACAGCATCGACAGCAGTTAAGCCAGTTACAGACACCTTTCTTAAAGTTAAAAACATTAAACTAACATTCCTAGTTAATATTATTGTCAATATTACATCTGAGCCTAAGAATCTAGCAATTTATGGTCAATAATATCCTTATATCTACGTAAAGTAATACTACTTAAATCTATTTACATCACTAACGTATGTATTAAAATAATTACACATTTTATATAGGGGCGAATTTTTGTAAGTATTTGTTCTAGGAAATTCTAGATAAAATGTTGGTCTTTGTCTTGTTCCACCCTTATTTACCACAAATGGAAGTGCAGCAATAGGTCTGGGTTATTTATTTTATTCTTTAAGATCTTGAATATATACCAAACATATTTTTATACGTTTGTTTTCCAACGAAAATCTGTTAAATATATTCAATAAGTCCAGGTGATTATAACCCTGATTGGGATAGTACACAAATCTTTTAAAATACATATACTTTAAAAACCTTCGCTGGACACGTTCTACGGTTCTACTCCACACTTCATATTGTGGTGACCATATTATACTACAGTATTCAAGTTTTGGCAGTACAAGTCAAAAAGTGGCATGCAAACATCAAAATGTCTAGTAGATCTGATGATGAAACCTATTATGTTGTGAGCTTCATTAATTTTATTTATTATATGCTCATTGAAATTCAATGAACTATCAAACAATACTCCCAAATCCTTCTGACAAGAAGTCCGTTTTAACACTATATCATTAACAGAATAGGCTTGATTTAAAATATTTTTATTAAGAGTAAAAGACATTGACGAGCAGTTGTTATCATTAAGACAAAAACCGTTCATTCCACACCATTCCACAACATTATTTAGATCCTGCTGTAAACAGTCACAATCATCAGCAGTCAATACTTCCCTAAAAACTTTAAAGTCGTCTGCAAATAGTAATGCTTTTGAGTGTTTGATCACGTTACATAAATTATTAAAGGCAATTAAGAACAAAAGAAGTCCCAAATTAGATCCCTGAGGAACACCAGAAGTACCTCTATATACATATGATTTGGCCCCTTTTAGTTCAACGTACTGCTTTCTATCAGTCAGGTAAGAGACAATAATATTTATCAAATTCTCTGTAACATTCAGTTGCCTAAGAGATTGTATTACTAGGGTATGTTTCACTCTGTCAAATGGCTTTGCCATATCCGTGTAGATTACATCAACGTGTGCTTTTTTATTAAAAGAGTTATGAATGTATTGTGTAAAAGTAATTAAGTTAATTAATGCTGACTTATTTGGTAAGAACCCATGTTGGCACTCAGATATACTGTGCTTTACTTCATCATATATTCTGTTAAAAATCACTATTTCAAATAACTTTGACGTTGCATTTACTATGGTAATAGGCCTATAATTAGTTACTTCATGCTTTACCCCTCCTTTGAAAGCAGGTATAACCTTTGTAATATGCCATACTGTAGGATATGTTGCTGTTTTAAGTGAAAGGTTAAATATATATAGTAAAGGTTCTAACAGAGACTCGCTACAGCCCTTTATAACATAGCCAGGCAACCCATCTGGTCCAATAGTTCTGTTACCCTTTAACTTTTGAAGAGCACAGCGTATTTCAGTTTTATCTATGGGATAGTCACAAAAATGATTTTTAGATATACCCCATTGAATTCCATCACCTTTGCAGTACTAAATACATTACCAAAATAAAGAGCAAATTCATCTGCAATACCCTTTGCACCCGAATAGAAAATGTTATTATAAGAGATTTCTGCAGGAATATCACCCTCACCTCTCAGACTTTTAACATACGACAAAAAATACTTGGGATTATTTCTTAGACTCAATTGAACTTGTGCCAAATACTCCGAGTGTGCTGCCTTTACTTTATTTTTAATATTTTGTCTACTAGATTTGTATTTATTATACCAAAAAAGACTTTTGGATTTTTTGTACTTTCTAAAATATTTTTCTTTATCGTTAATTAATTTAATTATGTCACTATTATACTACATTGGAAAAGTTCTACCTATCTGTGTTGATATTGGAACACATTCTACAAATATATTATAAAAAACTCTGTAAAACTGAGTTATGACAGTATCAATATCACAACACTCATATATAATGTTCCAATTCTGATTTTTAATTAGCCTATACATAGTGTTAAAATCAGCTTTTTAAAGTTAAATTTAGTATTAGGAATTTGCTCACATTCAATCAATTCATAACAGAAATTTAACTCTAATGACAATGCTGGATGATGCTGATCAAGCGGTAACAATGGGTCATCATCATTTTCTACTTTGCAATCCTGCAAGGTAACATTATTTACATTACGAACATAATTCATTTATAAAAGGTTTGTAAACGATAAAAAACTTTTAAAATCACATATGCGCTCACTGGGAAGATTCAAAACAAGGTCAAGCAAATTAAAATCACCCAAAATTATACAATCAGAGTTTAAAAAATTAGACTCAATACAAGTATAAAAATTACTATTAGGTACAAAATATACAACTACTATATAAATACATTTCTTTTGATTTACAGTTAGTTTCACACACAGTGCTTCTTGTTCATTATCAAATATATTATATTCCTTCACAGAAAATTTCCTATTGACTGCCAGTAAGACACCACCACCTTCCTTTTTTCCCGTCTCCATCTGATTTCTGTCTTTCCTAAATACCACAATTAAACTCACTATTATAAACAGTACTATTCAGCCAAGTCTCAGTTAAGGCAATTATATCTGTGATATTATTTAACATATTAAGTCTTAATGTTTCTAGTTTAGTTTTAACGCCCCTACAATTTTGATAATATATTCTCATTGAACCAAGTGATTGTCAGTGTATTGATGTCTTTTAGAAAATTTGAATCATCAGTATTAGTTGGCTCGCCATTCAGTTTACTAACACTCATAATATTATTTAGTCTAGATTCATCGTTTGCTTGAATATAATTATTTTTCATACCATTATTATCTAGCATACTTTCGGGCTCAGAGTTTATATTTAATGCTACTCAGTCACTATCAATATTAGATACACATATAGGTAATATTTGGCTTGTTTCATCCCCGATAACTTTTTACAGCCCGAACATGGGACGAGTAAAATATAAAAAAAGTGATGCAACTAAAAATCCACCATTGTAACACTGCAATATAACATATTGTCTGATCATTTTACGCAGCCTAAAAAAGAGGCATTAAATTAGAATACCCAACAAATATATTTATAAATATTTTTCTTCAAGTTACCGGATATAGATAACCACACTGCTACTGTGTGCTTGACAAACGAATTTGTCAGGAGGTTAAAACGTGTGTTACGAACTAGTCCAAACACTAGAAATTTGTTTAAGGCACTCATGCTCTGCGCTTAGCTACTTTTTTGGAATTGTAAAATGGAACAGGATGACGATATCCAAAACCTGCAAAGGAAAATAAGAACATTCTTAACAAAAGTACACACACAACACCATCGGAGTGCTATTGAACGTACAATGCTTCGAAGACATCAAGGAGGAAGAGGATTGGTCAATACTGGTAAGCAGCTCGATCAACAAATAATAAACTTACGTTGTTATTTCCACAGGTTAGTGGACTCTTACATACTATATCAAGCAATATGCAAGGCAGATGTTTCCACGTCGCTACAGCTGAGAGAACGGAATATTGCTTCTCACCACCGAACAGACCAAGAGAAGTTACAAGCCTGGCTACAGAAACTACTTCATGGACGGCACCCAAATGAGGTCAATCAGGACAATGTCGACAACTCAACTTTGAACTACTGGTTGATTTCAGAACAGATTTTTCCGGAAACGAAGGGCTTCTTCTTAGCTATCCAAGACCAGGTTATTGCGACGAAGAACTATCGGAAGTTCATAATCAGAGATCCCTCAATAGAAAATGATCAATGTAGATATGGCTGTTGAACATCAGAGACAATCCAGCACATAACTGGAATATGCCAAGCGTTTGCCGCAATTAAGTATAAGGAAAGACACGACTCAGCCGCTAAGATACTCCACCAAGATTTAGCAGATAAGTTAAAACTATTGCAGATAGAAAAAATGCCTTATTACAAATATAATCCCGAGCCTATTCTTGAGAACACCTAGTTCAAGTTATAGTGAGACCGAACGGTTCTGACGGATCAAACCGTTGCTCATAATAGGCCAGACATTATATTAACAGATAATATTTCTAGGCGAACTACACTAATCGACATTGTTGTATCTAACAAAAACAACCCAAAAGCCAAAATACAACCAGAAGATCGCCAAATACAGAGATCCGGAGGTCTAAATCCGAAGACGCTGGGCAATGAACAGCGTCCAAACGATTCCCATAATTTTATCAACAACTGAAGTGATACCAAAGAATCTCCTGCAGAACATCAAGGAACTGGGCTTTAGTGAGCATCTGTATAAGCCGCTTCAGAAAGCAGTTCTTCTTGCAACCGCCCGAAATGTCCGAAAGTTCGTTAGAAATACAGCAGATCACGTCACCTAGGACCTGACAACATGGAAAGGGTTCCCAGAGAGCTATATACTTTCGGTATGTTTGTATACCTGGTATGAGTCCATATTCCCTGGATGGAGTGCGAAGCCGTTTGGCTTAAAATCATATAATAATAATAAATTAATGTTTTCTCTTGTTTTATAAAACCGTATACTTTTATTAAAACCAAAAAATATTATTTTCAATTGCGAATTTCCATTATATTATACTCTCAATATACGCAAATATCGTCATTTTGTTCATGCATTCGTTGGCGCTGTTGTCATGCACGAAGCTAATAGCATGCACAGCTTCAAATGCAATCTTGCATGAAAGTATCTGTAAAAAATCTAAGATTTTAACTTTTTTCAATACTTTAATAACCTAATTTAATCTCAGGAATTAACAATGATGACAGGAATTACATTTTAATAGAGTTTTTAAACCTTAAAAATGCAAAAAATAAAACGTCGTTGATTTTATTACCAAATCAGCGAAAAAGGAAAATTTTGTATTTTTCGGGACATTATATTCATATTATCGATTTCAAGGATCTCTAGTTTTTCTCATAATTTACTTGTTTATTTATTGACGTATAAGGCCAATTATCGAACTACTGGATCATTTCAGGACAGATGTTTTCGGAAATGGAGGGCTTTTTGTTAGCTATCCAATATCAGATTATTCCGACGAAGAACTATCGGAAGTTCATCATCAGAGATTCCTCAATAGAAAACGATCAATGTAGATATGGCTGTCGGACAATCCAGCACATAACTGGAGGATGCTAAAGCGTTTGCCGCAACCGAGTATAAGGAAAGACACGACTCAGCAGCTAAGATACTCCACCAAGATAAGTTAAAACTATTGCAGGTAGGAAAAGTGCCTTATTACAAATACAATCCAAAGTCTATTCTTGAGAACAACTAGTTCAAGTTATATTGGGACCGAACGGTTCTGACGGATCAGACAGTTGCTTATAATAGACCAGACATTATACTAACAGATAAAATTTCTAGGCGAACTACACTAATCGACATTGCTGTACCTAACAACAACAACTTAAGTCCGCAGACAGTGGGCAATGAACAGCGCCCATACGATTCCCATAATACTATCATGTAATTCAAGTATATGAGGGTAGTTGTTTATATTTCGAGAATGACAAAGAAAAACAAGGGTTTATCATTAAAGTAGGTTTTATTATTTTTCAAAATAATTCTTCCACAATAATCAATATACTCTTGAATGCATTTGAGCCATTCTCCAAAATATGACTTTTCAACGCATCAAGCGCCTCTTCTGGCGTAGAAAATCACAGACTTCGCAGTTCGTTCTTCATCTACAGGGGGTAGTTAAATACTTCGAAATGATAGATTTTCGCTATTTGCTTCTCATATTTAATATACCCATATGCCCATCAATTAATTTTTTCAAAATCATGTACAAGTAATGAATTTTTGATCCAATTAGGTATTTATACATTTACTGAATGAAAACAGTGAGAAAAATAACAGGTTTAACTTTATAAAAAAATATAAAATTAGCCTTTTTTGCGCAAACCTAGAGGAAAGTGACCAAATATCGGAGCGGAAACTCACACACGCAACAAACAGTGTTTGTCTCTTTCTTTCTATCCCCATTCGCGCGTACAAGTTGTAACATGTCAGTCGAGCGAAGTATTTTGTTTTGTCGCTTCCGCATAACTTTCTAAGGTATGTAAAAAATACATATTTTTCGTACAAAAAGTGCACATAGTATTGTTTTTATAACTTCTAGAGATACTTTAGTTGTTCTGTTGTAGGTTTAGCGATATTTGATTGTATTACTTTCTTATATATAAAAATATATGGAGGGATCATAGTATCCAATTATGGACTATTCCATAATTGGTTCTCTTAAGTATCAGTTGACTCGATGATTTTGTTAATTATAAATTGAAAGTAAATTTTTCATGTTTCAACAGAATGGCTGGCGTCAACTCAAAAATGAAGCGAAAAGAATGGAATTCAGAGTATATGGCGGAAGCTATTAAATTGGTAAGAGAGAAAAAATGGGTTATTTGAGAGCTGCAAAACACTTTGATGTGCCGAGATCTACCTTGTTTCGATTATGCCAGAAAAACGAATTACCCCCAGAAGAAGCCGCAGCTACTACACTTGGGAGGAAAACTGTTTTAGGGACAACCCTTGAAGATCTTTGATAGACTACATTTTGACGATGGAGAGCAAATTTCATGACTTGACGAGAAATGATGTTCGAAGAATGGCGTACATGTTGGCAAGACGTAATCAGTTGGAAAATCCATTTGGTGACACGGGAATGGCTGGAAAAAAATGGCTTAAGCTATTTCTTAAACGCCATAAGGACAAGCTATCAGTGAAAAGACCAACTGGCACATCTTTTTCTAGAGCATTTGGATTCAGCAAAGAAAAAGTAAACTCATTCTTTAATCTCCTTGAAGGCATCTATGCTCAAGAAAACTATGGGCCAAACCGCATATACAATATTGACGAATCTGGGCTTACCGTAATACAGAGCAAGATACCCCAAGTGGTTGGTCATAAAGGGAAACGGCAGATAGCTTCGCTTACCTCAGCTGAAAGGGGTTCATTAATGACAATTGTTGTTGCTATGAACGCCACTGGTCAATTTGTGCCTCCCTTTATTATATTTCATCGCAAGAATATGAGTGATCAGGTAATGAGAGGCAGTCCCCAGGCGCTGTTGGCATTGCACATCCATCAGGATGGATACAAATGAACATATTCTCTGACTGGTTCAAACATTTCATCAAACATACTAACCCTACTCCGGAATCAAAGGTATTACTGATCTTAGATGGTCATTTTTCTTACACTCGTAACATCGACGTGATAGAGATTGCTAGAGAAAATAATGTAGATATTGTGTCCTTACCTCCTCATACAACTCACAAGCTCCAGCCACTAAACAAAACGTTTATGGGACCACTAAAAACTTATTACAGTGAAGAAATACGAATGTGGATCAGAGACAATAATAGACCACTAAGCCCTTATGATGTTGATGAGATATTTGGCAGGGCTTATTTAAAAGTGCAAACAGGTGAGATTGCAGCAAATGGATTTCGTGTAACAGGGGTATGGCCGTTGAATAAAAATATATTTACCGCGGTCGACAATCTTGCTGCGCAACAAGACGCAGTTAGAGATGGTTGCACAGTCAACGTTACACCAATGACATCAAGTCCCCGACCTTTAGGACAATCGATGGCCAATTTTGGAACACCTGATGACTGTGTGCCTTTAACTGAAGCTTCCATACCCAGACAAGATACAAATATTGAACCTGTATCTTCAACATCCGGACTTTCTCGCAGTAGTTTAGGATTAGTGTCTCCATATGACATCAGTCCAGTACCAAACAAAAAAAGGAAACCTTCTAATAGAGGAAGAAAAGCATCTGTTGCAGCAGTCATCACATATTCACCTTACAAGAATGAGCTCATAGAAAAAAGCAAGAAGAAAGAAGAAAAAGAAAATAAATTGGCAAAGAATAAGAATCAAAAACAGAACGAGAAGAAATTAAAAAGAAAAAAGCCAAAAGAACAGATTAAGCCTATGTCAAATTTAGATGATGAGGAGATGATGTTGTTTGATATCTACAGTGAGCCCGATGTCTTGATAAGAAATACAGCTCCCGACTCTGAAGTGCCTCATGTGTGGTCTCTGTTCACATAATGATTGCGCAGGACCAAAGTCTGACGCCTGGATTTGTGATTTTTGCAAATAATTTGTGTTCCTTTCTATGTTATACCAAAGTTCCCAAAGAGTCTCATGTAAGTTAAGGATAATTTTTGATGGTTTTTATAGTATTCCATATTTGGGGTACCTATTCCACATTTAGGTACCTTAATCTTTATTTAGTTTTTTTTTTAATTCTTACTTAAAAGTAATCAATGTAACTAAAACTTGTTACAAAATAAAGCGCAAATATATGATTGTTAATAATTACTACAAAAAGTTTTTTATTTAAAACGTTTGTGCAAATTATGCGTAAAAAACAAAATGGTATTCCATATTTGGTCACTCTCCTCTAATAATATACAAGTGATTTTATCATAAATTATAACTGAAAATGTAACATTTTTAGCTATGAACTCTCGAGGTACTTTTCACGAAATTTAGGACGTAAAAATAATTTATGTTGAATATATCACAAAATGATCCATGAGAACGTTCTCTTTTAAGTAATAACTAGATTGTTAAGTACAATAATGATAATCGATAGTAGCAGTTTAGTAATCTATTTGGGTTCGAAAATCATCGGAATTAAAACCTGGTGCTGCTTAAATGTGTTATTTGACGTAAAAGTTTACCTTGTTTGCACAATGACGAAAAACCTAAAGGTAAAAGTCTATAATAGCTTTAGTTATTAAATGATATTAAGTATTTATATTTTTTTGATCATTTACATAAATTAATTCCACTTTAGAATAAATAAAAATTGTTATTTTTTACATATTATTTAATTATTACGAAAAAAATTGACAAAAAACAGCATACTTATAAATTTTTATTATATACGAGACATTGGACTTTAAACACACTGTATTATTTAATAACCTTTTCAGAATTCTGACAACTTCTCAAACAATTCAAGTTACTTCAATGACTTCTTTATATATCCTTTTCACCGATACCAAAAGAGTCCCGAATCCTCTAGAAATATTTTCATTATACATGGTGTATATTTGATCTTGATAATGGGCCAATTTGTCAAGATGCACATTTATTTTCAGATTGTACCACCACACTTTTTCACCAACAATGAATTTATCAATATTAGCTTTGAACTAATAGCGGATCTTCATTCTGTCGTTTTCTATTTGTAGCCGTCGCTGTACCTTCTCGAGTATGTCCAATAGATCGTTCTTCTTTCGTAGTCCCTTTCGCGGTCGCATTCTCTCTCACCACGAACTTGAAATATAAAACTGGACTGCTCATAAAAATAATTTTTGACCCCCCTTATTGGTCGCCATTCGGTGCAATGATTTGTATGGCAACACTGAATTCTCTGCTAGTTTCTTACATTGGCGTGAATGAATGTCAATTCTATTATTCTAACTAACAGGTTTAGACAATAACTATCTCTTTCTATACTATATCTAAAACAATAAATCGCTCTTTCTTGTCTTACTTGACAGGTTAATCGAGTATATTCCATAAAAAAAAAGACCAGAGATCCGATTCTGTAAGCATATTTTTTCACATTCTCTTTCCTTATCTCTTTTAGGACAGTGATATACTTGTGTGTTAATACAGACTGAACAAAGATAGAAGATCCTTATTATGACATCCTCTTTCCTTTTACTCTTATAGAATCGCAGCCCTGGTCTTTTTATTGAATATACTCAATTACCCTGTCAAGTAAAACAAGGAAGAGCGATTTATTGTTTTAGATATAGTATAGAAAGAGATAGTTATTGTCTAAACCTGTTAGTTAGTTATAAAATCGCAGCCCAGGATAATTGTTTCTGTAAAACAATATTTAACTTGAATTTCTACTTTTAGTTTCCTCAAAATTATAATTTTTCTGTTTAAAGCAACTCCAATAAAGCAATTTTTTTTAACTTCTTTGGAACAGCGTAAATATGTAACAATTTTATTATTTTTAGATAACAAGCATGAAATGTCAATTGTTATAAATAAATGAAAATGCTTTTTCTATGACTGTTTACATATTTTATTTTTTAAAATAAAACTGTTATTTAGCAAAATAGCTAAAATGTGAAATATGCGCCAAAAACAAATCCAGACTAATTTTTTTTTGAAATATCTGTTTTAGAAACATCCTTTTTCGGACGTAGAGTAAAAGAAGTTAACGAAAAAAAGTATTAAGGCATTTATTTTTAAAAATTTTATATCATGAAATAATATAGTATATTGTTTAATGTAAGGTATCGAAATGTCCACATAATCTATTGCAAAGTAAGATAGTTTCAATATTTAAAAACAGCTTCGATTAGGTCTTTGTTAAAATTATTTTCTCCTCGATGCTTTTAGGGACCTGATATGTTGGGTATTTGTACAGGGTTAACAACATTCATAATAATGTTGACATTTCCTTCATAAAAACGCAGCTTTAATTTAAATGAAGTAAAGTAACATTATGTACTAAACCATTTTTATATAAAAAAAAATTAAACTCTAAAGGAGATAGTGTTAAAGCAGTTTATATTTAATTGTAAATAAAACAATATTTAATATACTTTAAATATAAAGAAGCTTGTAAATACAAGAGAATTCTTACATTAATATAATCATTTTTAATCTAAATATATACATAAATATTTACTAGCAACTTTTAATTTTTACACTAGGTCAAACTTTCAATTTACTTAACTGTCTAAGGACCTGGAATTAACTTTCCTAGAGTTGAATTTTTGAAATGGTAATCAATCTCAGCTTCTCACTACTTTGACCAAGGATTTTCATGACACAAATTTCCTATCTGAGCTAAAATCAAGAATTTTTGTTTAATTAATAACATATTCAAAAAAAAGGTTATTATTTTATTTTTAGACAAAACAAATACATAAAAGTAAAATTTATGTAATTTCCAAACATCCTTAATAATATTGAAAAATTTCATATTATATACAATCATTTATTTCTATTTTAATATAGCATATTGGTTTTTAAACGTATAATCATTTTAAATTCTAACACCATACCAGTTTCGATATTCAGCTTTATATGTCAGCGGAACAATAACTTTATGGTAAAACGATATTGTTGTTGGTTAATGCACACCTAATTCAGAACTTTTTTTTGTGTATGTTATTAAGTCCAAGTTTAGTTGCTTCAAGATGTTTACATCAAACAGTGCTTCGTAGTTTTTTTCAGGCAGTTTATTTGTAAGAAACACAACACAAACTTTTTGCTCATCTTCTTGTATAAAACAATTTCCAGAAATATGCTCTGAACAGAGTTACTTATCTGATGTATAAAAGAATTATGATCATGACCAATTTGCTTCAGCTCTTGAATTTGAAGATTCTTTTCTCTTAGAAAACTAAAATATTGATAGCATTTAATAATTATCATATATCATATCCATAAGATTAAACTTGTTACCCTTAGATTTACAATTTGATTCTAAGGTAAAATTTTATATAATTATTATTGAATGCTTTATAACTTACCAAATAAATAAACTCCAATTTACCAGATGAGGTATTTGCACGTCTTACGATAAAGAATCAGATTTTTTAAAATACAAAAAAAAACCTTAAAGTTCACATTTCTGTTTGAAATTTTCAGTAAAACGTTACATAAAATGTGAAAAAATCCATAAAACAACAAAATCAAAAATAAATTTTTGTCAAAATGAAAAGTATTCAGTCAATGTCAAAATACACTTTCACCAATATCATGAAAACTTAGGGAATTCATTTTTGCCAAAGCAATTATTTGCACCAAATGGCACGGAGCACGGTGGGGTCATTTTTTTTATAAGGGAGATATGGAACACGAGCAGTCCAGTTTTATATCTCAAGTAGGTGTTTCTCACCCACGAGCATGACATATAAAACGAATGCTTATGAAAATAATTTTTTGACCGCCCCCCCTTATTGGTCGCCATTAGGTGCAATAATTTGTATAGCAACATTGAATTCCCTGCTAGTTTCTTATATTGGCGTGAATGTGTCGTGTATGAATGTCAAATTTATTATTCTCACTGACAGGTTTAGACTGTAAGGGAACAAAAGTTTACTGTGATTTTTACTAATTTTAACGTTTATTAACTCTAAATTAAATTTTACTAAATGCAAGAATTTACTTGAGTCCCTCTCTGTATAAAGATTTGGACCGTTAAAATTGTTTATCTTATATCTGGCCAAAAATAGTCACACATCCGGGAAATATAAATCCATCAACAAACTTAAGCCTAGTTTTATTACTTTTGGGGTAGTTTATTTTTCTGAAGAAACAACATAAACTTGATGAATTTATGTAACACAAAAGCTTAACTATGCCACCCTCTCGAAGTTTTTGACATAGATCTGCCAAAGTAAATAATAATCGTAAAAACCATATCGTTAAGGGTCTCAGGTCAAGTTGTAAAGTGATAGCCACATGTGGCGACCGTGAGAGAACATTCTTTTACTTGAACTGAGCAAATTTTCCCATCATAAGAAAACAAAAGAATATTTAAATAAAATCGCTAAAATGCAATATTAGTATTTGTTATTATGTACAAAGTTCGCGACTGTTACCCATTTTTCCCCAACTGACGAAAATAAGAATAAGAAAGAGAGAAAATGGTTAAAACCTTGGGGTTTTTTCTATGGGTTTCTGTCACGCAACCTTTAGAGTAGCTGTAGAATAGATATTAATAACATTTATATAAAGTAATTATAAGTTTGAGCTCTGGTCAGTCCTAATATAAAATTAAATTAAATTCGACGCATGGATGACTCATGCCATCTATGAACCAGGGTACCGAAAACCCACCGACGCTCGGGAACGGAAACTACCATTTCGCGCGCGCGGATGCATCGCGTAAGGGCGTACTATTGGTGGGAAAGCGCGCATGCCGGAACCAACGCATCTAATAGGGAGAAGGGCGGTTCTAAGGGATGGAAGTTGAGTTGGATCTTGAGAAATTAATTAAGGGCAGTTACGATTTAGAATTTGTCTAAGTCAGTTTGGCGTGTGTTTTAGTGTTTTACCAGTGTAAGAAGGTTTTCTTTGCTGTCTTTTCTGCAATTCTTTTGTTTTATACTTTTTTTATTATTCTTCTAGACAGCGTTTCAAATAATAAAGGGAAATTTACTTTATTTTCTACCGGGGAAGGGAGTCCACCATCCCTTTAACTTTTAATTAAATAAATTAATTTGGGATTTTTTTTCTTTTATTTCTAAAAGGTTGTTTTATTTTTCGGACTTATCAAAATTTCTTAATATTATCAGTTCAAATTTGGGTTTATTTCTTTAAGGGGAATATCAGAACGGCCTAAAGAGCTTGTAGGTTTAAGCTTTTTAATTATAATCCAAAATTTACTCTTAAGCTTCTCATTTGTAAATACTGTTTTATTTTTCTTTTATTTTTGTTAAATAGAGATAAGTGTTTTGAGAAACTAGTCTTTCTTTTATCGATAAAAACCTTTTTGTGGGTAAACACTCGGCGCACTTGTGTATCAAGAAGCGTAAGAAGAATCCTGTTTTGGCCAGCTGACAGCCGTTTTCCTGAAGCCTGCAGTTGTGTTCCTGGTATTGGTAAGCGATAACTAACGGTAGACCTTTAGAACTAAACTCCAAGATCGACCAGACTACAAGAGTGCCTTTGTCGCAGCGGATTCGTCCAATCTATTTTTTTTCTTTCTCTTAGGTTTTAGGATAGTTACTAAATAATATGGACAGTAGTAAATTGTGAGCGGAACGGCCACACGCTACCAAGAACAATCCGTTTGCAGAAGTTCACAATTGAATACTGTCACATAAAATTTGGTGTGCAGCTCAGGGATATTAATTTAAATTAATTTTGATGTTATAGAGAGTGATTTATAAAGTTGGCGTAGTTGTAAAATTAATATTAATAAAAAGAACCAACGCATAGTAGCTATTTTCTATTAATCGACAATTTTTACTTGAAAATTCAATTTTTCGTCTTAATACAGATATTATTTTTTTTTCTCTCCTTTATAAATATTTGGTTTTCTCTTTGTTTTTGCAATTTAAGTTAATAATATTTTTCCAAATTTAAACGTTTTTTTCTCTTTCAGTTTAATTGAAAAGTGAATATTTCAACAAAAAAATAAAATAAAATTAATTAATAATTTTTCTTTAAAATTAGGATAGAAATTTGTTAGGGAATTAGGGTTTTCAGGTAAATTTGATAAAGGCACAAAACCAGCACAACTTCACCGAGGACATCAGCTGCATGTATATACTGAACAAAAGTTTGTCATTTGTTATAAGATAATTATTTTAATTATTTTTTTTTGGGTGCTTTACATTCCTGCTCTTTTGGATTTTTAAGTTTGTGGGATTAGAATGAGTTAATATGGAAAATAAAATATTTGCGTAGTGAAAATATTTATTTATTTATCTATTTTTGTTTTGTCTAATTTTTCTTTTACTAAGAAAACATCTATAGTAATTTTGCAGAGATAAAAACATAAAATATAATTTTTATTAATTAATTTTAAAGTGATATATGCGCGTTTATTTTAAAGTTAAAATGGTAAAAAGAGTTTGAACTTGTGTTATCATTTCGAGGAAGAAATAATTACAACAGATGTCAGGTTTTTTTAAGTAGTTTGAGACTAACAATATTTTGAATCGTAACTCCGTGGTTAGTGTAGACCCACGTTAAATTTGCCAAAATAATTTGTTCCTTCCACACCCGCGTTTATGTTATTTTATAAAAATATTTTTTTTTTGATAGAAACTTGCAAAAGATACGAGGTAATTTAAAGGCCGAATTTACACTAGCTAGCTATTTTTATTTTTTTTTTTTACGTATAAATTTTGATTGTTTCGCAAATCGAGTTGTATTTGTGCTAATTATTCGTAAATTAAAGAAGGGAAGGAATATTATTATTTTGTCCATGTTGTAGTTTACATATATAGGATGTTACGGAAATTATAATCTGGATTTATAAAAATTTTTAATTTCATACATATATATGACTTATTTAACGTAATCAAGAGGTTTCCATCTGGATCCAATTAATATTGAAGCCATATAACTTAAACAAATATATATCATTTATATTTAATCTTTTATTTTCAGCTTATAAAATTATATGTTAATTTTTTTTTTATATTGACAGAATTAATTCTTTCAGGTTATTCTATTAAGGGTGGCAGCAGTTCTATTCAACGAGGATTTATTTAATTACTTATTTATATATTTTTTTTTTTTAACTTAGCAATAATTACAGATTTTATTTCATATATCCAGCTGTTTTTAGAGAAATTCTAGGAGTACTATTGAAGCAGATTTTCCGTTTCTACTGAAGATGAGCATTTCCTCTTAATATTTCTCTTTCAGTAAAGACCAGATGGGATGTGTTGGAGTATCATTATTATTATTTTTGTCGTTTCAGGAGCAGCGTTCAGGCGGTCCAAATTAAAGAGACACGTTGGGGATTGTGAAATTAATATAATTGTTTTGAATATATAAGAATGTCGTTGTGATGTAACTTAATTTCTTTTGTTTTAACAGGGCGTCATAAATATATATTTTGTTGCGGCATTTACCTGTTATAGGTAATTTTTATTCGATCAAAACGGAATACGTGTGTGCTCGTGCGTACGTTTCATACTCGGTTATCATTATTAATATTATTTATTTATTTATTTATTTTTAAACCTTATTTTACCGACTTGCAACAAAGGTAAGTTGCATGCGGATATTTATTTGTCATTTAGCTTAGCTGGATTGATTAATTTAGTAGTTTCGTAACAACATCCTATATATTATCTACACAAAAACTTTTCGTTTTTATTATTTTTATTTTTCGTGACGTGTAGGTTAGACAGAAGGGACGGGTACTATTGTCTTTTTATTATGAGCTACTATCGCTGTTAGTTTATTGCCATTTTGATTGGCTGGAGTGGTAAATCAATACGATTAAATGTCAATTAAAAAAAAAACATCTGGAGTAATTAGTATGTATTTATAAAAGTTATTCTTGTATTAATTTCGTTTGGATTTTGGATATTGACTATCCCTGTCTAATCTCACTTACACGAATAAAAATCTTTCTCGAAAAGAGATTTATTATTTTCCGATTAGGGAAAGATTAGTGTTCTACATTTTAGAACCACCGTCAAGAAATCCAGAACAACGATCTTGGCAATTGGTTACCTTTCTTTTGAGAGTATCAAAAACGAGTGCCGTTTATTTGAGGTCCGACTTAAATACCAAAGGAAGTTTAAAAAATATATATATATTTTAATTTGCTAATTGGTGATTGAGGTAATAGCTAAACATTTAATACTTTTCTATTTTTTTTTTAATTTTATTATTTTTATTATTATTAGTTATTGTCACGTTATACTACGGTATTTTATCTATTTTTTTTGTGTTTTTGTGGACTAGTTTGATTTGGTTAGTGGAAGAGTTAAGTGACGGTTTACATCGCGGTAGTTAGTGGGAAAAGGTGTAAGAAAATTTTAGTAAAGGGATTGTAAGGTGGCTCGGTGTCGATTTATTTATTATTTATTGTGTTGTATTATTATACAAAGGTGTAGTAGAAGGGGTCGACGTTTGCGAGATACTTAAAGTGTGGTGTAGTTTAGGTGTTATATAGAGCTATAAAAAAATAGCTGAGGTGATATAGAAGTGTACGAACGTAACAGCGGTTAAACGAAGCTATATCCAGGAATACAAGCATAGAGTCCAAGTATATATAACAAAGAAGTAATTGTTTAAATATGTCGGAACACGACAAATGCAATAAGGGTGCCACGAATCGTCAGGGAGATAATCAACCACAGGATGGAAGTGTGGGGGCATTGCAAAAACAGATAGAAGAGCTACAGGCCAAAATGGAAGAGGAGCTCAAATTAATGAAAGATTCTAGGAGGAAACAATTGGTTGTCGAAGAGTCGGAATCGGAGGCTAGTGTACAAGTACAGAGATCGTTTTATTTAGACGATCTAAAAGCCATGCGACAAATACTAAGATCCGAAAAAGACGATCTGGATGCTATTGATCCTTACACAGGAGGAAAGGATTACGAAGCTTTTATAGAAGCCGTACTTTCGACTGCCAGTCAACAGGGCTGGTCAGAAGTCGAAACATTAGCCTTTTTTGTTAAAAAATTAAAAGATCGAGCGAAAGATGAGTTCTATGCTCTTAGACGGACGGATAGACCCAAGAACGTAGACGAAATGAGGATCTGGATTAGAAGAGTGTTTGGTACCCGTGTGTCTCAATTAGAAGGAAAAAAAGAACTAACACGTTGTGTTAAGAAACCAGAAGAATCGTTGGGAGCATTTGCCCAAAGATTACAAAAATTGTCATTGACAGCGTTTCCTGAGGAGAATGTTAATCTCGCGCAGGTCACGTACAGGAAAAAAGTTCTAGTAGAACAATTTATACAGGGTATCGACATTCGTCTGGCCAATAAAATAATCGAGAAAGGCGATTTTTTCTCATTAGAAGAAGTTCTAGAGGTTGCTGAGAAATATGAGAAGACTATTTCCAAGCAGTTGCCAAGTAACTTATATCAAGATCGATACTCATCGTCAGTGAGGTATGTGGATGAAATGTTAGGAGCTGTACCTAAGCAGTTAAAGCCAAATAATGAACAATTTGCCGAAGGTAATTCAAGTTGGAAGCGAAATGAAAATCGATTCAAAGAAGGTCAAGGAAAGGCAACGAGGCTTAACGATCGTCGACAAGCCAATTACTATAGGAAAAATAACCAAGTTAATCCAAGATTTCCGGACTCCACAACAAGATGCTTCAGATGTCTACAGATGGGACATATAGCAAAAAATTGTCCCACGACGCTTACTTGTTACAACTGTAAAAGACAAGGACACCTCGCTAAGCACTGTTTTTTTCACTACAAGACAATATCGAAGGAACCTCCAAAATAGGGTCCTATTGTACCACTGGAAGGAAACTTAGCATAGTACTTGGCATCAATGGAGAACAGACCAAATACATTTTGCTTAGAATTAAAAATGGCGAGACTGCAAGTTTTCTCATCGATAGCGGCGCATCGGTGTCGTTAATTAAACATAATATTTTAGACAGGATACCTAATCAGAAAATTAATACTCTACTTTACAACATCACGGATATATCAGGAAGAAAAATAGAAAATTTTGGCAAAACTGATGTTTCATTTGCATTTGGGTTGGGTCCAACCAAAAAAAGCATAGAACACACTTTTGTTATTTGTGGCAAGGATTTGAGCTTCCCAACCGATGGATTACTGGGTATGGACTTTTTAGAAAAATTCAAGCCAGTAATTGACTTCAATCAAGGGAAAATGGACTTATGTGGATATAGCTTGATCTTGATGAATGGCTATCTAGTACGACCCTATCATACTGCCGGTCAAGGCGGTAAGGCTGGTGAACTAGCACAGGAAATCGTTGTTAGCGATGACGGTATACCTCGGGGTGTTGCACATTGGTGCAACGATAGCACGACAGGCAGTGATGCTGGTGCTAGCGATGGGTCTGACGAGAGACAAGGCCTAATCGCGGGGATTTTAAATGAAGTAGCAGAAGTGGTACCACGGAAAATTGGGGTATGCCAGCCTAGTTCCCAGGTCTACCAACCGTTCAATACCTCTACGGGACAACTCAAAGACACAGAAAACTCTGAAGTTGTCCAGAGGTATAACCAGTTATTCAATAAACCGGAAAAGTTTGTGGACAACCCATGGCCTGACAATAGTAAAGCAATTCAGCAGTCTGATACTTATGGCTGGTCCCAGAGTAACAAGATAGGAAGTAACTTAAAGCAACCAACTCTTGTAAGACTGCCTGAAAACTTGGAAATTCCAGCATTTCACGGCTGTGATTATAGCGTACCTGTGGATTCCCGGGTTCCCGGGGGCACTATGATTTGCGAGCCATTAAATCATACAGATGTCGGCATTTGCACGGCTGCCAGTATAGTAAACATTAACGAAACACAATCAAACAAAAGAAAATATATTGTTGTCCGCATTCTTAATACTACTCCAATACCACAGACCATTAAAAAGAACACTCCCATTTTAAATTTGGTAGATGTAGAGAGTCTAGATAGGGCGGAGCAGACAGCGTCTCTCAAAAATGCTGTGATTTGTAAGGTGAATCTATGTAGCCAGCATAGGGTACATTTTGAAAATGTATTATCCCATTTGCAAGATGCCGTGAAGTGTGAAATGTTACAGTTCTTAGAAAGTTATGGCGATATCTTCGCGGTGGAAGATAAACCATTAAAAACGACGGATCTCGTGACCCATAAAATCGACACAGGTGATCATGCACCGATCGCGAGAGCGCCTTACCGAATTCCGTACGCGTTACGCGATGAAATGAAGAACCAAATCGACGAAATGTTAAAAGAAGATATTATCAAACCCTCTGTATCTCCTTGGAGTGCACCAGTGGTCCTAGTGGAAAAGAAAAGTCAAGATGGAACAAAGAAATTTAGATTTTGCATTGATTTCCGCGAGCTTAATAAAATTACGAAGCGAGATTTCTTTCCTATTCCTAATATACAGGATAGTATAGATGCATTAGGAGGAGCAGAAGTATTTTCCACGCTAGATATGACCAAAGGCTATTGGCAGGT
This sequence comes from Diaprepes abbreviatus, assembly GCA_034092305.1. Taxonomy (NCBI): domain Eukaryota; kingdom Metazoa; phylum Arthropoda; class Insecta; order Coleoptera; family Curculionidae; genus Diaprepes; species Diaprepes abbreviatus. The sequence continues at coordinate 8,226,197 of JASJET010000105.1, forward strand.
TGAGGTTGATCCGAAGGACAAAGAAAAAACTGCATTTTCAGTCCCTTGGGGTCATTATGAATGCAACCGTATGCCTTTTGGACTAGCTAATTCTCCATCTACCTGGCAACGATTAATGATGTGCGTATTAAATAATCTAATAGGCTCACACTGTTATGTTTATTTGGACGACATAATAGTATTTTCAGAAAACAACATAAAGCAACATATTGCAAAATTACGTGAGGTGTTTGAAAGAATCCGCCAAGCAGGCTTAACTTTGAATCCGGAAAAGTGCGTCTTCATGAAAAATGAAACTCCATATTTAGGCTTTATTATATCCAAGGAAGGTGTCAAGCCCTGCCCTAAAAAGGTGGAAACTGTTAAACAATACCCTAGACCAACCACTGTAACAGAAATTCGGTCATTTCTAGGATTAGTTGGCTATTATAGGAGATTTATACCTGAATTTTCGCGATATTCAATGGCACTTACTAATTTAACCAAGAAAAACGCGAAATTTTTATGGAATGAAGGATGTGAAGAATCATTCAACTATCTCAAGAACAGTCTTATCCGTGAACCGATTTTGAAATACCCAGATCCTAAGAGACAGTTTTTCTTGTCTACCGACGCTTCTGGATATGCAATAGCCGCCATTTTGCATCAAGTCTACGATGGTCAAGAATTTCCAATCGCATATGCCAGTAGACAGTTAAAGAATGCTGAGAAAAACTATTGCACTACAGAGCGTGAATGTTTGGCTTTAATCTGGGGCATTAAGCAGTTCAGGAACTATCTTTGGGGACAACAATTTACGGTTTATACAGATCACCAACCACTCAAATGGCTTATGAAAGTAAAAGATCCTAGTAATCGCCTCATGAGATGGTCATTAGCCTTATCGGAATATACATTTAACATCGAATATAGAAGTGGGAAAAAACATTCAAATGTTGACGCACTGTCACGAATAAAACCGATTAGGATAGTTAATGCCGAAGAAGAATGCGTACCAATATGGAACCGGGGAAAGATAAAGAAGTACCAGAACAACGAAACAAAAATAAGAACAATAATTCAAAAGGTAAAATTAGGTAAAGAAAATAAATATTACTTGGATATAGATGGCCTACTTTACCGAATATCCGAAGAAAGATGTGGGGACGACATGTTAGTTGCTCCAAAATACCTGGTTCCTACGATATTGCGTATATATCATGATTTACCTTTCTCTGGACATATGGGTTTCGAAAAAACGTATGCAAGAATAAGAAAATTCTTCTATTGGTCCAATATGGCTGAAGATATACGAAGATATATAAAGGCGTGCGAGCCTTGCGCTCTCAGGAAAACTTCTTCTCATGACAAACCAGCTCCATTACAAAAGTTTTCCATTCCGAGAACACCTTTCTATCGAGTTGCTATGGATATAGTGGGTCCTTTGCCAGTAACCTACCAGGGTAACAAGTATATACTGACCGTTCAAGATGCACTAACAAAATATGTCGAAGCATTTCCGTTACCAGATCAATCAGCAGAGACCGTAGCAAAAGCTTTCATAAAAGGTATTATTCTCAGACATGGAACACCAAGGCAGTTGTTAACTGATTTAGGAGCAAATTTCACTTCTAAATTAATGGAGAATATATGTCAGGTGTTACAAATACAACATTTAAAAACCACTGCATATCGTCCGCAAACGAACGGTGCACTTGAACGATTCCACAAAACGTTAAAAGATTTGCTATCCCACTATATCGAACCAAGTCAACGAGATTGGGACGAATGGCTACCTTTTGCTTTAGCTTCATATAGCTCAGCAAAACATAGTACTACTGAAGAAAGTCCATTCTTCTTATTGTTTGGGCGCGACATGGAATACCCGTATGAAGAAATTTTTAAACCTTTAAGGATAAGATACGATACTGATGTGAACTACGTATCAGAATTTATGCAGAAAATGAAAATTGCTCATCAAAACGCTTTACGCAATATAGAAAAAAATACAGACAAAATTCACGAAAACTTTAATAAAAAAACTGCACCTTGTAAGTTTAAAATAGGAGACCGAGTCTACGTACACGATCCCGCTGGAAAGATAGGAATAAGCCAGAAGTTAGCCAAAAAGTGGATAGGACCATATCGAATTACTAAATTGAATGGTGTAACAGCAGAGGTTAAGGAGATACATGGTAGGAAAATAAAGAAAGTCCACGTAAATCGACTAAAATTGTGTTTAGCTACCGAGAAGTTGCACGATAGATTAGCAAATATTCCATTAGACATTGGTTCTCCGCAAAATCAATTACCTTTGGACTGGGACAGTGACATAGAGGAATTCGAAGAAAAGAAAAGTGGATCACAATTATCTGTTACCCCAGAAAATTTCTCCAATCACACGAGCAGTCAACCAACCCATTCAACTAGCAGAAAGTCTAGCAGAAACGCATCTAGACGAAGCTCTATGTCAGGAGTACAGAGCATAAGAGGTAGTCCAACTGCTAGAAGGGAACAGGCGGAAAACAGACAAGGAGAAATTGTTAGTACACAGGAAGATCTACAGGTAGATCCACCAGAGCTCGTGTTGGATAATGATGAACCTATCGCAAGAAGGACAAGAAGTCATTATAGAGGAAAATAAAAGGTGTGTTTGTGCGATGGTGACACACAACTAAGCGTAGCCTCTATTATCACGCATATAAAACGGGAATGCAAGTGAAGTTCGCTATAAGTGACGTATTCGGATATTTTGTAGTATGATTTATTTATTCTGTTTGGGTTTTAGGTTTTTTTTTGAGCATAATTAATGTTTTGATGTTTTAGAGCTAGCAGCTATGATGTTCCACAGTTTGCTTGTACCTCTTATGTTGATAGCATCCATCAAGGCAGAAATTGTAGCATACGACTGCGCAGATAAGACCACGGAACTGACGAAGGTGTCCTTCCTGTCTGTCAAGCCATGCCAGGACCCAAGAAATTTTAGCGAGAGTACCTACAAACGGATCCAGTTAGTCCAGAAAAGACAGTACATCCCCATCCATGTCTACACATGTCAAGTCAAAGTAGAGCAAATCATCGAGCATTGCGGGATGCACAGTCACCGTAGTACAGTTGGAGGAGGTCTGGGAAAATATATCCAACACATCGATCCAGAGCAGTGTATCAAAGCTTACCGTTTCCGACAACTAGACCTTAATGGAATTGGTGCCGGAGTTCTTTCCAAACTGAAACTTAATGGAACCACAGAAGTTTCAGTCACCCTTCAAGGCTTTGCTGACACACATGGCAAGTGCGAAGGAGTGCGTTTCGCAGTAGGTGGAACACAGTACACCAACGTGGTCGTAATCGCAGCACTGTCAATCAAGCTGCATGATTACGTCGCCCTAGCCGATGTTGAAAGGAATACCGTGCACCTCCGATCTGGTACAGTCTGTCCTTATAACGATGGAAATTGCTTCGATGATACCGAAGGTGAAGTAACCTGGCGACAACATCTTTCCAGTCTTTGCTCAACCAACGGTGTAGACATCCTGTATGAAGGCAATGCAACGCTACTTGTGATCAGCAGGGATCCACCTAATCGCTACATTCTTGTGGAAACAGAAGATACAGTTTTCGCACTGAAGCTCACCAAACCTGAAGAACTTTGCGCGCAGAAAGCGTGGCAGACCGAGCAGAATCGTCTATTAATAATTTTTGAAGACTCTGTCGGTTTTTACTATCGTCAAACCTTAAGACTGCCACAGAACACCGATTTGATGGCGCAAGTCTTAAGTAAGCTGCTATATCTAGAAATCGCTGTTAAGAGACAGATGGCAAACATTATTTACGACTCCATCATGAAGAGATGTCAATTGAGGGAGAAAATTCTCCAGAACAGGCTAGCCTTAGCAAAACAGTCTCCGGATGCAGTAGGAAATCTAGTTAAGGAAACGTCTGGTTATGTTAGCAGGGTAATGGGAGAGGTACTCTACATCGCCAAATGCCGTCCCATCATCGTAGAGTACAGAAGAACTACTGACTGCTACCAAGAGCTACCTGTGTTGTATCAAAATCGCTCTATGTTCCGCACTGCCATAACCCATATCCTTGTGGAACATGGTACTAAGGTCGAATGCCAACCTTTGCTTCCAGCGAATTTCAAACTAGAAAACAACTGGATCGAGTTCAGTCCAGAGCTTAAACGAACAACAACAGCGATTGAACTAGATGCTAACGACGAGGAAGACAAACTTTCCATGAGAGGACTTTCCATATCACCAATCAGCTCCAATGGTATATATTCACAAAGTGATATGGAAAAATTCCAACAGACTTTGTTGTATCCGAATACTAAACAGGCAGTTACCAACCAAATAGCGAGGAGAATTGTAGGAATCGACAGTACTGATCCCTACTATATGCCAAACCTATTTTCTAAGGCCGAGTTCACGAACCTTGCACAATCTGCTGCAGAAGAAGTATGGGGCTTCTTATCGAAAATGGGAAATCTATTTTCCATTTGTGGTTTCCTGTACACACTCGCATGTGCTGTGAGTTACCTGGCCGGAGTAATCACCAACTACTTCGTTTTAAAGAAGGCCTCTCGAGACCACCCGAACAGGCGAAGATACCTTTTAGCCAGCCTTTGGAACAACCTGGCTCATTCATATTTGTACCAGCTTAATCGCCGTAACAACGAGAGAAACCCAGGACCGGAAGAAGACCAGCAGGAACTGAACCAAGTTCTTGTAAAGCCATGCGCCCCGACTTCATCAGTTTATCCGCCACTACCTTTGAACGTTTCCGTGTGCAGTGACCCGAACTGTAAAGTTCTAAAAGACTCGAAGTGCGAATCGGGAGTATCGGACAAATAGTGGACCGAGGATAATAGTGCAAAGTGCGTGTTCGCGGAAAAAGGTGAAACTCGTCCGAGAAAGACTGCATTTTGCAGAAGTGTCTAAAAGACTTCCCTGGATTGAAGAAAGAAGAGGACAAGGATTAGGTTAAGGAATATTGTAGAAATCCACAAATGGTTTTATTGCAGTCTAGTTGAGTTATATATTCTTTTACTTTTCTTTTTGTGGGAAAATGCTCATTCTAAGGGGGAGGGTAAAATGTAAGGGAACAAAAGTTTACTGTGATTTTTACTAATTTTAACGTTTATTAACTCTAAATTAAATTTTACTAAATGCAAGAATTTACTTGAGTCCCTCTCTGTATAAAGATTTGGACCGTTAAAATTGTTTATCTTATATCTGGCCAAAAATAGTCACACATCCGGGAAATATAAATCCATCAACAAACTTAAGCCTAGTTTTATTACTTTTGGGGTAGTTTATTTTTCTGAAGAAACAACATAAACTTGATGAATTTATGTGACCCAAAACTTAACTATGCCACCCTCTCGAAGTTTTTGACATAGATCTGCCAAAGTAAATAATAATCGTAAAAACCATATCGTTAAGGGTCTCAGGTCAAGTTGTAAAGTGATAGCCACATGTGGCGACCGTGAGAGAACATTCTTTTACTTGAACTGAGCAAATTTTCCCATCATAAGAAAACAAAAGAATATTTAAATAAAATCGCTAAAATGCAATATTAGTATTTGTTATTATGTACAAAGTTCGCGACTGTTACCCATTTTTCCCCAATTGACGAAAATAAGAATAAGAAAGAGAGAAAATGGTTAAAACCTTGGGGTTTTTTCTATGGGTTTCTGTCACGCAACCTTTAGAGTAGCTGTAGAATAGATATTAATAACATTTATATAAAGTAATTATAAGTTTGAGCTCTGGTCAGTCCTAATATAAAATTAAATTAAATTCGACGCATGGATGACTCATGCCATCTATGAACCAGGGTACCGAAAACCCACCGACGCTCGGGAACGGAAACTACCATTTCGCGCGCGCGGATGCATCGCGTAAGGGCGTACTATTGGTGGGAAAGCGCGCATGCCGGAACCAACGCATCTAATAGGGAGAAGGGCGGTTCTAAGGGATGGAAGTTGAGTTGGATCTTGAGAAATTAATTAAGGGCAGTTACGATTTAGAATTTGTCTAAGTCAGTTTGGCGTGTGTTTTAGTGTTTTACCAGTGTAAGAAGGTTTTCTTTGCTGTCTTTTCTGCAATTCTTTTGTTTTATACTTTTTTTATTATTCTTCTAGACAGCGTTTCAAATAATAAAGGGAAATTTACTTTATTTTCTACCGGGGAAGGGAGTCCACCATCCCTTTAACTTTTAATTAAATAAATTAATTTGGGATTTTTTTTCTTTTATTTCTAAAAGGTTGTTTTATTTTTCGGACTTATCAAAATTTCTTAATATTATCAGTTCAAATTTGGGTTTATTTCTTTAAGGGGAATATCAGAACGGCCTAAAGAGCTTGTAGGTTTAAGCTTTTTAATTATAATCCAAAATTTACTCTTAAGCTTCTCATTTGTAAATACTGTTTTATTTTTCTTTTATTTTTGTTAAATAGAGATAAGTGTTTTGAGAAACTAGTCTTTCTTTTATCGATAAAAACCTTTTTGTGGGTAAACACTCGGCGCACTTGTGTATCAAGAAGCGTAAGAAGAATCCTGTTTTGGCCAGCTGACAGCCGTTTTCCTGAAGCCTGCAGTTGTGTTCCTGGTATTGGTAAGCGATAACTAACGGTAGACCTTTAGAACTAAACTTCAAGATCGACCAGACTACAAGAGTGCCTTTGTCGCAGCGGATTCGTCCAATCTATTTTTTTTCTTTCTCTTAGGTTTTAGGATAGTTACTAAATAATATGGACAGTAGTAAATTGTGAGCGGAACGGCCACACGCTACCAAGAACAATCCGTTTGCAGAAGTTCACAATTGAATACTGTCACAAGACAATAACTATCTCTTTCTATAGTATATCTAAAACAATAAATCGCTTTTCCTTGATTTACTTGACAGGTTAATTGAGTATATTCAATTAAAAAGATCGGGATAATTATTTCTGTAAAACAATATTTAACTTGGATTTCTGTTTTTAGTTTCCTAAAAATTATAATTTTTCTGTTCAAAGCATTTCCTTTAAAGGTAATTTTTTAAACTTCTTTGGAACAGTGTAAATATGTTGCAATTTTATTATTTTTAGATAACAAACATGAAGTGTCTTTTCTTATAAATAAATGAAAATGGTTTTTCTATGACAGTTTACATATTTTATTTTTTACAATAAAACTGTTATTTAGCAAAATAGCTAAAATGTGAAATATGCGCCAAAAACAAATCGAGACTATTTTTTTTTTTAAATATCTGTTTTGGAAAAAATTGTGGAAATCAGTGGGTATTTTTGTAAATAACATTAGTATAATCTACATCCTTCTTCGGACGTAGAGTATAAGAAGTTAACGAAAAAAAGTATTAACGCATTTATTTTTAAAAATTTTATATCATGAATTAATGTAGTATATTGTTTAATGTAAGGTCTCGAAATGTCCATATAATCTATCGCAAAGTAATAGAGTTTCATCGTTGAAAAATAGCTTCGATTAGGTCTTTGTTAAAATTATTTTCTCCTTGATACTTTTGAGGAACTCATATGTTGGGTATTTATATAAGGTTAACAACATTCATAATAATTATTTTGACATTCCCTTCATAATAACGGAGCTTTAGTTTAAAGGAAGTAAAATAACGTTATGTACTAAACCATATTTATTAAAAAAAAAATAAATAAACTCCAAAGTGAATAGTGTTAAAGCAGTCTATATTTAATTGTAAACAAAACAATATGTAGGGGATTGAGACAAAGAGTGGACTGTATATAGGTTTAATTGAGGAGATGAGAAATTATACAAAATACGGCGACAGCGTGACACAAATACTAAAATGGCCTACCTTGTAGTGGAAATCACTTCCATAAATTCTTCTTGGTGGCCACCACAATAATTCCAAGCTTCACCATACAGGAACCAGGAATCGGGGACACTATCACTGTATCTTGGAGTAGTTTTGAGGCGAGAGTCAATATATTTGAGCGCAAACGATAAGCGGGAGACGTGCAATACGTCGAGTACTATACGATACGACTATGGTACTACTACTGTTCTGTCCCTTTTTACATTGTCCAAAGGCGCAAGGGCCAGTAAAATGTGTCACGTGTGAACACGAGTAAAATTGAACTAAAAAGTAATGAAACCTAAACATACCGCCCACCTAAAATGAGACATTTTATAAACAAAAAAAAAATATTTCTGTACCATCCAAATAAAAGAAAACTTAAAGTAGAGTAATAAACCAAAAAAAAAAATATAATTTTAATTTTGAGGTAGGGGACATATTTTAGTTGCAGGTCTTTTGAAATTACCCTGCGCGGTACGCACAGTCACAACGCGCGTAACTCCGTCCGCACCCGGATGCACCTCTAACACCCGGCCTAAATGCCATTTCAAGGGCGGCGCGTGTTCGTCTTTGAGCAACACGAGAGTATCCTTGAGAATAGGAACTGACGACTCAGTCCATTTGCTGCGTTGCATCAAAGTGTGTAAATATTCTTTGTTCCACCTTACCCAGAAATGCTGATGTAAGGCTTGTAGTAATTGAAAGCGAGATAATCGTCCGAGCGTAAACGAGGTCAAGTCCGGTTCCATAAAGGAGTTTAAGGGTTCCAAATTCAAAAAATGTTCCGATGTACGAGCTTTAAGATCGTTTAAACCTAAACTTAAAAGATGTCGGACATTTACCAACGCTTCAATTAAGACTAAAACTGTGTTACACTCTGTGTAAGAGAAAATTTGGGTACCAACAACGCGAGATAAATAAAAAATAAAACGAGCCTCAGGAATACCTTCCATAGTAGGCTGAGAAGACTTGAGAATGATTGTTATATACTTGTAACAACGAGAAAGCAAACGAATAGGTTTCTTAGGATATAAGATCCACAATTTTTGAGCAATCAAATGCTGAAGGGTTTGTTGGCCGGGATGTAACGTTCTAAAAGATAGATGGGAGTACGATTGGTGTCCGCCCACCCTCAGGATACCCGGTTCAACAAGAAATATAACATTTCGAATGTACTTAAATAAGCACATGAGAGTTTCGGAAAATGGCTCTGAAAGAGTATCTTGCGTTTTCCTATTCGAAATAAAACGTAGAAATCCACAAAGAATACGCGTTATTTTATTCCAGGAAGAAAATCTATCAAGAAGATCTAAAAGGAAGTCCTTAGATCGAACTAAGGTAGACAAAATGGTCTTTCTTCGCTCCAAAGCAGTTTCCGTGAACTTGAACGTTCGACAAGAATCTGGCCAAAGCTCTTCAGATTCAGAGAGAAAAAAGGGCCCCGCCCACCATAGCGAATGGTCAAGGAATTGAGAGGGTAATAAGCTTCGAGAACCACAATCTGCCGGATTGTGTTCGGCAGGAATATAACACCAACGAGTAGGTGCATTCCTTTCTTGAAGATGAGTAAGACGATTGGAAACAAAAGTATTATACTTATGAGGAGACGATTTTATCCAGGATAGAGTTACAGTCGAATCTGACCACGCATAAATCCGACGAAAATTAATTTTGTCTTCAAACGCAGACAAAACCGAAATCAAGAGATCTGAAAGGAGTTCGGCTGCACATAATTCTAAACGAGGAACAGAAATCGTTTTCAATGGCGCAACACGAGATTTTGCAGCTACAAAAGAAGTTTTTATTTGATTTTGGGACGTTTCGTATCGAAAATATATAACGGTTGAATAGCCGTAAGAGGAAGCGTCACAAAATGCATGAATATCACAAAACAAATAATCGAGAGAGAGGAGAATACGAGGTAATTGAAAATTAGACAGTAGCGGTAATTCACCCTTAAATTTGCGCCACTTAATTACAATGTCTTCAGGTGGGATGTCGTCCCACTGAAGCCCAAGTGCCCAGAGTTTTTGTATTATAAGTTTACCGAAAAGGACAACTGGGGTTAAAAATCCTTCAGGGTCAAATATGCGAGCTAAATCTGACAAAATATTACGTTTTGTACAGGAGGTTTCACTAACACTTACGTTATACGTAAAGATATCCAATTTGGGTTGCCATTGAAGTCCCAGAATTTTCACCATATTTTCCTGATCATTATCAAATGAAAGAGGATCAATTTGCAGCCAAGATTGCGGTAAATGAGTCAATAACTGTGGATTGTTACTGGCCCATTTTCTCAGCTCGAAACCACCAAGTCGCAAGAGCTCGACGAGCTCCTGTTCAAGCTGTACAGCTTCGCTAACAGTATCGCAACTGCAGATCAAGTCATCAACATAAATAGAATTTTTCAATGCTTGACAGGCTAGAGGATAATTTGCCTGGTAATCACTAGCCAGTTGCTGAAGAGTACGAATCGCCAAAAATGGAGCCGAAGATACACCGTAAGTCACTGTTAGTAAACGATAATCTTTAATAGATTCGTCTTGGGAGAAGCGAAATAATATTCTTTGATAATCACAGTGACTTTTAGTAACCAAAATTTGACGATACATCTGCTTGATATCAGCTGTAAACCCTACAGCGCCAAGTCTAAAGCGCAGTAGCAGAGTGAAAATATCTAACTGAAGTTTTGAGCCAACTAAAAGAGTGTCATTCAATGATATATGATTTGCATCTTTAGTAGAGGCGTCAAAAACGACCCTTAATTTAGTCATCTGACTCTCTGGGCGTAAAACACAATGATGAGGAATATAGTAAGAGTGGGGTGCTTCTAAGGGATCTTCAATAAGTTCCATGTGTCCAGCTGATAGATATTCTTGCATAAAATTGCAGTAGTCTTGATAAATCGAGGGATTAGTTTTCAGACGACGCTCCAAGTTTAAAAATCTACGAAGAGCGATGTCACGAGAGTCACAAAAATTAGGAGAAGAGGAATTTTTGAAGGGCAGAGCTACTACGTATCGACCAGTGTGAGTTCTATCATGAGATTCAACAAACATATGTTCAGCAGCATTCTCCTCGGGAGAAAGCTTGGGGGTTTGAGCTACTTGATCTAGCTCCCACAGTCTTTTTATACGATTTTCAATTTGAGTTAAAGTACAAAACGTACCTATACGATAATTATTTTCAAGAGATACTTTGCCCATAAGTATCCATCCAAAAGACGTATTAACAGCGGAGGGTTTGTGGTGATCAAAACAAATTGATTCACCTTTCAATAAAGAGCCAAAAACTTCAGCACCAATGAGCATGTCAATCGAAGAAGAAATATTAAAATTTGGATCAGCTAAGTTTAAATTCAAAAATTCTTTAAAATGTTTTACTGGTAAGTCAGCGCATGGCAAATCGGCACAGATTTGCGGTAAAACAACAAATTCTAAAGTTAAACAAGGTTCACAATGAAAATGAGGACGAACTGTGCAAGCAACACCTTGCGTAGCCTTGGTAGCCATAGGTCCTAACCCACCTAAGGAAATATTTAGAGAATAAAAATCCAAACCGAGTTTTTTACAACACTTTTTAGTAATAAAATTAGCCTGACTTGCGGAATCCAGTAATACACGGACTTTTTGAAATTGTCCCCACGCATCTTTGACTTCTATGACCGCGGTGGACAAGAGAACAGTATGGTTGCGAGGTAAATTAGCAACGTAAGAGTTAACATCTGGAGAATTATTGTTAGGCAAATTGTCTTTACCTGAATGTGACTGCAATGCACCTGTACCGAGAGAGCTTTCTGCCAAATGGGAAACTTGAGTAGGCGCATGCGTGGATGTATGAGAAACAACTTGAGAACTCTGAGGATGAGAAACAACAATTTGAGAAGATGAGGGCTTAAATTCTGCACCAAAATGTAAAAGTGTATGATGTTTTAGAGAACATTTACGACAAGTGCGAAGAGATGTACATGAAGGCGAAAGGTGCCTTGTACCCAAACAGTTTATACACATTCTTTTAGTTTTAACTATATTATACCGTTCCTGAGGAGATTTTGATAAAAAGGTTTGACAACTATAAATGGGGTGTAACTTATTACAAAAAGGGCATTTTTCTTTGCCATCGGTATTGTTTAGAAATGTTTTTATTTTATTTTTAGGAAACTGTAATTTTACTGGAGAAGAAGTAACAGAAACAGCATCTAGAGCATCACAATGTTTTTGTAAAAAGTCTTTCAAAATACCAAAATTATTTGAGCGATTTGCTGGGTTTTTTAATTCAGTATGACAATCAATTTCAAAACGTGTAGCTAAACTGTGATTTAACCGTTCCATTAATATATTAAATAGTACAAAATCCCATTGTTTAACTGGGTAATGCAAATTATTTAAAGCAGCCAAGTTTTCTTCAAACTTGTCCACGAGATTTCTCAAAGAGCTGACCGAATAATCATCAGACAGTTTTTTAGTACCCTGTATTTCTTGCCAGTGAGTTATAGCAATAAGTCTAGGGTCTTCGTATCTATTAACCAGAGCATTATAGGCAATTAAATAATTTGCATCACATAAAGGTGTACATTTAACTAGAGCAAGCGGGGCTTTATCAAGAGAATTTATCAAATAGCTAAATTTTTCCACGTTGCTCAAATTGGAATTAGTATGTATGAGCGAGTTAAATAAATCATAGAAGGTTTTCCATGTTCGAATATCACCAGAGAAAACCGGTATTTCCAATTTGGGCAACCTACCATTTTTTTGTGATGGCGCCGAATGAGAGACATTTAAGTTGACAAGGGGTTCAGATTCAAAAATACTATAATAAATAGCCTGAATTTCAAAATAATCAAAATCGAAAAGTTCCCTAAAAGTGGCTTCGGTTTTTAAAAGAGCATCTTTATTTTCCACGCTTGCTATTAAATCAACGATATTCGAATGATTTTTATCAAAATCATCTTTAATATTTTCCAACATTTTATAGCGCATTTTAAAATGTAAACGAACATTTTGATCTGTTCGAGCTTTTTCCGCGATATTCAATAATTCTTTGATGCGAGAATTAGCAGCATTTCTGCGAGCAATGTATATATCCAGTTTTGACATTTTCAAATGTATTATTTACTTTTTAATCGAACAATATTTAATAAACAAATCAATAAACGATATTGTTATCTTTCCAATTGAGAGCCAGTTAATAAAATAAATCAACAAAAAATATTACTATTTTTTGTTCTTTAAAAGTACGCGATTTCAATAGTTTTCAATGCGTTAAAAATTCAAATATTTTATGCAGCGGTATGGAGGGAGTACGACCATGAAATTGCGTGTGACAGGTGCGCCTTCGAGACTTTTAAAGGGCCAACGATAAAATTCTAGAAATGGTACATTCTCAAAGAAAATTTTGCAAAATGTTAATTAATTAAAGAAATTTTTTAATTTTGTGAATAAAACAATTAAAATCCGGTTCGAAGTGGCCAAAAAATATGTAGGGGATTGAGACAAAGAGTGGACTGTATATAGGTTTAATTGAGGAGATGAGAAATTATACAAAATACGGCGACAGCGTGACACAAATACTAAAATGGCCTACCTTGTAGTGGAAATCACTTCCATAAATTCTTCTTGGTGGCCACCACAATAATTCCAAGCTTCACCATACAGGAACCAGGAATCGGGGACACTATCACTGTATCTTGGAGTAGTTTTGAGGCGAGAGTCAATATATTTGAGCGCAAACGATAAGCGGGAGACGTGCAATACGTCGAGTACTATACGATACGACTATGGTACTACTACTGTTCTGTCCCTTTTTACATTGTCCAAAGGCGCAAGGGCCAGTAAAATGTGTCACGTGTGAACACGAGTAAAATTGAACTAAAAAGTAATGAAACCTAAACACAATATTTATTAAGATACTTTAAATATAAAATAGATTGTAAATACAAGGGTGAGATTCTTACATTAATACAATCTTTTTAATCTAAATATATACATAAAGATTTACTAGCAACTTTTAATTTTTACACTAGGTCAAACTTTCCATTCACTTAACCGTTTGAGGATCTGGAATTGACCTTTCCTGGAGTTGAATTTTTGAAATGGTAATCAACCGCAGCTTCTCACTACTTTGACAAAGGATTTTCGTGACACAAATTTTCTATTTGAACTAAAATCAAGAATTTTTGTTTCATTAATTAATAACATATATAATAAAAAGGTTTTTATTTTTAGACAAAACAAATACATAAAAGTAAAATTTATGTAATTTCCAAACATGCTTAATAATATTGATAAATTTCGTATTATATGCAATCATTTATTTCTATTTTAATATGGGATATTGGTTTTTAAACGTATAATCATTTTAAGTTTAACAGCATACCAGTTGCGATGTTCAGCTTTATATGTCAGTGGAACTTTAACTTCACGTCCGTCGTTTCAGGAAAATTATTTATGGAGATCGGTTTTTCCGCGAAAACGCCACGAGGTACGTTTCGATCGAACGCGAACGACGTATACGAGCTGTGAATAACTTGCGTATCAGGAATTTGGTTATTTTTAGTATGCGTTTGTCCTTGCATTACGTGGTCCCCACCTTGAAATAAAGCTTGGATGTCATTTAAAAATTGTTCCATTGGAGAAATAATTTGAGTGTTGGGATTCAATTCAGTATTTTGATTCATTTGTGTCATTTCAGATTCATAACGAGTATAGAATTCTGTTAGGTCTGACGCGACCCCACGAGGGGCAGCGGAGGTCCCACCAAAACCACCTGGATAGCCTGAAATGCCACCCGCGTCATCAGACTGGAAGGAACTATGAGAGAAAGGATTGGACATTTTTAAATAAATTATTTTTTCCCTTAAATTGGAACGATTTTGTATAAAAATACAAAAATCACGGAGGGCTGGGCTTTAATATACTTAATATATGAGAAAAATTTAGTATATGAAATTTGAGTTGAATGAGAACTTGATCAATATTAACTTTAATTTTTTTTTATTAGACGTGAGCTCTTATAGAATTTTTTACAGTAAAATTTTTTTAGACTGGGGCTCTTAAGTTTTGTGTCGAAATTAAAATCTAGTGTTGGGACTCTTAATAAAATTTACGAAATTTAATTATTCCGAAAATTTTTTTTATGTTAACCGCAAACTAAGGCACATTTAGTGTTCTTAGATCCGTTAACGATGTCACTATCAGGTTGTCACTAATTTTCTTTTGACAGAAAATAATTTGTCGCAATCGGGATGTCTAAATCGGGTATGCCAGGTTTTCTTTACCCAATTTAATATATATATATATATATATATATATATATATATATATATATATATATATATATATATATCATTTTTTTTTTATTTTGTCTTTTCTTGGGTTTAGGTTCTATATTTAATAAATACATAAAAACTGTTTGACGTTTCGCCTTTTATTCAAGGCATTTTCAAAATGTTTGCCTCCTAAAAATATATAATTAAATTACGTCATATAAAAAACATATTCACAATTTTCGAAAAACAAACAAGACACTTAAATAATAGTTAAAACTTTAAAATCTCTTAAAAATACTTAATTTTACTGGTACGCACCTTGACATTTTGCTGTTTTATTTCTGAATAAATTTTAATTTTGCATCGTTTACTGAGGATACGTGGAATGCGAATGTGTTTTATTTTTTTTAAATATTTTTTATATTTTACAATGCATAAAAAAATAAATATGGTATATGTTTGGTTTTATGTTTAAGAGGATATTCCATTTTTTGATTTTTATTTGACTGGATCGAATACTTAATGTTTAAATTAGGTCTGCGTAAATATGGCTCAAATTTCCCATATCTGTTCTGTCGTTAACTGTGTTTTTATCTTTTTTAATTTCAATCATTTCTTTTATCTGTAATGTTTGGTAATTCATATCTTTGTTTTTTATAATGGTACTGTTATAATCAAAAGTGTGTTTTTCGTCCTGTGTGTGTTTGTTTAACGCTGTTGAGGCGTTTTTTGTATATTTATGGCCATTCAATCTGTTCTTTAGTAATTGGCTCGTCATCCCTATATATTTTTTGGGACAATTTGAGCAAGGGATCGAATATATTATATTTGATTTATTCATTAGAGGAGTTTTACTTTTTAAATTTTTGAACAATGTATTTAATTTATTATGTGACCTGTGGCATACGATGATATCATGCTTTTTTAAAAATGTATTTTATTTTTTCTGACAGCTCACTAGTGTACGGTAATGCCACATATTTTTGTTGTTTATGTTCTATGTTTTTTGTTTTTACGTTATTATAGAACTTATATGTTCGTTTATCAATTATTTTGGTGATAGTCTTTTCGTTGAAATTATTGTTCATTAGTGTCTCTTTTACTTTTTGCAGTATTTTTGGTCGGAATTCTGGAGACGTTAGGGAGATAGCACGATCAGATAGACCGATTATAACGCTATTTTTTTGAGTTTTTGAATGATTAGAGAAATAGTTCAGATATCTACCTGACCAAGTTGGTTTGGTGTACCATTCAGTTAAAACTTTGTTCTTTCTGCGTATAAGCGTCATATCTAGAAAATTTATTTTATTATTATTCTCTATTTCGGACGTGAACTGTAATTTTTCGTTGAAACTGTTAAACTCTTGGAGAATTTCATTTATTTTATTTTGTGGTACAGCTGCTATGCAATCATCGACAAAACGTTTAAAAAATATTATGTTAAAGTTTAATTTTTCTAAAACTTTTTCCTCTAAATATTCCATTACTAGCTGAGCAATGGTAGATGAAATTGGTGATCCCATAGCACATCCATCAAGTTGTTTATAAAAGGTATTTTCGTACTGAAAGTAATTTGTATTTAGAACGAGGTCAATAGCATCCATAAAATTATTTTTTGATAGCGATGTATGTTTTTTTAAAATTTCCCATTTTTCTGCTAAAATAGTGTGGACAAGTTGATTTGGTATGTTTGTATACAAAGATATAACATCTAGCGAAATGAGTCTGTAATTTTCAGGTAGGTTTACTTTATCAATAAATTTTTTAAAGGCGAATGAATCTTTAATAAAAAAATCGTTTTTGCCTGTAATATTTGAAATGCAATCTGATAAGAATTTTGATAAACTATAGAATGGCGATTGTATACAAGAAACAATAGGTCTTAGTGGTATATTTTGTTTATGTAATTTTGGTAGGCCGTATATTTTTGGTGGAATAGCATTGTGAATGGTTAGCCTTTTTGCATCTTTTTCAGTTAGTTCTTTTACATTGAGCAATTTTTTTATAAAGGTATTATTTTTTTTTTGATATAGGTTGGTTGGATCACTCTTAATATTTTTATATGTATTTTCGTCATTTAGTATGTTGTTCATTTTTGTCTCGTAATCTGCCTTGTTCATAACCACTGTTTTATAAACAACTTGATGGATGTGCTATGGGATCACCAATTTCATCTACCATTGCTCAGCTAGTAATGGAATATTTAGAGGAAAAAGTTTTAGAAAAATTAAACTTTAACATAATATTTTTTAAACGTTTTGTCGATGATTGCATAGCAGCTGTACCACAAAATAAAATAAATGAAATTCTCCAAGAGTTTAACAGTTTCAACGAAAAATTACAGTTCACGTCCGAAATAGAGAATAATAATAAAATAAATTTTCTAGATATGACGCTTATACGCAGAAAGAACAAAGTTTTAACTAAATGGTACACCAAACCAACTTGGTCAGGTAGATATCTGAACTATTTCTCTAATCATTCAAAAACTCAAAAAAATAGCGTTATAATCGGTCTATCTGATCGTGCTATCTCCCTAACGTCTCCAGAATTCCGACCAAAAATACTGCAAAAAGTAAAAGAGACACTAATGAACAATAATTTCAACGAAAAGACTATCACCAAAATAATTGATAAACGAACATATAAGTTCTATAATAACGTAAAAACAAAAAACATAGAACATAAACAACAAAAATATGTGGCATTACCGTACACTAGTGAGCTGTCAGAAAAAATAAAATACATTTTAAAAAAGCATGATATCATCGTATGCCACAGGTCACATAATAAATTAAATACATTGTTCACAAATTTAAAAAGTAAAACTCCTCTAATGAATAAATCAAATATAATATATTCGATCCCTTGCTCAAATTGTCCCAAAAAATATATAGGGATGACGAGCCAATTACTAAAGAACAGATTGAATGGCCATAAATATACAAAAAACGCCTCAACAGCGTTAAACAAACACACACAGGACGAAAAACACACTTTTGATTATAACAGTACCATTATAAAAAACAAAGATATGAATTACCAAAAATTACAGATAAAAGAAATGATTGAAATTAAAAAAGATAAAAACACAGTTAACGACAGAACAGATATGGGAAATTTGAGCCATATTTACGCAGACCTAATTTAAACATTAAGTATTCGATCCAGTCAAATAAAAATCATAAAATGGAATATCCTCTTAAACATAAAACCAAACATATACCATATTTATTTTTTTATGCATTGTAAAATATAAAAAATATTTAAAAAAAATAAAACACATTCGCATTCCACGTATCCTCAGTAAACGATGCAAAATTAAAATTTATTCAGAAATAAAACAGCAAAATGTCAAGGTGCGTACCAGTAAAATTAAGTATTTTTAAGAGATTTTAAAGTTTTAACTATTATTTAAGTGTCTTGTTTGTTTTTCGAAAATTGTGAATATGTTTTTTATATGACGTAATTTAATTATATATTTTTAGGAGGCAAACATTTTGAAAATGCCTTGAATAAAAGGCGAAACGTCAAACAGTTTTTATGTATTTATTAAATATAGAACCTAAACCCAAGAAAAGACAAAATAAAAAAAAAATGATATAATCTATGGTTCAAGAAACAAGAAAATAAATATATATATATATGTATATATATATATATATATATATATATATATATATATATATATATATATATATATATATATATATATGTATATATATATATATATATATATATATATATATATATATATATATATATATATATATATATATATATATATATATATATATATATATGTATATATATATATATATATATATATATATATATATATATATATATATATATATATATATATATGTATATATATATATATATATATATATATATATATATATATATGTTATGTCGGATATTTTCACGGGTGTGATGTGCAATCGAAGGTTTTCGGGCATCCCGTGTATGTGCTGAGTCCCTCTCAGGACTGTAAGGCAGCTGATGTTTCGGTGAAATCTCATTCACCATTTTCAAAGCTCACTGTATGGCGTCTACGAGCGAACTGACGCCTGCGACTCCAGTGCTGTCGGTACCGTGCGCGCGTCGGACGCGTTCGTTTTCCGAATGGTTCGGGCCCATCAGGTTGCGAGACCTGCTGCGCGTCATCGGCCCTGTTGCCAGTGTTTGGGGTTGCGTTGCCGAGTTGTAACCTGTTTCGTTACTAAGTGGTACAGGTTGATGTTTTGTAAGCAGATTTTTCCAAGTATTAGCCACACGTTGAGATGATAGCCACACACTATATTGGATCCGACATATTAACAATCTAAATCAAAACCCTTCAAATTTTCCTAGTATTAATTTTAGATTCATTACCTCTGACATATTAGATTTTCTTAAAATAATTTTATATTCGCTATTTACATCCTTAAAAACGATTCAATCCCACATTTGAACAAAATCGAAAAATGCAAAATTTTTAGTCCGTCATATTAAATGCTGAAAAAAATACTATTAAATTCGTAACTTACACACCCTCAAGAATCCCCTATATCAGTTTTGGAGGAAATCGAAAAATGTAAAATTTTTAGGATGCCACGTTGAGTTCGCCAGATTGAGTTCTTCAAAAAATATTTTAAATTCGTAATTAACAAACATTAACAACAAAAATCCCCCAATACTGATTTTAGACAAAATATAGAGATGTGGAACCTTTTATCCGCCATCTTGGATCCACCATATTTAATTTTTTTTTTAAATAATGTCAGATTCGTAATGTGCGATCTTAAAAACTCCCCCATATCAATTTTAAAAAAATTGGACAAAATTTATTTTTTATCCCCCATATTGGATACGTCATATTGAATTTTTTAAAAATAACTTCAGATTCGTTATGTACGACCTCGAAAACTCCCCCATTCCAATTTTAGAGAAAATCGAACAAAATCGATGTTTTCGTCCGCCATATCAGATCGGTTGTATTGAATTTTTTAAAAATAACTTTAGATTCGTCATGTGCAACTCCGAAAACTGTCCCGTACCAATTTTGGAGAAAATCGAACAAAATTGATAATTTTGTCCGCCATATTGGATCCGCCATATTGAATTTTTTAAAAATGATTTCAAATTCGTCATGTACGACCCCGAAAACTTCCCCGTACCAATTTTGGAGAAAATCTGACAAAATTGATTTTTTGTCCGCGATATTGGATCCGTCATATTGAATTTTTTTAAAATATTTTGAATTCGTTATGTGCGATCCCGAAAATGCCCCCACACCAATTTTGGAGAAAATCGGACAAAATTAAATTTTCTTGTCCGACATATTAGATCCGTCCTATTGAATTTTTTAAAAATAATTTTAGATTCATTGGGTACAACCTTGAAAATTTCCCCATACCAGTTTTGGAGAAAATCCGACGAAATTAATTTTTTTGACCGCCATATTGTCAGCGCCATCTTGGATTTTACTGCACCAGTTCCATCCAAAAAAATATGAGACCACCGCAGCAACTTCCTGAACATAACGTAAAAAATTTCATTCAAATCGGTGCCGCCGTTCCGGAGTAATCGGTGTACATACATAAAAAAAACATACATAGTCGATGAATTGAGAAACTCCTTCTTTTAGAAGCCGGTTAAAAATTAAGTGATGTTGAATTAGCTCCGTGGAGTTCTTTTAAAATAATTCTTTCGGAGGTTTGAGGAAATAAAAAAGTACAAAACTACGAAAAACTTGTAGAAGAACTACTTGAAATTTACTGCAAAATGTGCTGTCGCATGTCTCTTAAAATACACTTCTTGTCCTCCCATTTAAATTTGTTTCTAGAAAATTTGGATGGGATTAGTGACGAGCATGGAGAAAGATTCGACCAAGACTTATTAACAATGGAGCAACGCAGGCAAACAGATGGGATCCAAAAATGATGGGGATTATTGTTGGTTTCTTATGAGAGTGTAATGGAACAAATGGTAAATTTTTTTCATTGTTCAATGTCAACTATGTTCTGTTAAAATAAATAATTAAATAATCACTCTGTGAATAGATATCCCGTGGAAATAGGGTAGTTATATTTTTTTATCACTATCCACGAAAGTCTAAAGGAAAAATAAATCAGTTATCGAACTTAACTTTTATGATCTTTGTCGTTTAAATGTTTTCTTAAAAAAAATACATAAAGTCAGTTAATTTATGAAGACGTAATAGGACCCTCTCTTAGAATTGCTTATAAATCTCTCTAAGTAATGTTTTTCGCGTTTTATTTATTTTTTTTTGTTTAATATTTTATTAAGCTATTTATACGTGTTTTTTCAAAATTGGGTTTTATTTTTTTGGTTAAACTAACGGCCGAGAAGAGCAATTATGTTAGTTTTCGTAATTGTTATTAGTTTTAAGTTTCTCATTGTAGATAGTTCGTTTTTCTATTTATTTTTGTTAAATAGATATAAGTGTTTTAAGAAACTTGTTTTATTCAATTTAATTAAAACCTTCACGCGAA
The DNA here is from genome assembly GCA_034092305.1 of Diaprepes abbreviatus. Classification (NCBI taxonomy): domain Eukaryota; kingdom Metazoa; phylum Arthropoda; class Insecta; order Coleoptera; family Curculionidae; genus Diaprepes; species Diaprepes abbreviatus. The sequence continues at coordinate 8,247,794 of JASJET010000105.1, forward strand.
TTAACTTGCGGGCGCGCTGTTGCGAGACCTACAAAACAAGAAATGTCTTCTGATCAACTAATTAGCAGCCTTTCCTGAGTCCTGAAGATCTGAGTCATGGTTGTGGTAAGCTTTAATAACCGTAGTGTTTGATACTAAAGCTGCAAAAGAGAAGTTGAACGACCATACTTCCAGAGTGTCTTTATTACTGTGATATTTATTTGTAGGTTATTAAAATAGTTATTTAATAATATGGGGCAAAATATGATTATAGATAAAATGATTAACGCTACCTCAATATGTCATTGGCCAGAGTCTATAATCAAATTCTGTCACAAGAGAAAGCGATCAGGAATATAAATGAAAGTCAACATTTGTACAAAAGACTTACTATAAATGTATTTTCATATGTTTAAATAATTTAAAATTATTACATCAGTTATTTTTTTTTGTATTTGTTGACTAGTGTAATACAAGATAGTGTGGCTCTTAGTGTCAAGAATGTCCCTATATAATCCAGAATAGCATGCGACTTGATATTCCGGGAAACTTGACTGAAGTAAAAGGAATTTTTATAAAAGAAGTTTCGTAATATTTTTTTTTTTAAATAAAACATCATGATAGCTGCAAAGGTTTTTATTAGGATCAACAAATTTACTACCTAAGTACGTTTTGGATTATGTGTTTTTTCTCTCAAACAACAGTTATGCGTCTCAAAACTGATAAAACGCATAAGTATTGTGCATAAAATAAACCTGACCTTTCACTTGAAGGACCTTTTTATTTTTATTTTTACTTAATTATGAAAATATACAATAGTGTCTAGGATAGAATTTGATATTTATCTCAAAGTATATATATTGAGCAAGTAAATATCTTAAGTAAGCAACACTTTTTACCCTTTTAATGAGTTTTTCTGTAATGCCGATAAAAATTTCTTGCAGTTGTGGTTTAGTCAAGCATTTTTTATGTAATACATTATGTATTGTAATTAACAATTAGAATATTTCGAAGATTTTAATGCATATATTAATTTAGCATTTTTTTTGTTTTTTAGGTATATTTTATCTGCACTATTAAAAGCCTTATTGACTTGTATTTTGTATAGCTATGTTCATTTAAAATTTGGAACATTAAATGAAATGGTCTCACTTAGTAAGTAATCACCATACTTTTTTTTTAAGTCAATTAATAGTCACTCTAAAAAAATGTGCCCAAAATTTGAAAAAGCAGGTCTTGAAATAAGCCTTTAGGGATTTGTTGGATCTCAGTTTTGATAATGTTACATCTTTCTTCTTTGTAGGTTTCGAAGGCGTTTTTAAGATCAAGATCTTCGTAGAGGCGTCGGATGTTTGCAACAGATTCTGGTTCAGATCTGTAAAAAAGGTATATAAATAAACATGAACTGTTAAGAAATAAGACAGCTACATAAAAAAAATAATCAAAAGATAAGCAGAACTTGTTAATTTGAAAAAGGAAGTGATTCAGACAAAATTAATATAATATCAAAAATCTAACTCTACATTTTCCTCCGATAGATCGGTCCGACCACTAAAAATAAATTTGATGGTCTGTTTTTATAGGTGAGGTATACTGGTGGAGGTATGTGATTTTCTTTTCATCTTACCTATATACTTTTCCTCTTCTTGTTACTCTGTCGTGGAATCTTTGTACGAGCTGAATAACCTCCTTTTTTCTTACCGGCTTGACAATGTCGTAGAGATTCAGTAGTGGCATTTTTAAATTTTATATAGTAATAACGAATCTATAGACCTGGATTCTTATATCAAAAAAGGAACAACGAAATAAGATGCAAGAACCAATATTTAAGCCCAAGGTTCAAGATGAAACCATCAAAATTGGAATTAAAAATAAGAGCTTAGGAAAAATATACCGAATAAAACCGAACACAAAAACATACTTAATCTATTTAATAACTACAATAACAGACTACAATTCACCATCGAAATAAAACAACATAATAAAATTAACTTTTTAGACCTCGCTTTGCACAATACTAAAAACAAAATTAGAACAGAATTGTGCACAAAGGAAACTTGGATATCTACATTATGACACGATGCATCCATTATCCCAAAAAAAACTGTGATACTTAATCTTGCCGATCGTGCAATTCAATTAACCGATCCCGAGTTTCGATCAAATGTCCTTAAAAAATCCCGAGTTTCGATCAAATGTCCTTAAAAAAGCAAAGGAAGCACTACTAAAAATCAATTACCTAAACAACCTAATTGAGTCAACATTTAAAAAGAGAATAAACAGATTTTATAATAAAGGTAGTAATTTCATAAAAAGAAACAAAAATAATACTCAAAAATATCTAAAGTTTCCATACATCCCAAAGCTTTTGCATAACATACAAAACATTTTTAAAAAGGAAAATTTTACAATTTGTCACAAAACACATAACTTATTGAAAAATAATTTTTCCAAATTAAAAACAAAGATTCCAAATGACAAAAAGAGTAATGTCGTATATGAAATTCCATGCAACACCTGTAATTCGGTGTATATAGGGCAAACAAGCCAATATATAAAAAAATAGGGTAAATGGAGATAAATTTGACAAAAAAAAAAACAGCCATAACTAACCACATGACCGAAACTAATTATAAATGTAAATTTGAAAAAAACTAAATTTTAAAAACCAAAATTCAGAATAAAAAACGAGAATTCTATAAGATGATAGAAATTCAAAAAAATAAAAACGCTGCAAACTCAAAAACTGAGACGAGACAATTAAGTAAAATATATAATAATTTATTTAAATACAAACTATTCACATGTTTTAGCAAACAGCCACCCTTTTGTCACCTTGAAGTATATTATCCTTATCTATTAATACAGAGAAGTAAAAACACTATTGAAAAAAGTTAACTTTCTGGCATACAAGTTCAGTATAATTTATAATTTTAAAGTGTTTTGTTCTGTCTCCGTTTTGTTTTATTTCAGTGTTATGAGAGCTCAAATTAAGGTAGGATTAATATTAATTAATATCTATAATAGCGGGGTGTTCAAACGTAATATTTTCTTGCAGTATTTGAAGGTACAATGTTTGAAAAAGGCTAGGGAAGTTCCAGCCGAAATGTTACATTGACGTGTGAATATGTGTTCCAAGCTAAGGAAATTTTGTTTTTGTATTTTAATTAAAAAAAAGACTGAAAACCCTCTAAATAGTATATATATATATATATATATATATATATATATATATATATATATATATATATATATGAAATAAATTGCGATCAGTAAATGCAAACTTCGTTCCAATCATATCCTTTCCGTGTCAGAGGTTGCACAGTTTGAATAAATTGAGATAAAACACAATCCATCCCATTCCACCACCATCGAGATGATGGCCCACCTGTACCACCATACCGAGAAGAAAGTCAAAACTTATCCTCCCCGCCACAGTGATACGGCAGAGGTATATTTTTTGTCTCTACTAGACTCATCAGGGTACCGACATGCATCTGTCTGTGCAAAGGACAGATCGGAAGAAAGCATGCAACACTGAACGCGGCTTCGCCGACCTCTCGCCAGATGGCGTATATATGTTTATGTGGCTTTCACGGATTCCTCCGTGTGAGATGTAATAGCAGTGGATATATCCACATTATGCCGTTGTAGTGCTGAAATCGCATTCAATAAACGTACAACTATATGCACCTCCGTATATGAATGAAGTAAAATGCGAACAGTAAATGCAAACTTCTTTCCATCATATCCTTTCTATGTTAGATGTTGCACAGTTAGAATAAATTGTTATACAACGCAATTCATCCTATTCCACCACTATCAAGATGATGGCCCACCTGTACCACCATACCGAGAAGAAAATCAAAACTTACCCTCCCCGCCACACTGATACGGCAGAGGTTTATTTTTTGTCTCCACTAGACTCATCAGGGTACCGACAAGCACCTGTCTGTGGTGCCTCTGACACCACAGACAAAATCGTAAAATTTCTCAAGAGACGCAACATTGAAACCATTTTCACCACAGACCGTAAAGTAAAGGATGTACTGCCAACACCTAAAGAAAAATATCTTTAGAAAACCAGGGAGTGTACGAAATTCCATGCAGAGAATGCTGCTCATTTTACGTAGGCCAAACCAACCGTAAAATAATCGCCAGAAGAGACGAACATATAAACGCTGTCAGGCAAAAAACAATTTCTACTGCACTGGCTCAGCACTTGTTAAACACAGGACATAAGAAAAACTTCTTAGGCACAAAAATGCTTTTAAAATGTGAAAATCTGTTCACAAGAGTTATAAGGGAAGCCATCGAAATTGCAAAGAGGTCCAACAACTTAAATAGCAGAGATGACAGTCAACGATTGTCTAATACTTGGCAAAATCTGCTTACGAAATATCAACCAGTAGTAGGTAGTAAAGGAACAGATCACAACTCAGCAACACGACCCCAAACACTGGCAATAGGGTCGATGATACGCAGCAGGGCCCGCAACCTGTTTGGCCAGAACCATCCGGCCAACGAACGCACCCCACGTACAGAAGTGACAGACAGCAATCAAGTCGCAAGCGTCACTGTGTAATATTAATTAATAATTCTATATATATATATATATATATATATATATATATATATATATATATATATATATATATATATATATATATATATATATATATATATACAGGGTGATTCAAAAATCGATCACGAAACTTAAGGAGGTGATTCTACTTGACAAAATAAGGGTAGAGCTTCATATAATTTTTTTTCAAAATGTCATTCGTTTTCTAGTTACAAGCCGTCCAAGTTCAAGTTTTTATTTTTTGTTTTTTGAATTACTCGCTTACAGAAAAACCGATTTGACTAATATTTGAAAGATAGGCTAAGTCTTCTGCGCTTCATCATTTTAGTAACAATTCACATTGATTGTTTGCCGCTAGAGGGCACTTTACCTACATTGAAAATTGTTTTTTTGTCATAATTTTTTAGTGTTGACAGCTACAGTAGTTTTTGGCATAATTTCTGAAAGACTGATGCCAGGCCTTTAAAAAAGGTGCTCTTTATTTACATCGCTAAACCCAACGGTTTAGACGTAAATCACCCTTAAAAATTAAGTGGTAAATTTACTTTTCTCATTTCATTACCACCAGCTACCAGGTAAATAGCTATCAAAGTATACTAGAGCTGTCAGTTTAACATCAAATAAATTCGCTTTTTAAACTATTTAATTTATAATCTTAAAATAACTAATAATGGCTAATCAGTAAATATTCATATTTGCGATATACATTTAATTGATAAAAATTAATGAAACAGTACTAAACAAACTAAAAAAGATTCTCAAAATGTCCCCCATTTTCTTCCATACATTTTCTAACACTCTTCAAAAAATGTCGCCTAACTCGATGAAAAATTCCTGGTGTTTCTTTAATAATTTGGCACTTTTCGATTATCCTGAAGCGAAGATCCTCGACGTTGATTACTGGAATATCGTACACCAATTGTTTCAAATGACCCCAAAAGAAAAAATCCATAGGATTAAGGTCTGGTGACCTCGCTGCCCATGCCAATGGTCCACTTCGTTCTGTCCATCACTCAGGATACGTTGCATTCAAATACTGTCGGACACGTATACTAAAGTGGGGCGGAGCTCCGTCTTGGAGGATCCACATGTTGGCCCTTACTTCCAATGGCACATCTTCCAGATACAATGGGAGACGATTTTGGATAAAATCTAAGTATACGTCACCAGTTAATGGGCCATCAAAGAAATGAGGACCAATAAGGTAATCTCCTATTATCCCTGCCCACACATTTAGTGAAAATTTACGCTGATGTTTCGTTTCTACCACATTGTTTGGGTTCTCGTAAGCATATGTGTGGATGTTGTGTAGATTTGTTATGCCATCACGAGTGAAACCAGCTTCGTCAGTGAATAATATGACGCCAATTAATCGATTATCGTGTTCATACTTAGCTAGGATCTGATTGCACATTTCCAACCGTCTCGGCCGATCATCGTCATAAAGAGCCTGCACCTTTTTTGAATGAAACGGGTAGAGTTGTTCTTCTCTTAGTATCCTCCATGAACTAGCCTGACAGAGCCGCACTTCATTCCCAATTTTTCTAGTACTAATACCTGGATTATCTTCAATAATTTCAAGCACTCTTTCTTCTTGTTGCACGTTTCTAGCAGTTCTAGGTCTTCCCCTATTTCCATTATAACTTTTAAAGGAACCACATTCCGCAAGCCTCGTGTGCACACTGGAAAATGTTTGAGCATGAGGGATATTTCTTTTCGGATAACTCTCCATATAATATCTTCTTGCCAACTCTGCATTACCATTTGCTTTTCCATAACAAAAATGGATATCACAATATTCGATATTTGAATATTGGTGATTAGCCATTATTAGTTATTTTAAGATTATAAATTAAATAGTTTAAAAAGCGAATTTATTTGATGTTAAACTGACAGCTCTAGTATACTTTGATAGCTATTTACCTGGTAGCTGGTGGTAATGAAATGAGAAAAGTAAATTTACCACTTAATTTTTAAGGGTGATTTACGTCTAAACCGTTGGGTTTAGCGATGTAAATAAAGATCACCTTTTTTAAAGGCCTGGCATCAGTCTTTCAGAAATTATGCCAAAAACTACTGTAGCTGTCAACACTAAAAAATTATGACAAAAAAAACAATTTTCAATGTAGGTAAAGTGCCCTCTAGCGGCAAACAATCAATATGAATTGTTACTAAAATGATGAAGCGCAGAAGACTTAGCCTATCTTTGAGATATTAGTCAAATCGGTTTTCCTGTAAGCGAGTAATTCAAAAAACAAAAAATAAAAACTTGAACTTGGACGGCTTGTAACTCGAAAACGAATGACATTTTGAAAAAAAATTATATGAAGCTCTACCCTTATTTTGTCAAGTAGAATCACCCCCTTAAGTTTCGTGATCGATTTTTGAATCACCCTATATATATATATATATATATATATATATATATATATATATATATATATATGTATATATATATATATATATATATATATATTTATATATATATATATATATATATATATATATATATATATATATATATATATATATATATATATATATATATATTTATATATAATATATGTTTTTAAATAAGAATGACTAAAATAAAGCCTTAAAGCCTACCTTCCATAATGTTCCTCCATGATTTTCCGTTGTGCTGAAGTCGCCTTGTGAAGTGCCGTAACCGCTAACCACGAGCATCTACCTTGTTGGATATCAGTGCCAACTTTACCGGTTACTGCTGAATCGGCAAAGCTGTCAAAGACGTCATTCTGCAAAAAAGAAAAAAATAATATGGTTATTTAGAGATGGAACGGAGTTACTTGTATCTGTTGTTGATTTTGCACTTTCATGTTTTTTAATGAACACATTAATTTGAATTTAGGCAATGTTAAAATTAAAGATAGAACATGAACTAACCGGAAGTTATTATATTTGGAATTTTTTTTAATCCTCCTCAAAAAAAAATAAATATATTTCAAATATCGGTGGTGTTCGTTAAGGATATAATATTAAATAGATTTAAAACTTCTCAGTTTATATGACTCTTTTGTTCGTTCCGATTTATCTCAGAAGTGTATTTTCCGTATTAGCTTCAACTCTCCTTTTTTGTGGGTAAACATTAGTGAATGTTCATCGGCGTTAGCTAAACTGTACACACTAGATCAACGAACGTCAATGGTATTCATTAGCTTGGTGTGTACGCAGTATCTCCGAAGGTCAATAAGCATGTGATATCACTCCTCGTGCTTATAGTGATTGCAGTATTTTAGAGTTTCACATTTGCAGAAAAGTGACAAAACCAAAAAATTATTTGACTTAGACTTTAAGATTATCAAAATTGACATAAATCCCCGTAGCCAAACTTTCAAGTCGGTTGTAGCTTTCTTTATAGCCACAATAAATATTTCTTGGGTTATTGGCCGCCATATTAGATCCACCATTTTGATTTATAAGACATTAAGCATATTCATAAAAACACCATATCTGAATATGTCATATTAACTCTCGTTGCTTGGACTACCAATACGCAACGCTATTAATTGGCTCCTCCAGTTATTGTCTAGTTGTTCTCGAATAAACGTAAACAGTAATAAAAAAATTTTTTCAAGCAATAATAGATGATTAGTCCACAAAGTACTATAATAGTAAAAAAAAAGTATTTTAAAGTAATCGTTACCTCGGATTGGAATAACTGGCCTACTTTTCCTACAACAGACTCGACCTGCTTGTGCTGTTGTTCGTCGTACATACCACATAAATACATTGCAAGGGATACTGGTGGTTGGAAAAAACAATAAGTAGCCTTTAAGTCAATAAGTGTGGTGTATCTGAAGAAGAAAAATAAATTATGCCATCCTTAACCCAAAAATAATGACTAATGAAATGACATACATACATAAATACATACATATATATATATATATATATATATATATATATATATATATATATATATATATATATATATTAAGATTTTTATTTTCTTGGGTGTAAAATCCGTTTTATTAATAAAACTGCATATGTTTTATTTGTTATGCATATCTATTGACGTATGACTAATGAAATGACATACATACATAAATACAATATATATATATATATATATATATATATATATATATATATACATAGATATACAGGGTTATTCTCCGGGAACTTTAATAGGAAGAACATGAAAATATTTTCAAGATGGTGGCACTTCCGGTTATACCGGAAGTAGATATCAACTTTCTTATTTTAAATGGAATGCATATATTCTACCAACCGCCACTAAATCCAGGGGGAGAGGGGATCATTTCTGTTCGATGTTCAATATTACCTCCCAAAAAATTTGTAAGGTACTTAGGTTTTGCTTGAGGTGAGGCAATATACTCCACTGGAATTATACCTGAAATATGGCTCAAAAGTACATTTATAACTCTACCTAAAAAATCAAGTGCAAAAAACTGTGAAAACTTTCGTACGATTAGCCTTATGAGTCACTCTCTTAAACTTTTCTTGAAATTAATTCATCAAAGAATATATATGATTTGCGAAGAACAGATTAGTTGTGCCCAGTTTGGGTCTAGAAATGCCCTAGGTACTAGGGAGGCACTTTTTAGTATCCAAGTCTTGTTCCAAAGAGCGCGGGATGTTAATCACGATATTTTCGCGTGCTTTATTGATTATCAAAAAGCATTTGATAAGGTTTAGCATAATAAGATGATGGAAGTTCTTGAATCAGCTGGATTAGAAAAACAAGACCTAATAATTATAGCAAATCTTTATTGGATCCAGACCTCTTCAGTTAGAATAGAAAGTGAGGAATGCGAGGAAGTTATGATAAAGAGAGGAGTTCGACAGGTATGTGTGCTTTCGCCATTGATATTCAACATATATTCAGAATACATATTTCGAGAAGCCCTGGAAAATACCTCCGACGGGGTGATTATCAATGGCGAGTGTACTAATAACATAACATACGCAGACGATACGGTAATTATCTCAAATGATTTAAGAGGACTCCAAAGATTGATGGACAGAGTGGTAGAATTAAGTGAAAGATACGGACTGCAGATGAATACAAAAAAGACCAAATTCATGATTATTTCTAAACATAAACGCATACACGGCCAACTGCTGATACATAACAGACCCATCCAAAGAGTTAACAAATATATCTACTTGGGAACAAATATCAATGAAGAATGGGACCACTCGGTTGAGATAAGATGCCGTATTGAAAAGACCCGCACTACGTTCCTTAAAATGGCAAAAATATTCAAAAGTAGAGACCTATCCTTAAACACCAAAATGCGAACATTGAGATGCTACGTATTTTCGACCCTCCTATACGGCGTTGAATCATGGACGCTATCTGAAGCATCATGCAAAAAATTGAAAGCTTTTGAATTTTGGCTATACCGTCGCATTCTGAGGATTTCATGGGTAGATCATATTACTAACGAAGAGGTGCTTCATAGAATGAAAAAAGAAAAAGAAATCTTGTATCAAGTAAAGAAGCGTAAACTTGAGTACCTGGGCCACACCATGAGAAATCCTGAAAGGTACCGGCTTTTGCAGCTTATACTACAAGGCAAAATACAAGGCAAAAGGAGTGTAGGAAGACGAAGAATCTCATGGCTGAGGAATCTCCGAGTATGGTTTAATACATCAACTGTGGGCTTATTTCGTGCAGCAGTGGATAAAGTTCGTATAGCCATTATGCTCACCAACATCCGGTAACGGATAGGCATTAGCAGAAGAAGAAGAAGAAGCAATTTTTCCCCTTCCCCTATATCCGCCGCTTACTGAATCGCGGTTAAAATATGCTTTGATTAACTAGATCTACGTTTCCGGCATACTTTTCCTACCTATCCATTGTGAACATTTCAAGTATTGGCTTTCCATTAGGCCCAACACATATGACATCGCAGCTTTGACCAAGTGTGGTTTTGTAAAAGGATTTGTGGAATAATTCCAATATCCGTATGTAAGCTGGATGACCTCTAAAATATCTGCAAAAATAAATGCGTAAAAAAGATTAGTACATATGTAAAAGTATATTTCAAGATACGTATAAATACGGAGAGAAGAGCACGTGACGCGCTCGTGACGAGTTTGCCTCGAACTTGCAGCGAACCTTCTTTGATTTTCACCGGTTCGATTGAACCCTTGTGCTTTCGGCAGGTGATGTCAAAGGAAATTTTTAAAAAGGTTTGGGTGGTGTAAACTAACAAGAGGTAAAGATAAATAAAAATATTTTAGTATTTGTATACAGATATTTATCAGTATTTGTGAACTTTTATTATTTGAAATAGGTGACCTTTTCGCACCAAATGTGTTTTATATCACGATTACTGACATTTGTTATCCAATGAGTACCGTAGTAGATTTTTACATACAATTTTGGTAAAGAATGTGACAAGGTTTAAAGTTATTTCTTTTTTTAAATCGGACTTATTGGTGATAAAAAAATAAACCACAACCTTGTTTCGGTGAAGTGTAGCGCACTACACCAATTTCTTACGAACGTTTTAGTTGATACAAAGTGAGCGAAGAAGAATAGACCATGCCATGTCTGACGACGAAGAATAAACAGCTAATTTGTTAGTTTTATGCACTGGAATTTTATTGTTAAAAAGTTTATTAAATTAAAAACGAAAACCTCGACGATAATAGCACACAATCTTCAAGAAAAAAAAGGTCAAGATTGGAAATTCTAGCAAATTTATAGTTCCAACGGATAACACAGAAATCTCACCAAAATCTCTCCGTTAGATTTTGAATATTTGTTAAACAAATTAGAAGCAGCGATTCCCGAAAGAGAAATATATTTTCGGCAGCCCATTTCCATTTGACAGACACATGAAATTTTCTTCTCACTGGTCTTTGCAAAGTTTCTGACGCAGTTTTCTTTTCTAAAATTTTTGTCCATAACTCAAAAATTTTGGAATTATTTGCAGTTCTCCTTTAAATTCAACATATTTTCTTCGTAAAACTGCATATTCACTTATAAACAACTTTTAATCAATGCCAAGTGCTAAATAAATTCCATTTCATAAACAAATAAAATTTTTGTAATAAAAATTAAACCGACTTCTAAAAATGCGCTGAAAGGTGAAAAATAACTACAAATTTTTAAATTAAATTGAAATTTTTGATGTCGGCGCCAAAGTAATACCTGAGCAAATGTGATTCGCGTAAACAGATTAAAAATACTTTATTTGTAATTACCTTCTTACCATAATTTGTTATATTAGTAGTTATTTTTTTCATTTAGAAATAATTTGGCATCGACTTCAAAAGTTTCAATTTCATATAAAAATTTCTAGTTATTTTTAACTTTTCAGCGCACTTTATTAGTCGGTTTAACTTTTATTATAAAAATTTTATTTTTCGATTTTTAGTTTTGAATCCGTTATGGTATCCATAAATTATTTGAACTAAGTACTAATCGAGATTAATATACCTCGCAATGACTCCAAGATAGCAAAAAAGTGCCTATTTTTATCCAAAGTTGTAAATCACCCTAAAATTAATCACTAGAAAGTCTTTGATTTTTAGAGTTCTCCAAATACCAGTAAAATTGTGTTAAACAAATATTTAGTCTGTCATAGTAAATCCACTATCTTAAATTTTAGATTAATTTTGGATTGGCAATATATGCATCCAAACTTTCCAATATCGATATTTAAAGAACTTGGAACGTAAATTTTTTAGCCCGATATATTTCATACTGCATATTGAGTTTTTATACACCGCAAGAATCCCGCAATATCAATTTTAGACAAAATCGGAAAATGTAAAGTTTTCAGTCCCTTATATTGTATCTACCCAATAATTGTAAAAAATTAACTTCATATTCGTATTACACGACCCCAAAAATCCTTTAATACCAAATCCGATAAAATGCGAATAAGGTAAAATTTTCAGCCCAACACATTGGATCCTCCATTTTGAATTTCAAAAAAAATATTTTAACGTCTTAATCTACACTAAATCTAAACCCTCCAAAGCTACACAGTACCAATTTTTGATGAAATCCCGAAATTTAAAATTCCTTAAAATAATTTTATAATCGCTATTTACATCCTCAAAAACGATTCAGTCGAACCTTAGAAAAAAATCGAAAAATGTAAAATTTTTAGTCCGCTATACTGCATTCGCCATATTGGATCCTGAAAAAATACTTTTAAATTTATAATTTCCACCCTCAAGAATCTCCTATATCAGTCGTAAGTTTGTAATTAACACTAACAAAAATCCCCCAATATTGATTTTAGACAAAATCGAGAGACGAAGAATCTTTAACCCGCAATCTTAGATCCTTCATATTTAATTTTTTTTTTTTAATAATTTCAGATTCGTAATGTGCGATCCTAAAAACTCTCCCATAAAAATTTCGAAAAAAATAGGTCAATAATAATTTTCTATCGGCCATATTGGATACGCCATATTAAATTTTTTTAAAATAATTTCAGATTCGTTATGTGTGACCCCGAAAACTTCTCCATACCCATTTTGAAGAAAATCGGACAAAATTCATTATTTTGTCTGCCATATTGGATCTGCCATATTGAATTTTTTAAAAATATTTCGGATTCGGCGACCCCGAAAGCACCCCACACCAATTTTGGAGAAAATCGGACAAAATTGAATTTATTTGTTCGCCCTATTGGATCCGCCATAACGAATTTTTTTAAAAATAATTTAAGATTCGTTGTGTACGATCCCGAAAATTCCCCCATACCAATTTTGGAAAAAATCAGATAAAATTAATTTTTTTGACCGCCATATTGTCAGCGCCATCTTAGATTTTACTGCACCAATTTCGTCCAAAAAAAATAAGGGACCACCGCATCAACCTCCTGAACATAAAACGTAAAAAATTCTATTCCAATTGATGCCGCCGTTCCGTACTAATCGGTGTGTATACATAAGAAAAAAATACATTGTTAACGAATTCAGAACCTTCTTCTTTTAGAAGTCAGTTAAAAAGTAAAAAAATCTCGTGTCGTCAGTCTCGCTGCAAAGTAATTTTTTTCGAGAGATCGTGTCATAAACCCGTCCCACTAGATAAAAAAATCCTTTGAGTTCGCACCAAAAAACTGATAGATTCCTGCGAGTCTCGGTCGAGCTACTCAAACTCAAATGCATTTATTACCTCCTTTGAGACCTGCTGAAGGCCCTCGAAATCAATAGATATTGGCTTAATTCAAAGGAGTCTCGCTGTAAGTTTGCGGCAGGCCCCTCTCGGGTGCGTCACTTATTCGGTTCGCCCTATTTATACACACCTTGACTTCAATAATTAAGGTCGATACCTGGGCCATTAAAACCCCTTTGTGGCACCGGGTGCGGTGCCTAATTTAAATACTGAAAACAGGCCAGGAGTATGTTTTAAAATCAGATTTAGGAAATTTTAATCATTCTTTAAATTAATTAATTAATAAACAGAGAATCTTATTTGAAGGTTTTACACACTATTGAAGATTGACTTAAGTATAGTTGTCGGATTTGCATTGTCCGTACGTTTGTTTGTTTGTACGATATTTTGATTAGTTTATACTTCATTATCTTCTTCTTCTTCTTCTACCTTCTATAATAGGTCCCTGACCTGTTCCTTCTTCGATTTTCCTCATTCTGGACTTAAATTATCGCTCCACCTTTTCCGTGGTCGACCTCTACTGCGTGTACCACTAGGTGATTTATCTGGTGCGATCCTTACCAGTCTATCCTCTGTCATTCGGCTTATGTGTTTGTTCCATTGTGTCTTACGTCGTAGGACCCACTCATTAATGCAGTCTGTGTTGCATGATTGCCTGATGTTATCGCTTCTTTCACTGTCTAGTAGCGTTTTTCCTGTTATTCGTCGAAGTATTTCCATTTCTGTAGTCTCCAATAGTTGTTTCGTTTTTGTCGTCTCTGGCCGTGTTTCTGAGGTGTATGTCATAATAGGTCTAATTGTGATTTTGTAGATCCGAACCTTTGTTTCTTGTTGTAAGTGTTTGTTTCGCCAGATCACGTCGTTGAGGCAACCCGCCACTTTGTTTGCTTTGGCCACCTGCCCTCTTACTTCATCTTCGATGTTGCCATAACTAGTTATGACGATTCCTAGAAATTTGAAACTCATTTCTTGTTGTATTATTCGACTGTCTAATTCTAGTTTGCATCGGAGGGGTTCTTTTGAGGTTGTCATACATTTAGTTTTTTCAGCTGAGATAATCATATTATATTTTCTTCCCGTAAGATTAAGGGTATTTAACAATCTCTGGAGGCCGTCTTCATTTTCGGCACATATCACAGCGTCATCAGCGTAACAGATAATTTTTATTTCTGTATCACCATTTTATATCCTCTACCAAGTCGCACCTCCTTTATTATTTCGTCCATTATCATGTTAAACAACAAAGGACTAAGCGAGTTTCCCTGTCTAATACCGCTGTTGACTGGTATGGGTGTTGATAATTTACCGTTAGTGCGAATCTGAACTTTATTGTTTGCGTATATGTTTTCGATGGTCTGAATTATATTGATAGGAATATTTCTCTTATATAACAGGTGGATTATGTCATCTAGCTTTATGCGATCGAATGCTTTTGTTAGATCTATAAAGCGTAAAAATGTTGGTTTATTGTATTCTGGAGATTTTTCGACTATCTGTCGTAGAATAAATACTGCATCCACGCAAGACCTTCCTGATCTAAATCCCTGCTGTTCGTCTTCCAGTGTTGTAACCGAATTAATTTTATTTTTGATTACTTTCGTAACGAGTTTCAGAGTTGTGTCCAGTAGATTAATACCCCTGTAGTTCCCTGGTTCTGGTTTGTCACCTTTCTTAAACATAAGCATTATTGTGCTGGTTCTCCACCTATCTGGTACCTTGCATTGTGTCAGGATTTTTCGAATGAAGCTTGTGAGTTCCTGTGTTAGTCGCTGTCCTCCGTATTTCAACAATTCGTTATGAATTCCGTCTTGTCCGGGTGACTTTCTATTTTATAAGGATTTTATAGCTTTCTCTACTTCTTGAATGGTGACTTCCACATTATTCCTTATTGCTGGTATACTTCATTATGATTGTACAAATTAACGAAAAACAGACAATGAAAATCTGGCAACCACACTTTAGTCATTAAGAAAATTGTCGGAACTCCTTTACTCGTCCAAAGTGAGATAATTCTTTCGTTCATTTTATGAAATTAAAATAGGTATTAGCAAATCAAATGAATGCGTTTTCTATAAAAAATATTCGGTTGAGTGAAACACAAAATCCATGTAAAAAAATCATATTTTTTAATTTGATTTAATCTGAGGTTATATAATGATATTTTGCAAAAGAGTTTTCTTTTTTAATAATAAAAATACACTTACTTTCTAAGCAGAACGTAAATGGCAGTTTCGAGCATTACTGCATCATTTGCAGCAGTCGTACCGATATCTGGTTGACGGTACCAACATATTGTTCCCCTTCTTGTTTCAGAATTGTCGATCATATCATCCCATATTGCTAACGAGGATAACAGCTGAAACAAAAATAAAACAAGTTAAATTTAAAATAGTTAATCATCCAAATAAAAGGTGTCTCTGAAATATTTGCTGATTATTAGCAATAAAAATAAATAATTAAATGTTTTTATTGAAGGCATAGGAGCTCACTGGATCCTTATGGAAATTGTCTCCTATAAATTTCTTTATAACTAGGATATGTTAAAAATGATGATTTTTGGGTTTAGACCGTGTCAAATTGGAAGTATAATCAGACATTTCGCACACGATTGCACGAGGCATCTTCAGGGATCTTTACTCCACAAGATTAGAACACTATCGAGGAGCATAAGCTCGGTATTTATACCCGACTGGTGCTCAGCGAACCATGATCCAGCGTTACAATCGATTTCCAAGAATGATGTAAACTGTAACCTGCATCTCTATTAATATTATTTGGATAATTACAAATTTCGATTGATTCTCTAATTTATGTTTAAAAAAAACAGACACTTAGTTTATTTTACATTAAAAGTGTGACCTGAGCAATGCTGGTGTCAGCTACTGCCGATTGTACGATTTGTTTTTTAAACATCTTTTACGTTCCTTACATACACTTCACCTAAAGAGCACGGTATCTTGTAAACGCCTTCTGTTTGAAATGGAATTGCGTCCTATGGAGACTTCAAACATTGTCCAATTTTAGAGCCATCTGGTAATCTTGGGCCCTATCCTCGAACTGGGGAACGTGAAGTGAACGGTGGAAAGTTGGCGAACGCGTTTTCTTGAAATGTTCATCACTCATATCCTCGTTCGCCCGGTGGAAGACGAGCGAACGGTGAAACATGCGCAAATCAAATGTCAACCGCTAAATGACATATTTAATGCACGGATTTCAAAAAATAAAATAGAATTAAAATATTTTATTTTATTTTTGGTTCTTCAAAATAACTCGTCATTAATAAAAATAATATGTTGACGAACCATTTCCTTAAGACGATTTATTTTTTGAATAAACAGTTGAAACGTTAATTAGGTGGTACCCCGATATTTTTAATATTTTCAAATTTTTTAATAAAATATCCTTAGAAAGTTGAATTTGTCTCGCAAATATTAAGTAAATTTGAGATTACAGACATATAAAATTATTACAGGAGATTCTGTTCATAACTCAACTGTATGAGCGTGCTATTTAAAAATGTTTTTCAAGGGCCAGTTCTGCTTATGGATTTAACATAAATACTTGTGTCCATAACAGCCGAGTATCTTAGTTTTAAACAGTTAAATCTAACACAATTCTTTTCACGACGCAACTTTAAATAAATTTGAGAAATCACAATTTGTAAGCTATCTGAAACCTTTATTTAAATAAATAAAAAATTTTATATTTAAATTATGTTAACTACAGCACTTAACTTAATTAGACTGTGTTAAACACTATACGACACTACAATTAAATAAATATTATGTATATAATTTATCGGGACATATAAATATGAACCCTACAGATCAACGAATGAGGTCCTTCAGCACAGAAATTTTATTTAGGGTATATTTGATCTTCAAGCCTCTACAAATCTTTATAAAATAAAAATATATTAAAAGTTGAATGTGAGATCCGCCAGTATCTTTAATGGACGTTTCCTGTCTAGCCTTTGGTTTTGGTCCTTGGTCATAAACAGTTTCTCTATCATTATTCAAGTTTCAGGTTTTCTTTCAAATTTAGTTGTCAGGACCGAACATCTTGCAGTAAGAGGCTGGACATTTTGTGAATTCATACAATAAATAACTGATTGGATAATTTCCGTAGTGGATTGGGATGATGGCTTTTAGTCATACTACGTAGAGTTGTATTTCCTCCGTTTCAAGGTTTATCGGTGCTGGCTTTCTGCAATTACTGTCAGTATATTACTTTGTATATATGATTGCTGTTTTTTTGATATCCCTTTTTCTTTATATATTAGAATCTTAAAGTACTTGGCTCTTTGTATGCATTTTTGTTTAACAGTTCTAGTATGTCAATTTAAGATAAATTTAATCCAGGCAAAGTACAAATATTGTAATGGCAATTAATAACTTCACAAAAATAACAACAATACTATTTTTTTTTACTTTTGATGATTAATTTAAAGTACCAAAACTACTTTTTGCCTAAAATGGCAACAAAATATACTACGGACATTTTCGGTCTGACAGCTCAATTCAATCTGTCATCCATTTTATTTTTTGAAATTCTCGGGTTTTAGAACGTTCTTATCTGGCAACATTGACTTTTCAAGAATACGGTTTTAACTGTCAAAAAGTTCACATTGCAATTCCCATCGTCATTTACATCACCTTTCACATCACACTTTCGAGGATAGGGGCCTTTGTCGGTAGTTCCGTGTATGTAAAATAAAACAACACTGTCCATAGGAGATACATTTATGACATTTTGTTGAAGAGTTGGGTTTTATATTTATTAATAGAATGTCTTATATCTTCAGCGCAGTATCCTTTGCCTCTCAGAGCATTACTCAGTTTTTCTGTTTCTGATTTCAGTGATTGTTCGTCACATATTGAATGTGCTCTATGTACCAAAAAGTTTATGATGGGTTGTTTTTGAAAAGGATGATGGTATGACGTTGCATTGAGATTTACCTTTCTATTAATATTTTTCTAGAATAATCTTTATTATAATCTATCAGTAGTTTAAGCTATGAGACATGTACGGCAACAAAGAAAACTTTACTTACCATTTCAATACACCATGCTAAAATACTAGCTAACCTAACATTTTCTGGGGTAAGTTTCTGTGGATCTTCTAACCACTTGTATGATGATATTAGCATCAATCCACTGGCTTTCTTGCCAGTTAGTGTGGTATTTAGTAACATCTAAAATAAGGATTTTTAGAAAAAGAAAGTAATACTAGTTTGGGCATTTATTTTAAAAGGGAGTGTGACAGTATTTGATTATAGACTCCTGCTAATGACACATTGAGGTAGCGTTAATCATTTTATCTATAATCATTTTTTGCCCCATATTAATTAGTAACTACTTTAATAACCTATAATTAAATTTCACAGTATAAAGTCACTCTGGAAGTCTGGTCGTGCATCTTCTCTCTTGCAGCTTTAGTACCAAACAACTATGATTATTTAAGCTTACCAACCACAACTCAGAACTTCAGGACTCGGGAAAAGCTGCTACAAGACATCTCTGGTTTTGTAGGTCTCGCAACAGCGCGCCCGCAAGTTAATTCGCGTGAAGGTTTTAATTAAATTGAATAAAACAAGTTTCTCAAAACACTTAAATCTATTTACCAAAAATAAATAGAATAACTAACTATTTACAGTGAGAAACTTAAACCTAATAACAATTCAAAAAAAAACTAACAGAATTGCTCTTATTGGCCGATTTAATAATCAAAAATGTAAAACCCAATTTTGAAAAACACATATAAATAGCTTAATAAAATATTGAACAAAAAAAAAAGAAATAAAACCCGAAAAAAAACAGCTATTTATATTATTTAATCGAACCGTATGAAAATCGCGAAATTCACCACTAAAATAACATACAATAATCCCTTAATTTCCCAAATTAAACAAAGATAACCTTTTTTCCCGACAATTATACCCATGACGTAATTATTCTACGGCACTGGTACTCACGGTACCGTTCTAACGACATTCAAATTATGACTGACTTTTACTATTCCTTAAAAGAGTGTCTTCGAATCTTACACCCCTCGACACTCCTCCGATTCCCATTTGTACCCATATTAACCGATGGAACCCTGTAAACGTCAATTTCTTTCCCTTAAAGTTCGAAGGTTTCGATCGTTACGTGCTGAGGGCGTTAGCTATTCTATACCGGATGTTTGATTCAAGAATTGGCCTCTCAGCGTCTAAATCCTAATTTCTATATAACAGAGTAGTAAAACAAACTAACCTACGTCTTCCTATAACGAAAAGAATATATGTTAAAGACAGTAAAAAAAAACTATTAACTTTTCCTGGCTGTTTTGGCAATAAACATCTTAACTCGTTATTTATTGTGAACAGAAAAAACGATATAAAGTTAAGCTCGATAACTGATTTAACTACCCTATTCTCACGAGAAATCTATTCACAGAGTGATTATTTAATTATTCATTTTAACGGAATATAGTTCACATTGAACAGTGTAAAATAATTAATATTTGTTCCATTACAGGAGTAATAATTCTCCAGTATTATACAAATATCTTCATTGTGATGATATGGTGATTATGAATCTTCATGAATCATGAATCATAAATGAATTCCCATCATGGTGGATAGTATTGAGTTTCTAGGAGTGTACCTTGATCCCACTGTTAACTGTGCAGTTCATACTGACATGTTACACTCAAGAGAGTTACTTGTGTTATAATTCGTCATTTAAGAGACTTTCTAATCATGGATAGTATTAGCATCTCCTATTTTTTATGTATACAGCTCTTAATTAATTATAGTATACTAGCTTTTGTCCGCAACGTCGTACATGTGGTGGGTATCATCAAACATCGTAGTTGATACAACTGTAATTCTATCCCCAAAATGGTAATTTCGTGCAAACTTTCATTACCTATTTTAGCCCCCCCCCCCCTCCTAAGAGATTAATTTCCAAAAAAAGAAAGTGAAACAGTAAACTTTCCTTTCCAACCGTAATCCTATTAATTTTTAGATTTCCAACTTCAAAAATGAATAGATTTCATACAAACTTCCATCCCTTATTTAACCCATTAAAAGATGAACCTTTAAAAAAGAATGACATAGTAAACATTTTTTTCTAACCATAAGCCTATAATATACTAATTTTTACATTTCTAACCACCAAAATGAAGGATTCTCATACAAACTTTCATCCCCTATTTTACCCCCTTAAAAGATAAATTTTTAAAAAGAAATGATATGGTTAAACACTTTTTCTAACCATAAACCTAACTTCCAGCTACCAAATGAAAAACTTTCATACAAAATTTTATTCCCTATTTTACCCCTTAAGGGGGTTCTCTTTCTAGTATTCATTTTGTATTAATTATTTTTTTGTAGATTAAGCAATCACCTTAGTTTTAATAATATTTATCTGTAAATGTTTTATGAATATGTTTTAGTTTTGCGTTATGACCTGTTATCTAATATACATAATAATTTTTGTACCAATTGAGGAACAGGAAAATTAAATAAATATTTATGGGGATTAAAAATGAAAAGGCATATACAGTACAAAATTTAACCTTTCAACTTATAAAAAACATAAAATTTTACATGTAAAAATATAACAGGCACTTTTAATGTAAAGGTTCGCACTTCGTCCAAAATGTTATGCCTTATCTTGGTGAGTACGAATTTTTTTACTGTCACTCAGGTACCACATTTCAAATCGATTTATTAACTAATGAATTGCAATATTCTTAGTAATTTTTGGATTTAATGTATTTTTTAATAACTATAAATTAAGTTTAATTAACTTTGATAAAAAAATCACACCAACTACTATTATATAATTCATTTTTATACGAAGTGTTCCACAGCCGGAGCTCCGTTCCATAACTGGGCCGTTTACCTTACTTAATTTTTAGTCGATAGTTAAAAATATATAAAAAAAACATTGTCCAAGGTCCTTATCACACAGGATGAAAAAAATGAGGTCACGAGTGTCACAGCTAGTCCGTCACTGCAGCTGTGAGTAATTCATAACACTTTCTTGGATAGTAATTTGAAGGGTCTTACCTGGTATACATCATTTAAAATAAAAATTGAAATATGCGTGGTGGTTTACTAATAATGTGTAAAAAAAATTGATTACATTGCAGCTCTTTGGGAGCACATATCTTAGAAGAGGAGGTCTATACGAAAAAAGTTTATATGAACTTGTAGTATTCTTTTTATGTGTTTTTTTTTTTCATATTCGGGATATTTCCCACATTTTCCCAGACAAGCTGTAGAAAATAAATTTTAATAACCCAATTTTAGTATTTCATTTACTGTTTCTAATGATAACACAGGGTGGTTTAAAAAGTTTTCCTACCATGCCTCCAGAGGGCATTTCACCTGGATATCAAAGTATATTTCTATTATGACTTTTTTATTTTGACGGATATAATCACAATAAGGATCGTACTTCACATCGATAAATCTTACCATCTGGTCGTAAATTGACAATAAAATATTATATGTACAAATATATTTAAGAAATTATTGTTTACTATACTCTAAAGTTTTAGTCAATCGTCACGATCAATAGTAGACTAATTCGCTGTAAAACTCCATGGCATAAAATTGCGGTAACACCTTTTCCAAACCACCAAAATCTTCAGCTCGCACGAAACCGATCAAACTTACGGATCGTTTTAATTCTACTAAACTATTACACATAAATTCTTTACTATCAATATTATATACGATCAGGGGCGGATCCAGCCTCTCTCTTTGAAGGGGCGGTGATATCACAAAAGTGCAGTATGACAAGCGAAAGCAAGTTGTCGACGGGGGGGGGGGGGGGGAAGAGAGACACCAGCAACATTCCCATTTATAGTGTAAAAGGCAGGGTCGGGTCTATTTTTCTGAATTTAGAGCTCTTGGAGAGGGGGAGGGGCGATCACAAGAAAAAAACAAATTGCCGACAGGGGGGAGGATGTGAGCAGCATACACATTCCTAGTATTAGAGGCAGAATCGTATCTATTTTCCTGAAGCTCTCGGGGGAGGGAGGGCTATAGCAAGAAAAACAAGTTGTCAATGGCGGGAGGGGGGGGGGGAGTGTTAGCAGTATACATATTCCTAATATAAAATGCAGAATCCGTTTTATTTTGCTGAATTCAAAGCTTTTGGGAAGGGGAGGGGCGGTCGCAAGCATACACATTCCTACACTTTATTCAAGAACTAGAGAAAGTAATAAAACTGTTACCGAAACCTCCAACGTACCTGCTCCAGTGCCGCAGGTAACTGAGGACTGCCGCAAATCTTATTATATTTAATTATATTGAAATATTATAAGCTGATAGTTCAATTTAATTCCTGTCAGTGAGCAAAGTACACCTTACAGTGTGTCCTTAGTGATTTATCTTGTTTGTGCTTGTTTTTATATATTATTTGAGATTAGTGAGATACCCAAAAGATATGATTTCTTCTTCTATATTTATTCCAAAATCGTTAAACCAGGGTATTTTATCCTTAAGGAAAACATTACGATGAATGTTTATGATGCCTTAAGATATCAATATCTAGATAATAATGTTAAAAGCTCTGTTGAGATGTGTTCCAACATGACAGGAGTTTGAAAATCTACCATGTACCAAATACTGAAGGAGAAAAATACGACTGAAATTGTTAGTACTCCCAAGCCACATTCGATCACAGGCACACGAAAAACCTCGTTGGGAGAAGAGATGAAAACTGCAATAAAAGAATTTGTACATACATTTTCTTATGAGAGGCAGATCCCAACCGCCGACAAAATTGTAACTAAAATTAATGAAGATCGGGATTTACCTGGAATTAAAAGAACTGAGCTCTGGAAATTACTCAGAGAACTTAATTTTTGCTGGGAAAAACCAGATAGGAAATATGTTCTAGTAGGTCGTCCGGAAAATGTTCGTTGGAGAATGAAATATCTCTCAAGTAAAAGGTAGAGTTGCTAGAAATAACACAACTTACAAAATTAGTAATTTAACTGAGTTTTTGAAAGATTTTTTTTGAATAAAATTACTGCAGAAAATTCGGAAAAATTCATATAATAAAGGAATAAAAGAAAATGTGAAAACTCGATCTCATGATCAGTAAGATAGAGAAACCAATTATAATTAATCTGAGTGAAGATAGCTTCACTTAAGGTGATTACGAATTAGATTCGTAATGTTTCCCAGCGTAAACACAATTTATTATTCAAATTTTCAATAACATATAAAAATAAATTACATTTGACTTCCTTTTTAGTGTTTAATTGTAATTCTGCAGATGGTTTAAGAAATATATGAACTGAAACGTCAAATGCACTAAAAATGTTTTTAATTAATAATAAAATGACCGATAGCCTCAACAAAATTTTAATATTGTATGGACGACTTTATTTTTTTAAATATGTTTAACTTCTTGTATTTTTACCAATAGGTATTTTGTAAGTATTTAAATTATAACTTAGAATTTTTTGACAGAAAAATGCTACGTTTTAGCCTGAATGTGCCAAAACGGTTTCTATGCCAAAATCAAAAATAATAAAAATATAGTTGTGATTTGTGTTAAATATGTCAAAATTATCTATATTTTCTAATGTATATGAATTATTAAGAAATCATAAGAAATAAAATAATATTATAAAAACTTTTTATTTTAAGTTATTACCGAAACAATATTCTATGCCATAAATATTTAGTAATAAAATAAACCTCCTGCCGACGCCTATAACAAGGATTAAAATCCTTTTTAACACTTCACACATCCAAATATCTATTGTTTATATAACAATATATAGACCGGTATTTCTGTTCATAAAATTTGTAACCTATTCCTATGAAAAATATACCGGGTGTCAACGAATCTATTAGACAAGTCATAATTTCTAGAGCATTATGTGTATCAAAATGAGAATTGGTACAGGTAAATGTTATGTGAAGAGGGGAGTTTTCGCATATTTTCCACTTTCCGGTCACTTCCGGTTTCACCGGAAATGGCCCCGGTTTTGAATTCTTAAATAGAACACCCTGTATATTTTAACATCTTTGGATTTCTGAGACAATTCTAGATCAGAATGTGACATTTTAAAAACTTTTTACGTCTACTTCATTTTTTTAGAGCCACTTTTAAAATTGCATCTAGGTGGCCATGATCGGATGCAAACTAATCTAAGGGCCTTATGTGATGTCAAAAAAATACAATCGCAAAGTTTTAGTGACTAGTATGAAAGAGAGGAATTGGATTAAAAATTCAACAAAATTAACAAAAAACTAACAAAACAAACTAAAAACTTAGACGACGCACTTAAAATATTTGAAAGTACAGTACCTGAATTTGTTAAAAAGTTTAGTGTAGTAAATGTTCAAAGTGCATTCCTTCTTTTTCACGACACATTTCAGCTCGTTCAATTGTTTCTCTCAACACGTTTTGTAGCATTTGGGGCGTTATACTTCTAAAAGCCCGTAAAATTCTTTCTTTTAATATTTCAAGAGTAGCTGGGGCTGCTCCATAGTAAACCCTTTCTTTAACATATCCCCAGACAAAGAAATCGAGCACAGGAAGATCCGGTGAGCGGGCTGGCCACCGTACCAGACCATTGGTTGCAATAATTCGATTATTAAAATGCTCTATTAAATAATTAAGAACTTCTCTAGTATTGTGAGGCAGTGTTCCATCTTGTTGAAAGTAAATTCGCCGTAAAACTGCTAAAGGTATATCATTGAGATGATTTTCGATTTCATTTTGAAGAAAACCTAAGTCAACCCCTGTTAACTGACCTTGACACAATATTGGCCCAATTATTCTGTTTCCAACGATACCAGCCCAGACATTGACGCCAAATCTTTCTTGAAAATTGCCCTCTCTCATTTCATGTTGATTTTGTTGGGCCCAGTACCGAGTATTTTGCTTATTGAACATACCATTATTTGTAAATCGGGATTCGTCGGAAAATAGAATAAAATCGATAAAATTTGAGTTAACTCTATGATTTTGAAGCAGCCAATCACAAAACACTACCCGTCTATCGCCATCCTCAGTATACAAATGTTGATGTAACTGATATTTAAATGCTCGATATCCATACTTTTTTAGTATTTTTCTTGCTGATTCATAACTTATCTGCAGTTCTTGACTAATTTTTCTTAACGAAACTGTTTTATCAACCTCAACCATAGCAAGTACGTTAATCTCAGTCTCTTCATTTATGATAAACCTCTGTTCCGCCTCTTGATTTCCTATTTGCCTAAAACGAGTCTCGACATACGGAAAATACCGATGGGCTGGATGTTGCCGATTCGGATATCTATGAGCATACAACTCGGCAGCATTCCTTGAATTTCTATGACACTCTCCAAATATTAATAACATATCCACTTTTTCACGTTGAGTATACATTATTTTAACGAAAATTTAAACTAAACTTAACGAAAATTAAGGAACTTTTACGTCTGTTCTTAGTGCGTATGTCACTGTCATTATCTACTTAAGTGAGTGCTTTGTTTTCCAAAGAAGACTTGATAAAAACAGTTGCAAATTATTATGCATCATGGCTGTCCATGGCGCACTTGTCATAAATAAATTATCCAGTATTTTGCTTAATAATATTTAATTTCTGTTCTTATGTCTAATCCAATCGCAAATAAATTAGCACCGTTAGATTCGTCAAAGAATGCTTTTTTCGAAAAGTAGTTGTCAAAAAGGGGTAGCCATTTGAAAATTATTAGTTAGAAATGAAAACGTAATTTTGTCAACTTGTCTTATTCCTGTCTTTCATACTAGTAACTAAAACTTTGCGATTGTATTTTTTTTGACATCACCTAAGGCCCTTAGATTAGTTTGCGTCCGATCATGGCCACCTAGATGCAATTTTAAAAGTGGCTCTAAAAAAATGAAGTAGACGTAAAAAGTTTTTAAAATGTCACATTCTGATCTAGAATTGTCTCAGAAATCCAAAAATGTTAAAATATATAGGGTGTTTCATTTAAAAATTCAAAACCGGGGCCATTTCCGGTGAAACCGGAAGTGGCCGGAAAGTGGAAAATATGCGAAAACTCTCCCCTTCACATACCATTTACCTGCACCAATTCTCATTTTGATACACATAATACTCTAGAAATTATGACTTGTCTAATAGATTCGTTGACACCCGGTATGTGTCTAACAGACTTTGCCAAAGACACCGAACTAAAGAACACAGGTAGTTTGCGAAGAAAAAAAATGGTAAAAAATGATTTATTACTCTCTCTAGTTCTTGAATAAAGTATACTTTATACTTTATACTTATAAGGGGCAAAGTCGGGTCTATTTTCCTGAAGTCAAAGCTCCAGGGGGGGGCGATCGCCCCCACCGCCCCCCTCCCCCTTGGATTCGCGCCTGTATACGATTCGGGTTTTACTTTACACATACCTTAGTATACCTTCGCATAACATCGGCAAATTCCAGACTCCTTTCGGCATCAGTCAATTCACTGACAATGTCTGGAAATATTGCTATAAAGTCTCTGTATGCAAAAATCTTAGCTTTATAAGATTCAACTGGAGTTTGTTGGATAGTAGAAAAAGCCCTGTAAATAATAAAAAAAAAACAATAACATCTATATTTGTCAAAAGGGTAAAAAACTTATATAAACGTGATCTAGTTGGGATTGACGAAAGGTTTTCTAGTTGATGAGTTTTGTCTTGCTTATGACGTTATAAGGCATACTTTACTGCTACAACTATAAGTGAACATTGTTTGCTTTCGTTGGCCAACTGTTTGATACATGATTAATATTATAATAAGAAAATTTTCAATATCAGGCAAGTTTTTGGTTTGCTAGTGAATTGTAACAACTTGTAGTTTGGGCTTATGTTTGTTGGATGTTATTTTCAGAACAAATTTCATAAATATGGCGGCGATGGCGCTTACAATATGGCGGCCAAAAAAATTAATTTTGTCCGATTTTCTCCAAAATTGGTATGGAAGAATTTTCGGGGTTGTACCCAACGAAACGGAAATTATTTTTAAAAAATTCAAAAGGGCGGATCCAATATGGCGGACAAAAAAATTTAATTTTGTCCGATTTTCTCCAAAATTTGTAAGGGGAAGTTTCTGAGGTCGCACATAACGAATTTATAATTATTTTAAAAAAATGTAATATGGCGGATCCAATATGGCGGACAAAAAAATAGATTTTGTCCGATTTTCTCCAAAATTAGTACAGGGGAGTTTTCGGGGTCACACATGACGAATCTAAAATAATTTTTAAAAAATTCAATATGGCGGATCCAATATGGCGGACGAAAAAATCAATTTTGTTCGATTTTCTCCAAAATTAGTTTGGGGGAGTTCTCGGAGCCTTACATAACGAATCGAAAATTATTTTTAAAAAATTCAATATGGCGGACCAAAAAAATCAATTTTGTCAGATTTTCACTAAAATTAGTACGGGAGAGTCTTAGGGGTCACACATGACGAAACTAAAATTATTTTTAAAAAATTCAATATGGCGTATCCAATATGGTGGATAAAAAATTAGTTTTGTCCGATTTTTTCAAAATTGATATGATAGCACATTACGAAATTGATATTATTTAAAAAAAATAAATATGACCGATCTAAGATGGAAGATTAAATCCTCTACATCTCTCGATTTTATCTAAAGTCAGTATTGGGGGATTTTTGTAGTGTTAATTACGAAATTAAAATATTTTTTGGAAAACTCAATCTGGCGGATTCAATATGGTGTCCCCAAAATTTTATATTTTTCAACTTTCTCTAAAACTGATGTAGAGGGTTCTTAAGGATATAAATTATGAATTTAATAGTATTTTTTCTGGATTCAATATGGCGAACGCACTATAGCTGACTAAAAATTTTACATTTTTAGATTTTGTTCAAATGTGGACTGAATCGTTTTTGAGGATGTAAATAGTGAAGATAAAATTATTTTAAGAAAATCTAATATGTCAGATGCAATATGACCGTTTAGAAATTTTAAATTCCTAGATTTCATCTAAGATTGGTACTAGGGGGCTGTGAAGGGTTTACATTTAGATTAGATTAAGGCGTTAAAATTATTTTTTTGAAATTCAATATGGCGCATCCAATATGGTGGGTTGAAAATTTTACCTTATTCGCATTTTTTCAGATTTGGTATTAGGGGGTTGGGGGGTGGTGTGTTATGAATATGAAGTTAATTTTTGACAACTATTAGGTTGATAAGATACAATATGAAGGACTAAAAATTTTACATTTTCCGGTTTTATCTAAATTAGATATTGCAGGGTTCCTGGGGCGTATACAAACTCAACATTTAATATAAAATATATCGGGCTAAGAAATTTACGTCCCAAATTCTTTAAATATCGATATTTAAAGGTTTTTGGGGCCTATATTACCAATCTAAAATTAATTTGAAATTTAAGATAGTGGATTTACTATGACAGACTAAATATTTGTTTGACACAATATCATTGGTATTTGGAGAACTCTAAGAATCAAAGAAATCTCGATTGGCACTTAGTTCAAATAATTTATGAATATCATAATGAATTCAAAACTAAAAATCGAAAAATAAAATTTTTATAAAAAAATTGAACTGACTTCTAAAAGTGCGCTAAAAAGTGAAAAATAACTAGAAATTTTTGTATAAAATTGAAATTTTTGAAGTCGGGGCCAAATTATTTCTAAATGAAATAAATAACTACCAACATTTACAAATTACGGTAAGAAAGCAATTACAAATAAAGTATTTTTAATATGTTTATGCGAATCATATTTTGTCAGATATTAGTTTGGCGCCGACTTCAAAAATTTCAATTTTAAATAAAAATTTATAGTAATTTTTCACTTTTTAGCGCATTTTTAGAAGTCGGTTCAATTTTTTTATAAAAATTTTATTAAAACTATGTATCAAAAGGCTAATTGTTTATTACTGTTTTATTTTAAAACAAGGGTTTAAAATTATAAAATCCTAAAAGTTTAGATCATGTGATTTTTGTTTAAATTATATAAAATAAAATAAAATTCTCGAAATTATTCTTAAAAAAGAAAATGTAAGAATAAATTAATTTAATATTGTATTCGACAACAAAATAAAGAGTTATCAACATTTTTTAATTGACAAATAAAAGCAATGAGCTTTTTATTTTAGACTTAAAAGTTAAAGGTTAATACTTAAGGATAAATTTATTATCCTTTACATAAAAATTATGAGCAAAATTATTCAAAGCTCATTTACAAAAACAAAATAGTTTTTTGATTAATAATAATAAGTTTAAAATTGTCCAATCCGGGTATTAAGTTCAAATTAGTTTTACTACGGAATATTTTATGACGTAGCTGGGCTTTTTCCTAGGCCGAGAATGTGAAGATAAGCAATTCAAGACGTTCGGAGTCTGGTAATTTTCCATAATAACTAGGTGCGCGTGCACTCAAAATACAAGTTTTGTAGTTATTTCACGGAAAGTTTTTTAAGTTGAAAAAGTCACAAATTTATTTAAAAATTTCAATAGTTTTTGTTTTAAGTTTTCATTATAGTTCCACGGTTTATGTTATTTTAAATGCCACCAATAAGGTTTAAACAGATGTTTTTATTTAAAAAGTCAATAAGACCGAATAGCGTTCAATAAGAACAGATAAAAAGTTTATAAATGTCAATAAGGCAGCAAAAAAAAGTTCAATAAGAATGTAGAAAAGTATAATGGTGGTTTATCCCTAAGTACCGAACACTTATCGGATACTTAGGTTAGCCGTACCACGAATTTAAGCTATTAAAAGAAGAATAAGTCTGCTACCACGGAAGTCGAGCAAAACACGCGCCCTTACCTTCCGGTCTCTGCAGAGATCCGGTGTAAATTGCTTGATAGTTTCGACGCAATTCAACTTCCCTAACCTCGGTAAGTTGCGAAACTTGTATAAAAACCGTGAATTAATCAGCCACAAAGCGTAAAATTGATCTATCGTGTCTGTAGACCCGAACCAAGTTCACGGCTAATATTTGTTTTTCCCCGGTGTTGAGCCTGGCAAGTAGAAGAAGGAGTGTAAAAAATTGAAGGTATTGTTGTGGAACCTAACATCTTACCACTGCTTTCCGGCAAAACTGGACTTAAATAGAGGTCCAAGTTTGTGGAAAGTACAAGGATGTCTGGGAAAGATACCGGTGGATCCCACTGAAGAGTCCACCACTGGTATCGGGACGAAACATCCATACATTTACTACGGTGGTCGAAAATAGATCGGTAGCTACATGTCCCTACTATCAGTATGCGACAGTATTTATAATTTCCCCGATCTGACTCTTTTTTGCACGCCTTTTTTTACGGTTTTGACCAATCAGAAAGAGGTGGTTTTAACGCTCTTTCTGTTGGTTTTAAAATGTAAAAATAATTAAGAAAAGTTGTAAAAAATTATAAAATGAAAGTATGAATAGAGCGCTCTGAGCGGCTCCTGTTACAGGTGTTTCTATGTTGCTAGCTAGTGCCGTTTTGGCCCTAGCAAGGGTTTTGAGTTGGATATTTACGTAACACCTGTAACCAATCAGAGGCCAGAGTCTCTGTCAGGTGCTCAGGGGAAGAACTTAACAACGTAGCTTACCGCGTTTTAAATAGAAAACACGGGCAAGTGTCCGTCATTAAGCTATGGTTTCTATTGATGATAAAAGCTATGGAAATACAAGGTTTTGCGCAAAATTCAGTCAGATCGCACATTTCTGAAGAAATTTATGGATGCTGTAGGCTTTATTATACCTTAACAAAACAATATAACGAAAAAAATTGATAAAATCCTTTAAAAATTGTGAAAATTTTGTATTTTCACAACAATATATATATTTACATAATCAATAAAATTTTTATAAAAAAATTGAACCGACTTCTAAAAGTGCGCAAAAAAGTGAAAAATAACTATATTTATATGAAATTGAAATTTTTGAAGTCGGCGCCAAACTAATACCTGACAAAATATGATTCGCATAAACAGATTAAAAATATCTTATTTGTAATTGCTTTCTTACCATAATTTGAATATATTGGTAGTTATTTATTTCATTTAGAAATAATTTGGCGCCGATTTCAAAAATTTCAATTTCATATAAAAATTTCTAGTTATTTTTCCCTTTTTAGCGCACTTTTTGAAGTCGGTTAAATTTTTTTATAAAAATTTTATTTTTCGATTTTTAGTTTTGAATTCATTTTGATATTTATAAATTATTTGAACTAAGTGCTAATCGAGATTAGTGAACCTCGCAATGACTCCAAGGTGGCAAAAAAAATACCCATTTTTTCCATAATTGTAAATCACTCTAAAATGAACCACTAAAAATTTTTTGATTCTTAGAGTTCTCCAAATACCAATGAAATTGTGTCAAACGAATATTTAGTCTGTCATAGTAAATCTACTATCTTAAATTTCAAATTAATTTTAGATTGGTAATAGAGGCCCCAAAAACCTTCCAATACCAATATTTAAAAAATTTGAGACGTAAATTTCTTAGCCCGAAATATTTTATATTGCATATTGAGTTTGTATACGCCCCAAGAACCCC
Organism: Diaprepes abbreviatus; assembly: GCA_034092305.1. NCBI lineage: Eukaryota > Metazoa > Arthropoda > Insecta > Coleoptera > Curculionidae > Diaprepes > Diaprepes abbreviatus. Next base: position 8,280,016 of record JASJET010000105.1, read on the forward strand.
GCAATATCAATTTTAGATGAAACCGGAAAATGTAAAATTTTTAGTCCCTCATATTGTACCTTATCAGCCTAATAGTTGTAAAAATTAACTTCATATTCGTAATACACCACCCCCCAACCCTCTAATACTAAATCTGAAAAAATGAATGAGGTAAAATTTTCAACCCACCATATTGAATTTCAAAAAAAAAAAAAAATTTACGTCTTAATTTAATCTAAATCTAAACCTTTTAAAGCACCCTAGTACCAATTTTAGATGAAATCCAAAAATTTTAAATTTCTAAACGGTCATATTGCATGTTACATATTAGATTTTCTTAAAATAATTTTATATTCGCTATTTACATCTTCAAAAACGATTCAGTTCCACACTTGAACAGAACGAAAAATGTAAAATTCGTAGTCAGTTATATTGCGTTCGCCATATTGAATCCAGAAAAAATACTATTAAATTTATAATTTACACCCTCAAGAACCCTCTATATCAGTTTTGGAGAAAGTCAAAAGATCTAAAATTTTTAGGACATCATATTGAATCCGCCAGATTGAGTTTTTCAAAAAATATTTTAATTTCGTAATTATCACTAACAAACATCCTCCAATACTACAATCTTTAATCCTCCATCTTAGATCCGCCATATTTATTTTTTTTAATAATATCGGAATTTGTAATGTGCTATCATATCAATTTTGAAAAAAATCGGACAAAATTGAATTTTTTGTCCGCCATATTAAATTTTAAATTCGTCATGTGCGACCCCGAAAACTCCCCCGTATCAATTTTGGAGAAAATCAGACAAAATTGATTTTTTCGTCTGCCATATTGAATCTGCCATATTGAATTTTTTAAAAAATGTTTTGAATTCGTTATGTGCAACCTCGAAAACTCCCCCCATACCAATTTTGGAAAAAATCGGACAAAATTGAATTTTTTTAAAATAATTTCAATTTCGTTGAGTACAACCCCGAAAATTCCTCCATACCAATTTTGGAGAAAATCGGACTAAATTAATTTTTTTGGCCGCCATCTTGGATTTTACTGCACCAATTTCGTCCAAAAAACTATGGGACCACCGCAGCAACTTTCTGAATATAAGGTAAAAAATTTCATTCAAATCGGTGCAGAAGTTTCGGAGTAATCGGTGTACATACATAAAAAAAATACATAGTCGACGAATTGAGTACCTCCTTCTTGTAGAAGTGGGGTAAAGAAGTAAGTCCATATATTGCATTTGTAAAATTTTACGACTGTAAAAGAAAATCAGAGATTAAATACGGATGTTTTATGTTAATTTTACAAAAGAACCTACTAAGAAGTAGCCGCCGAAGTCGCCAGACTTAAACCCTCTTGACTTCGTGATACACCTCAAAGGTAAAATTTTTCAAACTAAGCCAGGTGAAATAAGAAGCTAAAAAAATCTGATTATTCAAGATATACTGTTAATTAGTACAGAAGTGGAGACATAATAGAGAAAATGTTAAAAATCGGGGAGTCTAAAAGTGTTCAAAAAATTTGGGTCACTATTTAGAAAATAAAAGTTGATTATAGCACAGCTTCTTATATATACCTAAAAACAAAATCTACGTCTCTCTCTTTACAGTTTTTTTTTTTTAAAAAACTGAATTTTTTCCAGTTTTTACATCCTCACTGTATGTGTAGAAACAACATCCATAGACCTGATTTCCATAGGAAGAGGTAATAAATCTATCAATTTTCTCGGTCGTATCAGGCTGAAAAATATCAAAAATACAAGCAAACGAGAAACAACATAAACGAGAGGATTAGAAGATGCAAGGAAGAATACTGGGAGCGATACACAAAGGACATGGAGCATGACTTATACGGTTCGCAGAAGAGAATACGGAGAATGATTCAGAAACAGAAAAAAAATGTTTATGAATACATCAGTACAGCTCACATCAAAAAGGAAGAATGGACATCATACTTTGAAAGACAATTTGGTAATACAAATACGATTCACACTAGCATAACAGCAAAATCCATAAATCTGAGCACTACAAAAATGCAGGTAACATCGGAAGAAATAGAATATAAAATACGTAATTTAAAGAATAGAAAATCTCCTGGACCAGATCTAATTACCAACGAATTATTGAAATACGGAGGCCAAATGCTTACCGAGGAGTTACAAAAGCTTTTTAATAAAATTATTAAAGAAGAGCAAATACCGCAAAAATTGAAAACCAGCTATACAATTCCCGTACACAAAAAAGGTGACAACAAAAATCCGGATAACTACAGAGGAATTACACTTCTTAACTCTGTCACCAAACTATTTACAGCAATTATTCGTGACAAACTTGAAGAGAAAATAGAGATCTCGGAGGAACAACAGGATTTTCGAAAAAACAGGGGAACCACAGATGCCTTATTTATAGTGAGACAAATAATCGAAAAATCAATAGAATTTAACCACCCTGGATACTTATGCTTTGTTGACCTAACAAAAGCATTTGACCGCATAAAGAAACAGCACCTAACGGACATCCTAAAACAGAAAAATGTTTCAGCGGAGATCATAAACATAATTGATGACTTGTACACAAATTCCAGCACAAAAATAATAACATCCGAAGGTCTATCCGAAGACATCAAGATAAACGAAGGGATAAGGCAGGGAGACTCGCTAAGCCCCTTCTTATTCAATTTGATAATGGACCGCATAATAGAGGACATCAGACCGAAACGCGGATACAATATCAATATAATATGCTACGCGGATGATGCGGTCCTACTCGCAGATAACGAAGACGACCTCCAGAGATTGACATACCTATTTAACGTATCAACTAAGAAGTACTATATGCAGATATCAACGAGTAAAACAAAGTGTATGGTAATTTCCAAGGAACCAAGATGTAAGCTACAGATAGAAAATGCCATAATTGAACAAGTCATGAACTTTAAATACCTAGACATTGACACAACAAGCTGTCGTAACCTTACTGGAGAAGTACTGTCACAAAATACAAGAGCCCTATAAGTGGCAGGATGCTTAAGAAATGTTATATTTCGAAACAGATACATGAGAATAGAGGGAAAAACAAAAATATATAAGACCATGATACGACCAATTCTAATTTATGCCACGGAAACAAGAGCAGACACTAAGAAGACAAAGCAGAAAATGAGAACCATCGAAATGAAAGTACTGAGATCAATGCTGAACATGTCAATCAGAGATAGGCTGACAAATACCTTAATCAGAGAAAAATGTAATGTGCAGGACGTGGTTAAATGGACAAAAGAAAGAAAAAGAGGTTGGAAAGAACACGTTGAGAGAATGAGTGAAGAGAGACTAGCCAAAGTTTGTATGTATGGACGACCAAGAGGAAGAAGATTACCAGGACGACCACCAAAGAGATGGGCCCAGAGCTGGTTCTTTTCATCAGCAGAATAAGGAGGGTGTAGATAGAATGACAAACAGGGATATCCCTAGTCAACGTAGAAGAAGAAGAAGAAGAAGTATCAGATTGATCTAGGTGGTTTTGTCAAGATGAGATACGTCGTCAAAGCTAACCTCTCAATATACTTCAAAAGAAAGAACTTCAAGCTACGTGTGTTGACAGTCATAGCCTAAAGAAGGAGAAGAAACTTTGAATATGACAAGAAGAACAGTGCAGAAAATATCTGAGAACAAAGTATTAAACCGAGAGATATGATGCTATAGGGAAGATGACGAGTTTAAAATGGAATTTGGTAGACAGAATGACAATCTAACGTTGTCAAACGGACTGTAGGCAGCGCAGGATTCAAAATTAATGTAGGATAATAAGAGAGATCTATATTTTGGTACAGTATTAGTCCGAGAATATATCCGTTGGTTAGTTTTATTTCTTGTGTCCACTGGTAGACGTTTCGCCAAAATTATATTTGGCATCTTCTGTGCTTACGGGTTTAAGATCAAATTGGTTTATATCACTCTTGAGTATTTCAAATTTTAATTCACATTAAGCTTTTGTTTTCTCAGAATAACTTTTTTAAATCCATCCTTTTTTGTGTAAGTAGACGCAATACACGGCACCGAACAAAGGACGAACATTCAAATTAAGGATATATCACACAAAATTTGTGTTCTTGAAAATTTATTTTCATCTATGATATGTAATCATTTTATTATATAACTAAATTACCTGCTATTATTATGATGTGTCTGTTTCATCCGCCTCTTAAAATTATCATTCTTGTCATAATTGCGTTCAAAATTATTGTGCTGCATTTTGTGTTCTTGTATGACTGATATCGCACAACTGCTTTTATCTATCGACGACTTACTGACATATCCACGAAACTCTCTCATCAACTTACAACAAGAATGGTTAAAACGTAATTTTCCTGAAAACATATTTTGTCATAAAAAAAACTTATTTTTAAATTAAAAGAAAGAATTTTAAAGAACTCTAAAATGCGTGAAATGTATCTTGAATGAAACCATATAAAACGTATTATCTTAAACCACAAAAAAAAATAGAATAGACGACACTAAAGTTAATTTGTTTGAGTGGTAAACAAATCGACGTCCAAACACGATACCATTAATTAGAATAACTGTGTCAAAGAACTTGAAAGTTTCCGAGTAAAAAGAGGAAGAAAATTGAATAAAAGCCCGTAGGTGTTCTTTGCGTACTTAAAAGGATTTTTTTATTTTGATTTTATAACTGGTTTAAGAATTATGTATTTAAATATCTAACTTGAAGATAACACACAACTTAAATATATTTATATTAAATATTGAACTTAGGAGTCCGTGTCTATCACAGAACACATTATAAGTGTGGATTTTTTAACAATGTATTTCAAATATTTTGAAGTATTTAGGCTTTAAATTAAATATAATAATAAATCGTTAGTAAAATTATTATTAATTATTTTCTTGTAAAACAGTTTTCAGTTTTTTTATAATAATATATAAATTTTTGGGCGTACCTGTGATACGTGGTTTTTTCAGACAGTTTTACTTCGATTTCACCACCGGTAATAAATACTTTTTCTAATATTTCTGGTGAAATACCAGATTTGGTCATTTTCGTAATGGAAATAGCAGACACTCCCGGTTTTAATTTCATCAAGCTGGTTTTATTTTTTACTGCAGCCGAGTCGGTTAATTTCAAGAATACTTTTAGTCATTTTTGCTATTTATTTATTTATTTGATTATTTCCTACTCCCACAATTCTTTAATGTCACTTAAGCAATATATTGGTGTGTGTGTAGGATGAAACAGCGCTGTCGTCATTTTTCGGATCCGGAGTTTTTCTATGATCTTGGAGTTCTCGGCACTTATTAACATGAGAGTAGTATTTATCAACGGTTTTTGTCCGCATAGCCGCGAAATTCCCATTTTATTTTAAAATTACACAGAAGATAACCTATATATATATATATATATATATATATATATATATATATATATATATATATATATATATATATATATACAGGTGTGAAAACTCGAGAACAGAACCTCTTAAAAAAAGGGAACGTAACGAAAAGCCACGGACAACCCGTTTAGCCATGTTGAGGAAGTGAAATAAAGCATACTGTTGTATCGTAGCTTGCTTCCTGGTTTCCGGCAAAAATGGTGTCGGGCAAGGACTTTTCGCTGGTTACGGGTCGTCAAAACACAGTGGGTCGAAAGCACGGATTTGATATTAGAAATAAAAATCTAATCCAACATAGCAGACTGAAACTTTAAAATCATGAAAATAAATTCGAAAAACGTCTAATGTGGTTCAACGCTTTAAAAATAAAATAAAAATAATAATTGTATTTCTATGAATAAAATATTGCGCTTGACTTCAAGGTACATTTTAAATATAATACTATAATAATAAATACATGGATATCGATAATAGTTAAAAAGGCGAAAGTACTTTTTCCTCTCTGCTTAAGACTTCTTAATAAATACCAATGCAAATAATCTGTAAGTAATATAATATTTATTGATTCACATAAATGAATAAATAATACGACTGTAATAAAAATAATAAAAAGAAATTTTTAATCATTGCCTTCTTTGTTAACAGCTCTTTTCTCATTCTCCAATACGTACGAATTGTTATCCGAATCCTTACTATGTCAAAAATGTAAGGATCCATCGAGGCGAAAAGTTTTGGAACACATCCTCCATATTTTTTCTCGAGAAGATTTTCGGGCAAAGTCTAGGCGATAGTTTCTTATCAACTTGTCCGTTGATTTTTGTGCATCTTTCGATAGTTTACCTATTGGTAATATTGCAAATGCTATGACGTCTGGTCAATGAAGTAAGTCATTTGTGGATTCCTGTTGGCATGTTGTACCAAGAATATCCTTTGAAGAATAATCTTGCTGTTTGAAGTTTGTATTCCCAAAACTTCTCTATTGCAGTTTAATGTCCGCTTTCAATAGTTTGCAAAATGACGGGAAACCGGAGGATCAGTTTTCGCTTTACTCTTGTTATAATGGTTGTAGCTTAAAATACTCTGTATTTACTGGGACACAGTATCAATGTTGTTTAACTGAGATGTTGTTTGGTAAAGGTAACAACGTTGGACCGATTTCGCTCCAGCCAAAGCATTCACTTAGCCATCTATCATCGTCATAGATAAGTTGTACTGTACTGAAGCTCGGGTGGCAAAGAAAACTCTATTATATGATGCAAGTTGTCTGGTTCGAGCTCATAATTTTCTATGTTCATTAAAGACTTTTGTTCGGTTTTCTTAATAAATCCAAATTTCAGAGGCCCGCAAATTATAGTAGACGAGGGTTTGGAAGTGTACAACACAATCTGTTCTTGTTGAGTTTGCGTGTTAATACCTGCTAATTGAAGTGGAATAAGAGAGGTTAGGAATAAGTTTGTATCAGAAATATTCGGATCAGTGAATTTCATTTTGTACTAGCTCTGGCCTGACGTTCCAACGAAGCCTCATTTGCAAATGAAATTCATATCTACAAATCTAATTTATCGATTTGTTCAAGGGCGTTTAATTTTAAGCAATATAATTCGATCCACTGTATGATCCAGTAAGCCTTAGAATTTAACCTTGGCTTTTGATTTAGTAAAAGTTAGATACTCATCATGTGGATAACATGTTTTTTTTTGTATTTTACACACCAGAGTACGGCGAAAATATATTACTGCCTTTCTGTTTAGCCCAATTTTGTAATCGTTGATATTTGTTTCTCGACAATCCAATGTCAAATAGAAAAGCGCCGCACAAATATAACTGGGCGCGACACAACCACGCCACTGTTGCCTTTGACCTGAGACGAAACTTTAGAAAGAAAAGACTGGCTTTCATATTACCGAGGTTTAATAGAAACGTTACTACAGCCAAACTTCTATTTTAAATTTCTTAACTAGAAATTATTTTGGCCGTTTCTCAAATTCTAACCCACCAAGCCCGTCTAACTTGTTTCAGATTAGTTCGGACAGAAGATCGTAGGGAACGCCTACCGCAATATTACCCCCGCTAACTTCCGTGCGACACGAACAGGAGCAGTACCTTGAAACGAATGAGAGGGTGTATTTACTTTTCGTCTAACGTAATCGACGAAATTTGGAATATTTAATGACTATTTGATACATTGATTGTTTTAAATACATCAAATAGTCGAAATACAAAAAAAAAATAGTTTTTGTTGGTCGTTGAGCGTAAAGAAAATTGACATTTTTGTTACAAAATAAACATTTATTCTAATAAAAATACTAGTGAAACGCAACGGTAATTTCTAAGTAAATAAGCTAATAGACCACTCTAAAATTAAAAATCATTCTCAAAAATAAACTTTTATTCTGGTAAAACTTCGGGGGTTATATCCCTATTAGCTTTAAAATATTCCGAACTGTTCGAACGTTCATATCAAGTTCTTTGGCAATTACGGTACTATTGCAAGGAAAATTAATTTCTGCTAAACTACAAACGTCTGGCAACCCTGTTCTAATCTTTAAACTTTAAATTCTTTCGATAGTTGATGGCCAGTTTCAACTCTTGGTATTATTTCATAATAAATCATTGCTTATACATATTAACCTAGGTTTAATTATTGCAGTAGTTTTCATAGTTTTTTGATGGGGAACATATCATATGATTTTTGGGAGGTCTATGAAAGCTATGTGAATTTTTTATTAACAGCTCTATTATCATTTAACGCAGAAGCATTATCATTTTAGGATTATCTTGCTCTAAACCCTCTTTGTTATCTGTCTACAAAAACACTTCCGATTTTGTCATATAGATTCATCGTTGTAGTTGCAACTCAGAATCCCCTATGGTTATTTGGATTCTTCTTATTTCTTTTTTTATATACTAAAAGAATATATATTTTTTCCATTTTTCGGAAATTTGTTCAACCTTTTAACTTATATTTAGGGCTATTTTCATGTCGGGTCAAAATTTAAAGCAAAAAAAGTATAATAACTTTAACTAGCAAGTTTAGCTGCTTAAAGTTAACACTAATTTGTTTAGGTGTGATACTAATATCAGTTTAACATATTCATAATAACATAATTATTCTCATAGATATTAAGTGACTATGACGAAAATATTGTGGAATAAAATAAACTACCACTTAACGTACGCAATGCGTCATCAAAATTATTATAGAACAAGAGCTGGTAAATCACTGGTTCCAAGTATTTTAAACGTACTTTTACTCCGAAGACATTTTATATACATCAGTATACTCTACCAGAACAATTCTTGTCGCTATGATTCCTGTATATTTTCATAAATTGTAAAAAAATGTTTAATTGAAGTTATAATACATTAAATCAAAAATTTCTTAATTAAATAAAAAAAATATAATAAGACATCCTGGTTACCTTTTACTTATTGACAGATGACTGAAAATTTACAATATTGCCCTTCAAATAGTAATTTTTAAGACACTCTAAAAATAATAAATATTGCGAGCTCTGCATTTTGGAACATCGAAATATTTTAAAAGATGTAGCGCGGCAAGAAAAACTACTATTTTTTCTCCATCAGGTTGTCTTCTCTCCCCAAATCTATTTTTTTAAGATACCTTCTTCCATACCATACCAGCTGTTTCTTTTATATAAATTTTATAACTGTTTTTCTTTGGGGATTATTTTTCTTATATACTCATTAGAGACCCTCTCCATTTTTGGATTTTCCAGCAGATTTTTCAGAAATTCACTTCAGTTAACAGTATCTTACGTCCCATTCTATTTCCAATTTATTATACTTACAACCAAACGTTACAAAATACCATGTTATTCTATACCATCATCTCAGTTTTCATTCTTACTGCCACAATATCGAACTTCTTGCCTCTGTCATACCCTTGCATGCTCCTTTATTATTCAGTTTAGTACCTAGCAATGTACATATATATATATATATATATATATATATATATATATATATATATATATATATATATATATATATATATATAAAGTAAAATGCGAACAGTAAATACAAACTTCATGCCACCATTTCCCTTCCGTGTTACAGGTTGCACAGTTTAAATAAATTGCAATGGAATATCATTTATCCTGTTCCACCACCATCGAGATGATGGCCTACCTGTACCACCATATCGAGAAGAAAGTCAAAACTTATCCTCCCTGCTACAGTGATACGGCAGAGGTACATGTTTCGTCTCTACTAGAGTCATCTGGGTACTGACATGCACCTGGCTGTGCAAAAGACAGATCGGAAGGAAGTAAGCAACACAGAACGCGGCTTCGCCGATCTCCCGCCGGATGGCGTATATATTCTCCGTGTGAGGTGCAATAGCAGTGGATATATCCACATTATGCCGATGTAGTGCTGAAATTACATTCAACATAGTTGCACGATTGCTGAATTTTATTTCAGATTCTTGAATCATAGATTATATCCTTTTTTTATTTTGTCTTTTCTTGGGTTTAAGTTCTTTATTTAACAAAAAATCCAAAACAATTTGACGTTTCGCCCTTTATTTAAGGCATCTTCAAAAATTTTTTGTTTTATTTATTTATTTTCCCTGACATTTTGTTTATTTATTAATAATAAAATGCAAACTCTACATGTTCTAAAGGGTTTTCCAATAAGAGGTGTCATTTTGAAAAGCCCGCTATTTCGGTAGATGTCACTTTTGAAGCTGTAAGTTTTTGACGTTTGACAAGTAGAAACTACGCCATAAATAAAGATGGAACGATACACGCTTCAACAACGCATTGAAATTATTAAAATTCACTATAAAAATGGTGAAAATTTGGCAGAGACGGTTCGTAAAACTCGAACATTTTTGGGTCGTCATGAAGCACCTTGTCGGAGCGCAATAAAGAAATTGGTGAAAAAATTCGAGCTGTTGGGACAAGTTAGTTATGTGAAGAAGAAAACCCGTGCACGTCGCTCGAGAACAGCCGAGAATATTGCTGCTGTAGCCGAAAGTGTTGAAGAAAACCCAGGTTTGTCCATTCCTCGTCGTTCTTTGGAATTAGGGATTCCACAAACGTCATTACACCGTATTTTGCATAAAGATTTGGGTCTTAAGGCTTATAAAGTTCAGTTAACGCAAGAACTCAAGCCGGCCGATCATCAACAACGTCGTGCCTTTGCTGATTGGGTTCTTGAAATGCATGAAAATGATCCGGAATTCCATCGAAAAATCATCTTCAGTGATGAGGCCCATTTCCACCTCGGTGGCTTCGTCAACAAACAAAATTGTCGCATCTGGGGCTCGGAAAACCCAAGAGTTATTGTTGAAAAGCCTCTCTATCCTGAACGTGTGACTGTTTGGTGCGGTTTATGGTCCGGCGGGGTCATTGGACCTTACTTTTTCGAAAATGAGGCTGGAGCAACAGTTACGGTGAATGGATTGCGCTATCGAGAGATGATTAATGATTTCTTATGGCCGGAATTGGATGGTATTTATCTGGACCACGTTTACTTTCAACAAGACGGCGCTACGTGCCACACAAGCAACGAAACCATTGATCTTTTACGGGAAAAGTTTCCGGGCCGTGTTATCTCTCGAAGAGGTGATCACAATTGGCCACCGAGATCTTGTGATGTGACACCTTGCGATTTCTTCCTTTGGGGCCACGTGAAAGACAAGGTCTACGCCAACAGCCCAGCGTCGATTCAAGACCTCAAAGATGGAATTCGTGAGGCTATCGAGGACATAGGGCAGCCATTTTGCGATTTGGTTATGGAAAATTTCATGAAAAGGATATGGTCCTGTAGGCATGGTCGTGGTGGTCATTTGGCTGATGTTATTTCCTATCATTAACGGCATACCTTCCTCTTTATAATGTAATAAATATCCGATCATTTATCTTAAAAAATGGCATTTTTCTTTGAATATCAAAATAACACCTCTTATTGGAAAACCCTTTATTTAGGTACCTAAACGATAAAACCAACAACATTCAACTTCTCTATTGTAACCTAATGACAGAAAAGATGCTTGTTGGAGTTACCCCTATTTTCACTCTGGATTTTGGGTTGCTGTATAGGTATTTATAGCTTTATTAGGATGATGTCATTGGGACTTTCTTCTAGTACCTTAAATGTTATTTTTAGAGAGGTGCTGTCATAGGCTTTTATTAGATCAACGGAAAATAAATAAGTTTCTCTTCTAAGCTGGATATATTATCAATGCATGAACAGTATATTATTCTTCACTTTGATATATTTGATTATTATTTGTGATTAATATAGTTAGAACTTATTCATAAACCTGGATACTGTACTATTAAAATAATCCTCTATAATTGTTCCAAACAGCTTCATTTCATTTTTTCTGGAGATCCTTTTAAGTCATGATTAACATACAAAATAAAAACTAATTTTTAAGTTAAATTTTTTTATTTAAAAAAAAAAAAGATAATTTATCATTTGATATTTTTACTGATCCCAACAAACAACAAATTATAAAAAGCCTAACTAATGAGATAAAAAAAATTAATGTTATGCAACATGAAAACTAATTATTGAAAAAAAAATAATCTAGAAGGTATATACGAAGAGCAGTCGAAAAGTTCTACCTAATAATGAAGCAAGAGTTTTTTGAAAATTTCAGAATTTTTCTATATAATTGTCCTTAAGTTCGAAGCGCTTGCACTGCCCGTGCTGATACCGATATGTATATTTATATATATATATATATATATATATATATATATATATATATATATATATATATATATATATATGATATAAAATGCGAACAGTAAATGCAAACTTCGTTCCATCATATCCTTACCGTGTTAGAGGTTACACAGTTTGACTTATTGACTTAATTGCTACAGAACACAATTTATCCTATTCCACCACCATCGAGATGTTGGTCTACCTGTGCCGCCATATCGAGAAGTCAAAACTTACCCTCCCCGCTGCAGTGATACAGCAGAGGTACAAGTTTCGTCTCTACTAGACTCATCAGGGTGCCAACATGCACCTGTTTGTGCAAAGGACAGATCGGAAGGAAGTATGCAATACTGAACGCGGCTTCGTCGATCTCCCACCGGAAGACTTATATATGTATATGCGGCTTTCACGGATTCCTACGTGTGAGATGCAATAGCAGTGGATATATCCACATTATACCGTTGTAGTGCTGAAATCACATTCAGCAAACGTACAACCATATGCAAATCCGTATAAAAATAAAGTAAAATGCGAACAGTAAATGCAAACTTCGTTTCATCATATCCTTTCCGTGTTAGAGGTTGCACAGTTTGCATAAATTGCTACAGAACACAATTTCTCCTAACCTGACCTAAGCTGTACCACCACATCGAGAAGAAAGTCAAAACTATAGTCCCACTGTAGCTGGGAGGGTAAGTTTTGACTTTCTTCTCGATATGGTGATACAGGTAGGCCATCATTTCGATGGTGGTGGAATAAGATAAATTGTGTTCTGTAGCAATTTATTCAAATTATGCACCCTCTAACATGGAAAGGATATGATGGAAAGAGGTTTGCATTTACTGTTCGCATTTTACTTCATCTTACACGGAGTTGCATAGAGTTGTACATTTGCTGAATGCGATTTCAGCACTTCAACGGCATAATGTGGACATATCCACTGCTATTGCATCTAACACGGAGGAATCCGCACAGACATATATATATATATATATATATATATATATATATATATATATATATATATATATATATATATATATATATATATATATGACAAATTGCACACCAAAAGCAAAATAATTTCATGTTTTAATAGATGAAGTGTGTGGTATGGATATACATTAGTCAGAAAAAATTTTGTTAGAAATTTCGGAGTAAGACGTAACCAATTACATTAAGTTATAAAGGGGATAATTACAATGCTAGCTATGATAGTTGGCAATAATCGGTAATGTTCAGCAATTAACTACGAGGGTAAAATTAAAAAGACAAAGTAATTTTTTTTAAATCTTTTATTTTAACCTTAATGAGAGCTAGTGAACTATATCAAAAATCCCTTTTACATACAAAATATTAAAATTACACAGATATTTAGTGCGAACATTTTTACAGAACAATTAAAATTTGAAAAGATTTTTACTAAGACCAGCTTTAAATTCTAGAAATAAGTAATAAAGCCATGAACCGATTAGATAACTCAATTGTATGTAAAAAATCCAAAGATTTTAAAAAACTTTAAAAGGATATATTTACAAAAATACAACATCCATTATTAAGAAAAGCAACTGTTTTATTCTACGAAAATATCGTAAAAGAAATATGTGATAATAAGATGAAAGAAATATGTGATGATAAGGGTAAAAAAATAACTTGAGTGTGGTAAAACCAGCTGGTAATAATAATTACTTTAATTTTCAAGGTTTCTTGTTTTAATATTTCACCACTAATGACATCTGTGACGTTTAAAAGTAATAATACGCCATTAAAAGCCTGTTTGTTATCAACAGTCATTGTGCAAAAAACAAGTTCTTTAGAGATTCGAGAATGTCGAACTTTGTACTAGGAAAAGACATTTTTTATTTATTTTGCATTTACAATGGCCACTTCTAATAATTATGACAAGTATGATATGTTTATATGGTTTATACAAAGCAATGAATGTCCCCAAGAAGCTTCTGATTTATATTTCAATAGGTAATGTATGTTAAGCGCAATCGTTTTTGTTCATGTTAGGTATCCAGAAAGGAGGCAACCATTTTCACATATGTTTGCTCTTAAAAAGAAATCTAGTTGAACACGGATCTTTTATTTAGCCGCTTCCTAAAACATACGTCAAAGAAGGCAGAGAGAGAAAAGAAATAAACGTGTTATTTTACGGAGCAGCAACAACTTCATCATCCTGTAGAAAAATAGAGGAAGAAGTTGGTGTAGCAAAATTTGATTCTGACAGAAGTTTGAAAAAGTATAAATACCATACATATAAATTTAAAATAGTGCAACGTTTACACCTCAGAGATAATGAGCGCTGAGTAACGTTTTGTCAATGGTATTTAGAACAAATCTGCATCAACGAATCTTTTGGCATATTTGTCATCTGTTGTGACGAATGTTATTTTTTAAATGCGGAAATTTTTAATCGTCACAATACCATTTAATTTTCGAAATGGCACAACAAGAGCACTTCGGAGTTGCTGTCGCGGGTTTTATTTTGGGCCGACGCACTAACGAGCAATTGGCCTCAAAAACCGGACAAAATTAATAACGTCGTTGTTTTTGACCTTAGACGTGTCAAAATCAGTATCCGGGGATTTTTTAGGGCGCCAAGTTGATTTCTGGTATTATTTTACTAATCAAGTGAAGGAGGGCTGACTTAGGGTGGGGAAGGGGAAAGGAGTAATATAAAAAAAAACGTAATGGTTATCGTTTTATATGTTTTTAGGTGCTCCGATTTCATTTCTGATATTATTTTATCAATCGGGTGAAGGGGCGCTAACTTAGGGTGGGGAGGGGGAGTGGAGTAATATTAAAAAACATAATGGGTATCGTTTTATATGTTTTTAGGTGCTTCGATTTCATTTATGGCATTATTTTACTAATCGGATGAAGGAGCGCTGACTTAGGGTGGGGAGGGGAGTAATATTAAAAAAACGTAATGGGTATCGTTTTATATGTTGACTTAGGGTAATTGTATGTTTTCCCATAAAAAATCTATCTTTTACAAAGTTTGACATTCTAAAGTTTCCTTTATTAATGGTTGTCAAATAAAAAATTTCAACATATTTTGACAAAAACCGCTTGTGATCAAAATTGGGTTATATGGATTCTGTTTAATTTTATCTAAACAATCATAAATTATTTAACTGTGCAAAATTCTAAGAAAAACAATTAACATCATACAATTTGCTGCCTGTTAATCCTATTTAATTTTTTATTGCTAATAGAAGTGTGTGAATTTATGCACGATTTGCTACCTGATTGTTTATTCGTCCTTTAAAGTTATAACATTTCTTATAAGAGCATAGACACATTTGTATATATGAATTAAAATATGTAAGTTTTTTTTATTTTACTTTTACATATGTATGTATATTTACACGCTTCCATTAGCAATGAAAAAAAATCGTTCTTTTATTTAAAGGACACCGATAAAATGGACATCGAACTACAGCGATAAAAACTGTATGGATTTTAAATGCAAGAATTAGAAATCCCAAAATGTTGTTGTTTGTGTAAAGGGTGACAAAATAAAATCAGAGATTTTGATTAGGGTCTTGATTCGCTTGCCGCGATTTGAGCATTTTGTCTCAAAAACCGGACAAAATTATTTTAACCTATTTTTTTATGGAAAATTAATAAAAATGTATTAGTGAATTTAGTTAACATGTTATTTGATAAAAATGAAGAAAAAATCATTAAAAAACACATAATATCAATAAATAATACAAACTGGCTAAATCCGATTCATCAGATTGATTGATTCCAGCAGTTTCCTCTTCAACTGTTGATATATTCAGTTCTTCGGGCTCTAACAATTCTAAAGTTTCACTCAGGAAGGATTGGCTTTTGCTATGTTTACGTTTCCATATAGAACTTATGAAGGGGTCTGACGTGAGAAGCAGCCTATTCAGGATATCTTGATTGCAGTGCAAAAATGAAAATGTTCTTGAAAAATGTTATCGGTATGAACGGTAGTGCTTATTTCGAGCTTCTGCAACCTCTTCCGATAGCTGGCCTATAGGCAATATGGCATATTTTATTACTGCCGCTCCATGCATTTGGATTTCGTGTAAAGTAGGGGTCATTGAATGCCAACCGTAAAGATCTACACACAAACTTGCAGTATTTTTTGGAGTTCTTTTGTATTTCGTCGTTTACTACGATCACGTAATTTTTGGAAATGCTTCCTTGGGCGTCCCGTAGAATTCGTAGCCCAGTTATGTACTGGTATTGATGTATTTAGCCATTTCTTGTTTTTTTTTTAAATCTTTCTTCAATATAGTTAGATGATATCTATCTCTTCTTCAAATCATTATTAAAATGTTTTAAATCGTGATTTAAGATATGGTACTCGTTTTGGAGACATTTCATCATTTCGCAGAGCTTATGTTCTATAAATAATACCTTATCTTCAAGTGTTCTGGATGTGCTTTGTTTAAAAAGCATGTATAGCGTTTTCTGATATACCTCAATAACATTTGATGTCAAATCTTTACCTATAGGAAAAAAATATGTACGTAAGTAAAAAATAACCAAGATTATTGCAAAAAAAAACTGTGGAACTCAAAGCGGTTTTTTAAGAGGTGGAAAATATTTTGACTGTTATGATATGGCTAATGTCTACAGTTAATTATAAAAAAAGAATTGTAGCCCGACCTAGCTCAGCGATTTTCTTTGCAACTGGCTGTTTTATCAGTTATGTAGAATTGTTAAAAAGTAAAAACACTGACCATTTGTGTTTTATTATTTGATTTGATCAATCTACACCAAAACCAGGTTAGCAATATTCTGTATTTTTCGTTATAATCATCAAGTTCAATAAAGTAAATTATTTTCATTACTGGTTTCTTAGATGACGTCCTAAAGATTTTCGAATCTCCAAAAACAGAGAACTACCATGAAGACATGAACCCCGATGTTTTAAAGTGATGGTTTTCTTCGATTTGAAACCTTTTAGAACCCGATTCGGTAATTGTAATGGACAATGCTCCGTGTCATAATCGACGCCAGGAAAAAATTCCGATTTCTGCGTCTAAAAGCCGGAGATATGTCAATGGTTCCTCTCAAAAAACATTGAATTTAACGAAACAATGTTTAAAGTGCCGTTGCTAGATTTAGCGAGGATAAATAAACAAAAATATATCAAATATGCTATTGATGAAATGACACGGAAAAAGAGATAACACTGCTGAGACTGCCGCCGTACCATTGTGAACTTTCAAATTAGTATGGGCGCAAATAAAAAGTAAAGTGGCACGGAAAAACAAAACACTCAAATTAGCATATGTCAAAATATTATTGGACGAGGTAATTGCTAGTGTAATGACCAGTGATTGGAAAAAGTTTGTCGATCATGTTAAAAAATAAGAACAAATAATGTGGGAATTGAACATTCGCGTTGAGGCAGTGGTTAAACCCCTAATGATCACTCCTGACGCTGATAGTTCCACAGATTCAGATATTTAGCAATTTGGTCAATGAATCAATTAAAAATAAGTGACCTACATTACCTATGTCAAACTTCTGAGGATGACACTAGACGCACCCTAGCTGGTCCAAAATGAATAAATCAGAAGAGAAATGCACTGGACGTCACTCGAAGAAGTAGTAGGCAACAAACTCGATTAATATGCATAAAATATCTTATGAGCACCTAAAGTGCTTATAAAATATCTTAAAATAAGAACCCTATATTGTAAGCAAAGTGTAGGAAGAGTGCGAAGCAATGGGTGTAACCGGTACCTGGAGCAGCTACACTAAGTGAGAACCAAAGTTTTGTTAGGGCATAATTTCCTGGAAACCCGAGACTTCACTGAATAAGCTTGGACTGCCAGAAGCCACGGCCAACGGCTGACAAAGGAAAATCGGTAGGACCGTAAGTCTAGGGGAGTTCCAGTCGATAAGAATCCGACATTACCTTTCACAATTTGTGAAGGTGCCTCTGTAAGGTTTCCACTTCAGAAAAAAAATGTAACGGTTGATAAAAATGTGAGGAAGTAAATTTAACGTCATTAAAGGACTTAAAGCTGGATAAAACTATTTTACTCTGAAATTTATACATTATTAATTAAAAATATTGTTTATCAATGAGATATAAAAAGCTTTTTTAAAAAATTATTTTTTCCTAAAATTATCTCCTTATATTCCGAATTTTTGAAGCCTACCTTCCGTAATGTTCGTTCATGATATGTTGTTGTGCTGGAGTCGCCTTCTCTAATGCAGTAACCGACAACCACGACAATTTTCCAACTTCGATGTCATTGCCTATTTTGCCTGATTTTGTTGGATCACCATAGCAGTCTATAAAGTCATTCTGCAAATAAAGAAAATATATATATATATATATATATATATATATATATATATATATATATAATGTTTGTTTGAAGTGTGTCACGGATGGATTAATGTGCTTTATTGTTTATCCGTGAGTTCATCCGTTCGTCATTGTTTCCTGTTGAAGGATCTTGCAGACGTTTCGCCAAGGTCGCACTTCGCATTCTCAGTGCTTACTGATCGAAGTTTGGAAAGTGAACTGGGGTTCCTTAGATTGCACATACTTTTCGTGATCGTTCGTGATCGTAGGTTGTACCGAAGATTATTCGGTGGTGACTCCTCCTTCGTGCCGCGTGTGCTTGCCGACGTTGCCGGTTGTACTTGTTTTACCGATGTTGATGTGGTGTTTTCTGTTCGTTTGATGATGGATTTCCATGTGACTGGCAAATTTAGTTCGTCGTCTCTTTTGTTTAGTTCGCCACTTTTTTCGATTTCTATTGCTTCGCGAACAAGTCTTGTTCTGAGGTTACTCGCATTGGTTATTTCTTTGCATGACTCAAAATCAACTTTATGTCCTGTTTGGATGAGGTGTTGAAATAGTGCCGACGTGGTTTGTTTGTTCTTAGTAGATAGCTTGTGTTCCTCGAGTCTAGCTGATATTTTTCTGCTTGTCTGTCCGCAGGATATACTGTAGACCCCTGGATTCTCTAACTTAATTTTGTCCTTGGGGTTTTTAAGTGTCGATCTTATGGTTTGATGAGGTTTGTAAGCTGTTTGGATATTGTTTCTTCTTAGAATCCGTCCTATTTTATCTGTGACCCCTTTTAAGTATGGCAGTGTGGTTTTTGCGGTCTTGTCGGTGGGCTCCTGTGTTTCGCGTGGTTTTTTGTGTTGTTTCATAGCCATTTTAATTGTGTGTGATTTGTACCCGTTTTGTCGCAAAGCATTTGTGATTTTCTCCATTTCCTGTTGTTTATTTGCGGCGTCGGTTAGGTTGATTGACCTGGATCTCAATGTGTTCGCCACAGCTTGTATCTGGGATGGGTGATGGTGGGACTCCGCATTTAGATATCTATCTGTGTGGGTTGGCTTTCTGTAGACTGTGTGTTCGAGACGTCCCTGTGCTGTTTTTCTGATGAATATGTCCAGAAAGGGCAGTTTATTGTTTTTTTTTTACTTCTAGTGTAAATTCAATTTTATGATGGATGGAGTTTAGGTGTTCAAGGAAATTGGAGGGGCGATCTTGTCCGAAGGACCATACCACAAGTATATCGTCCACATATCGTACCCAGAGTGTAGGCTCTAGAGACGCACTCTCGATGGCTTGTTTTTCGAAGTAGATCATGAAAAGATTAGCAACTGCAAGAGATAGAGATGAACCCATAGCGTCACCTTCAATTTGTCTATATATTTGCTCTTTGTATGTGAAGTATGCATTTTTAAGGCAGTGTTGCGATAGATCTATGATGTGTTGTGGGAGATCTTCATTGTCTTTTATAAGCAGCAGTGCTTCGTCCACAGGAATACTGGGGTATAAACGTCAAAACTGACTAGGACGTAAAATCACAAACAAGACTTGTTCGCGAAGCAATAGAAATCAAAAAAAGTGGCGAACTAAACAAAGGAGATGACGAACTAAATTTGCCAGCCACATGGAAATCTATCATCAAACGAACAGAAAACACCACATCAACATCGGTAAAACAAGTACAACCGGCAACGTCGGCAAGCACACGCGGCACCAAGGAGGCGTCACCACCGAACAATCTTCGGTACAACCTACGATCACGAACAATCACGAACGATCACGATATATATATATATATATATATATATATATATATATATATATATATATATATATATATATATATATATATATATATATATATATATATATATATCCACACTCTTCACCTCGAAGAGTTCAATTAAGCATATATTTTGGTAACTTTTTTTAGTTGGATGAATTTTTGATCTATAAATAGGGTCTCCAAACTACGATCCGTGGTTCAACAAATGCCTACGAACACCTGTACTGTTTTTTTTCTGAAAGTGAATATTTTACTTGGGAAGAAAAAGTCGCTTAACTCGTCCATTTTGATCTTAAACAGCCCAAGTGTGGAAGCAACGAGTGCCCGAGATTTTAATCCAATATTTTGGGACATTCGTCCAAAGTTGCCCTCTGTTCGTTAATTTTTGTTATTTGGTTTGCTTGCCTTATTTTTTGCTTTTATAGTGTTAATGAACAAGCTCTTCTTGGAATTTATCCACAAAGACTGTTGAGAGAATTTAGGGTCCTCAAGAACATTATCGAGACCCTCCTTTAACCAGAACCCTAAGTTTTTCCGGCCATCTGTAAACCTTAAGGTTTCTTCTTCTTTCTTCTTCTACTTCTAGTTCTTTCTTCTTTCTGTTTCCAGTTCTTCTTCTTCGACTTCTTATTAATAAGCCGAACATACAGTTACCATTAATTTACTTGCGTATTTTATTGATTCACCAATATTTTACTTGTCTATTTATGTAATTACTATTTGTTATCTATTAATTTAAAGAGATTAATCTGTATTTTTAGTAAACGTGATCACATTTAGACCGGTGATAGTATTTAGAGTTTATTATACAACATATTATCCATTGCTGCCTAGCGTCTTACTTGTTGATTTGTGCTGTAGAGTTTCAGAGTTGACAATAAATGTTAAGCGTGGAATGTTGAATGTTGACTATTTATTTTCTTTTTTATTTAGTGAATTTTGGTGCCTTACATGAGTGGCGACTGTAGGAAAGGTACCGCGACCACCTCAGGCAGTTTGCAGCTGAGCTGATTTAGAGCTGCTGGCGTCCTTAATTCGAAAATTCTCTCCTGATCAGCCGGTGGTTTGCTCACATTACTAAACTGCTTTTTCCTGCAGGGCCACTTTGTTTGTTTTTAGCACCTTTTAATTTAATCTTATCTACCCTCTGCTTTCAAACAGAGGAAGAGTGTAGCAAGGCGTTTCATTTCCTGAATAACATTTGTTGCTTTGCCTGCTTGGTGCATGCTTCGAATGTTCCAAGTACCGATCCCTTTCGTGTTTGGGACTTTATTGGCTGACCGGGGGATTCTTAGTCTAACACAAGTAGTTTGCCAACTGCAAAAATTAGGTTTTGCAGCAATAAATGATTGGTCCTAAATAGACCTTAAGAAATCAGAAAAGCATTTTAATAGATTTAAATTAACTTTTACCTCAGCTTGGTAGAATTGCAGCATACCATATAGAATTATCTTGATTTGCCTGTACTGTTCTTCATCGTATCTATGGGCTAAATACATCGCGCCAGCTACTGGTGCTGCGTAAAGGGAGTAAGTCTTGTATTTGCATAGTAAAGCATAACTGAAAAAAAAATATTGCTCCATATTAAATTTCAATAAGAAATTAGTTTTTAATAACTTTGTTTAAAAAAAAATGGCGTTTAGATCTTGTTTTATTGCATCTCCATCAGGAATTTTATTTATGGAACTTTTCAGCTTATGTTTATTCAGAGATACTCCATGGAAAATAGACTTTCGTCAGTAATAAAAATGTAACATTGTTTTTTTTTGCTGGAATGTGTTCATTTCGGCATCCTATAAAACAAATCTCGATGGTAACTGTGAAAGACCTGTGGAAAAAAAATGGCGGACCAAAAATGGTCACGATTTTCGGTTTTTTGAGTTTATTTCGAAAAATAAAAGGTGTATCGAAAAATGTTTCAAACAAAAGTTGTAGAGAATTAAACAACCTATCGATATAAGTTATAGGTGGCGCTACTAGTTATCGAGATATAATTTTTTTTTTTTAATTTTCGGTTTCCGTTAAAAAAAAATATATATTTATTAACAAATTACCGATTTAAAATTTAACATAAAGATAGATATTATCATTCTAAAAAAGCGTTCCAAACCCGGAATCTGTGAGTTTTTTATTTTCCGAGAAATTCGATGTCAAATTTGAAAATTCTACCTCGATTTTCCGCTTTCCTAATTAAGAGACAATGCTCAATTTTTGATGGAAATTGTTGGTATTGTTTTATATTTTGAAGATATATCAAAAAAAAAAATTTTTCAATCGTGGGTCGAGAAATTTTACAAAAACCCATTTTTGCACCAAAAAAATTACGATAACTTTTCACCGAATGGAGATAAAATTTTGTATAATATGTATTACATATTATACTGTTTTTTCCTTTATATTACTACTACTTAACAGTTTATTAACAAAAATTTATGAAAATTTCTATTGGCAAATCATAGAGAAATATAATAATAATATATAATACGTCATATAATATTTAATAATACATAAAAATTACGTGCTAAAATCATACAAATACAACATATCAATTACACATTCATCTTTCTTTTTATCTATTACTTCTATGCAATCGGCGTCCATTTCATCATCGCAGTTATTACTCTCACTTACATCGCACATACCATTTTCATCATTATTCTCAATTTCATTGTACATATCATTCTCATCATTATTAACATTTTCATAGTCAAAATCATTCTCACACATATTATTAATTTCCTCTAAATTGTCATCATCGTTTTCTAGATCGCAGGAAATAAAATTTTCAGAGCAATTATCGCACTGTCCATCACAGTTGTAGGGGATTGAGACTAAGAGTGGACTGTATATAGGTTTAATTGCGGAGATGAGAAATTATACAAAATACGGTGACAGCGTGACACAAATACCAAAATGGCCTACCTTGTAGTGGAAATCACTTCAATAAATTCTTCTTGGTGGCCACCACAATAATTCCAAGCTTCACCATACAGGAACCAGGAATCGGGGACACTATCACTGTATCTTGGAGTAGTTTTTGAGGCGAGAGTCTATATGTTTATGAGACAAACGATAAACCTTTTCCAAAAGGCGAGGGACGTGCCAAACGTCGAGTACTACACAACAACTCTTGTACTACACTACGACTATGGTACTACTACTGTTCTGTCCCTTTTTACATTTGTCCAAATACGCGAGGGCCAGTAAAATGTATCACGTGTGAACGCGAGTAAAATTGAACTAAAAAGTAATGAAACCCAAACATACCGCCCACCTAAAATGAGACATTTTATAAACAAAAAAAAATATTTCTGTACCATCCAAATAAAAAAATGAAAAAAAAACTTAGAGTAGAGTAATAAACTAAAAGAAATATATAATTTTAATTTTCAGGTAGGGGACATATTTTGGTTACAGGTCTTTTGAAATTACCCTGCGCGGTACGCACAGTCACAACGCGCGTAACTCCGTCCGCACCCGGATGCACCTCTAAGACCCGGTCTAAATGCCATTTTAAGGGCGGCGCGTGTTTGTCTTTGAGCAACACGAGAGTATCCTTGAGAATAGGAACTGACGACTCAGTCCATTTGCTGCGTTGCATCAAAGTGTGTAAATATTCTTTGTTCCACCTTACCCAGAAATGCTGATGTAAGGCTTGTAGTAATTGAAAGCGAGATAATCGTCCGAGGTTGGACGAGGTTAAATCGGGTTCCAAAAAAGAGTTTAAGGGTTCCAAATTCAAAGAATGTTCCGGTGTACGAGCTTTAAGATCGTTTAAACGCAAACTTAAAAGGTGTCGAAAATTTACCAAAGTTTCAACTAAGACTAAAACCGTGTTACACTCTGTGTAAGAGAAAATCTGTGTACCAACAAGGAGAGATAAATTAAAAATAAAAAGAGCCTCCGGAATACTTTCCATAGTAAGCTGAGAAGACTCGAGATTAGTTGTTATATACTTGTAACAACGAGAAAGCAAGCGAAGAGGTTTCTTAGGATATAAAATCCACAATCTTTGGGCAATCAAATGCTGAAGGGCTTGTTGGCCGGGATGTAGATGGAAGAACGATTGGTGTCCGCCCACCCTCAGGATACCCGGTTCAACAAGAAAAGGGTTTAACTTCCTAAAGACCTTCGGAAGAGGCTGATTATTCTTCAGCCTTTTGATTTCGTCACGAAATACAATATTTTGAATGTATTTAACTAAACACATAAGAGCTTTATTCAGCTCTGAAAGGGAAAATGGTCCCGAAAGAGTATCTTGCGTTTTCTTATTCGAGATAAAACGTAGAAATCCACAAAGAATGCGCGTTATTTTATCCAAAGAAGAAAATCTATCAAGAAGATCTAAAAAGAAGTCCCTAGATGGAACTAAGGTAGACAAAACGGTCTTTCTTTGCTCCGAAGCAGTTTCCGTGAACTTGAACGTTCGACAAAAATCTGGCCAAAGCTCTTCTGATTCAGGGAGAAAAAAAGGCCCCGCCCACCATAGCGAATGGTCAAGCAATTGAGAGGGTAATAAGCTTCGAGATCCACAATCTGCCGAATTGTGTTCGGAAGGAATATAAAACCAACGAGTAGGAGCAACCTTTTCTTGAATATGAGTAATACGATTAGAAATAAAAGTATTATACTTATGAGGAGACGATTTTATCCAGGATAGAGTTACAGTCGAATCTGACCACGCATAAATCCGCCGAAAATCAATCTTGTCTTCAAACGCAGACAAAACCGAAATCAAGAGATCTGAAAGGAGTACGGCTGCACACAATTCTAAACGAGGAACAGAAATCGTTTTCAATGGCGCAACACGAGATTTTGCAGCTACAAAAGAATTTTTTATTTGATTTTGGGACGTTTCGTATCGAAAATATATAACGGTTGAATAGCCGTAAGAGGAAGCGTCACAAAATTCATGAATATCACAAAACAAATAATCAAGAGAGAGGAGAATACGAGGTAATTGAAAATTAGACAGTAGAGGTAATTCACCCTTAAATTTGCACCACTTAATTACAATGTCTTCAGGTGGGATGTCGTCCCACTGAAGCCCAAGTGCCCAGAGTTTTTGTATTATAAGTTTACCGAAAAGGACAACTGGGGTTAAAAATCCTTCAGGGTCAAATATGCGAGCTAAATCTGACAAAATATTACGTTTTGTACAGGAGGTTTCGCTAACACTTACGTTATACGTAAAGATATCCAATTTGGGTTGCCACTGAAGTCCCATATTTTCCTGATCATTATCAAATGAAAGAGGATCAATTTGCAGCCAAGACTGCGGTAAATGAGTCAATAACTGTGGATTGTTACTGGCCCATTTTCTCAGCTCGAAACCACCAAGTCGCAAGAGCTCGACGAGCTCCTGTTGAAGCTGTACAGCTTCGCTAACAGTATCGCAACTGCAGATCAAGTCATCAACATAAATAGAATTTTTCAATGCTTGACAGGCTAGAGGATAATTTGCCTGGTAATCACTAGCCAGTTGCTGAAGAGTACGAATCGCCAAAAATGGAGCCGAAGATACACCGTAAGTCACTGTTAGTAAACGATAATCTTTAATAGATTCGTCTTGGGAGAAGCGAAATAATATTCTTTGATAATCACAGTGACTTTTAGTAACCAAAATTTGACGATACATCTGCTTGATATCAGCTGTAAACCCTACAGCGCCAAGTCTAAAGCGCAGTAGCAGAGTGAAAATATCTAACTGAAGCTTGGGGCCAATTAAAAGAGTGTCATTCAATGATATATGATTTGCATCTTTAGTAGAGGCGTCAAAAACGACCCTTAATTTAGTCGTCTGACTCTCTGGGCGTAAAACACAATGATGAGGAATATAGTAAGAGTGGGGTGATTCTAAGGGATCTTCAATAAGTTCCATGTGTCCAGCTGATAGATATTCTTGCATAAAATTGCAGTAGTCTTGATAAAGCGAGGGATTATTTTTCAGACGACGCTCCAAGTTCACAAATCTACGAAGAGCGATGTCGCGAGAATCACAAAAATTAGGAGAAGAGGAATTTTTGAAGGGAAGAGCTACTACGTATCTACCAGTGTGAGTTCTATCATGAGATTCAACAAACATATGTTCAACAGCGTTCTCCTCGGGAGAAAGCTTGGGGGTTTGAGCTACTTGATCTAGCTCCCAAAATCTTTTTATACAATTTTCAATTTGAGTTAAAGTACAAAACGTACCTATACGATAATTATTTTCAAGAGATACTTTGCCCATAAGTATCCATCCAAAAGATGTATTAACAGCGGAGGGTTTGTGGTGATCAAAACAAATTGATTCACCTTTCAATAAAGAGCCAAAAACTTCAGCACCGATGAGCATGTCAATCGAAGAAGAAATATTAAAATTTGGATCAGCTAAATTTAAATTCAAAAATTCTTTAAAATGTTTTGCTGGTAAGTCAGCGCATGGAAAATCGGCACAGATTTGCGGTAAAACAACAAATTCTAAAGTTAAACAAGGTTCACAATGAAAATGAGGACGAACTGTGCAAGCAACACCTTGCGTAGCCTTGGTAGCCATAGGTCCTAACCCACCTATGGAAATATTTAGAGAATAAGAATCCAAACCCAGTTTTTTACAACACTTTTTAGTAACGAAATTAGCCTGACTTGCGGAATCCAGTAATACACGGACTTTTTGAAATTGTCCCCACGCATCTTTGACTTCTATGACCGCGGTGGACAAGAGAACAGTATGGTTACGAGGTAAATTAGCAACGTAAGAGTTAACATCTGGAGAATTATTGTTAGGCAAATTGTCTTTATCTGAATGTGACTGCAATGCACCTGTACCGAGAGAGCTTTCCGCCAAATGGGAAACTTGAGTAGGCGCATGCGTGGATGTATGAGAAACAACTTGAGAACTCTGAGGATGAGAAACAACATTTTGAGAAGATGAGGGCTTAAATTCTGAACCAAAATGTAAAAGTGTATGATGTTTTAGAGAACATTTACGACAAGTGCGAAGAGATGTACATAGAGGCGAAAGGTGCGTTGTACCCAAACAGTTTATACACATTCTTTTAGTTTTGACTATATTATACCGTTCCTGAGGAGATTTTGACAAAAAGGTTTGACAACTATAAATGGGGTGTAACTTATTACAAAAAGGGCATTTTTCTTTGCCATCGGTATTGTTTAGAAATGTTTTTATTTTATTTTTAGGAACCTGTAATTTTACTGGAGAAAAAGTAACAGAAACAGCATCTAGAGCATCACAATGTTTTTGTAAAAAGTCCTTCAAAAGACCAAAATTATTTGAGCGATTTGCTGGGTTTTTTAATTCAGTATGACAATCAATTTCAAAACGTGTAGCTAAACTGTGATTTAACCGTTCCATTAATATATTAAATAGTACAAAATCCCATTGTTTAACTGGGTAATGCAAATTATTTAAAGCAGCCAAGTTTTCTTCAAACTTGTCCACGAGATTTCTCAAAGAGCTGACCGAATAATCATCAGACAGTTTTTTAGTACCGTGTATTTCTTGCCAGTGAGTTATAGCAATAAGTCTAGGGTCTTCGTATCTATTAACCAGAGCATTATAGGCAATTAAATAATTTGCATCACATAAGGGTGTACATTTAACTAGAGCAAGCGGAGCTTTATCGAGAGAATTTATCAAATAGCTAAATTTTTCCACGTTACTCAAATTGGAATTAGTATGTATGAGCGAGTTAAATAAATCATAGAATGTTTTCCATGTTCGAATATCACCAGAGAAAACCGGTATTTCCAATTTGGGCAACCTACCATTATTTTGTGATGGCGCAGAATTAGAGACATTTAAGTTGACAAGGGGTTCAGCTTCAAAAATACTATAATAAATAGCCTGAATTTCAAAATAATCAAAATCGAAAAGTTCCCTAAAAGTGGCTTCGGTTTTTAAAAGAGCATCTTTGTTTTCCACGCTTGCTATTAAATCAACGATATTCGAATGATTTTTATCAAAATCATCTTTAATATTTTCCAACATTTTATAGCGCATTTTAAAATGTAAACGTACATTTTGATCTGTTCGAGCTTTTTCCGCGATATTCAATAATTCTTTAATGCGAGAATTAGCAGCATTTCTGCGAGCAATGTATATATCCAGTTTTGACATTTTCAAATCTATTATTTACTTTTCTAATCGATCAATATTTAATAAACTACAAATCAATAAACGATATTGTTATCTTTCCAATTGAGAGCCAGTTAATAAAATAAATCAACAAAAAATATTACTATTTTTTGTTCTTTAAAAGTACGCGATTTCAGTAGTTTCCAATGCGTTAAAAATTCAAATATTTTATGCAGCGGTATGGAGGGAGTACGACCATGAAATTGCGTGTGACAGGTGCGCCTTCGAGACTTTTAAAGGGCCAACGATAAAATTCTAGAAATGGTACATTCTCAAAGAAAATTTTGCAAAATGTTAATTAATTAAAGAAAATTTTTAATTTTGTGAACAATGAAAATCCGGTTCGAAGTGGCCAAAAAATATGTAGGGGATTGAGACTAAGAGTGGACTGTATATAGGTTTAATTGCGGAGATGAGAAATTATACAAAATACGGTGACAGCGTGACACAAATACCAAAATGGCCTACCTTGTAGTGGAAATCACTTCAATAAATTCTTCTTGGTGGCCACCACAATAATTCCAAGCTTCACCAAACAGGAACCAGGAATCGGGGACACTATCACTGTATCTTGGAGTAGTTTTTGAGGCGAGAGTCTATATGTTTATGAGACAGACGATAAACCTTTTCCAAAAGGCGAGGGACGTGCCAAACGTCGAGTACTACACAACAACTCTTGTACTACACCACGACTATGGTACTACTACTGTTCTGTCCCTTTTTACATTTGTCCAAATGCGCGAGGGCCAGTAAAATGTGTCACGTGTGAACGCGAGTAAAATTGAACTAAAAAGTAATGAAACCCAAACAACAGTGCTCACACAAATATGTACATTTTAGAAATTTCTGAAATTTTCGTAAAAATGTTGTTAATAAACTATTAGGTAATAATAATATAAAGGAAAAAAACAGTATAATATGTTATATATAATTGAATATTTGTATGATTTTCTCTATAATTATTTGTAAAAATTTTGTTGCTAAACTGTTAGATAATAATAATATAAATGAAAAAACTATAGAATATGTAATATATAATAGAATATTTGCATGATTATCTCTATAATTTTTTGTAAAAATTTTGTTCATAAACGAATTAATAACTAATATGACTTAACAAATTGTTACTATCATATAAATTAATAAAACAACATCAATATTATAAGTATTACTTGTGATGCATAAGTATCTTTGAAGCGCCAATGAATAATGCGCCTGAACTATGGCAACCCACCGACAGCGCCCTGCAGCAGCTATTTTCGATTAGATTCGGCCCAATTTACGAAGGTTCACAGATCGTATGGAAGTATATTTCTTAGATCCAAAAAATTCAGAGGTAAAGTACAAGTATCTAAAAGCATTTTCTGCAAGTTTGAGCCCTTAATATTCATTTGCCACTCCATTATGAATATTTGAAAGAAAAAACGTTTTTTTCATCTAAGATTAATTTTTTTTTAGATCGAAAATGATACATCTAAATCCAATGCACGCATTTAAAAAAAATTTATTTTCATGCGGTGAAAAGTTATCGCAATTTTTTTGGTGCAAAAATTGGTTTTTGCAAAATTTCTCGGCCTACGATTGAAAAAAAAAATTTTTTTATAGATGTTTAAAATACAAAACAATACATTAATTCTCTACAACTTTTGTTTGAAATATTTTTCGATACAACTTTTAGTTGTCGAGATAAAGTCAAAAAGCCGAAAATCGTGGTCCGCCATATTTTTTGCACAGGTTGAGAGTTACCATCGAAATATGTTTTATAGGATGCCGAAATGAACACATTCCAGCAAAAAAAATAATGTTACATTTTTGTTAACAAAACAGCTCTTTTTTGATCTAATTTCCATGATGTAAGAGAATGAGTATTTTCGATATTCCGAATGAAAATAAGCGTAGAATTTTATCAATAATAAAATGGTTACTGACCTTTGCATTATTTTGAATAAGAAAGCTATTAATAAAAAAGAAACAGGCAAAAACGTTTTGAGACTTTTTGTGAATTCAAAGATAAAAACAGAATCACTGCCACATGCTTTGCATTAACTTATTCAGAGTTTTTTAGTTATTCAAAATAATTGTTTTGAATTTTAATCGCTTTTTGGGGGCTCAGACGTTACTACATTTTTTCAGGTTAATATCTTAAAAAATCAAAAACCTTTGAGTGAATACTCTTTTACTGAATAAAATTTGGGATTTTTTTATTGATTAGGGAAAAGCATCTCAGAGTTTTTGAGAGGTCTAAGGATGAGTAAGCTTTTCCTTAAAAAATAATGTGATTTTCATATTACGGTTTTATTAAATCTACTTGTTTAAGATAAACTTACTTGACATTCTTTCAAAAATTCGTAATGGCGTGGCAAATGAATATTATGGGCTCAAATTTGCAGAAGATGCTTTTTAATACTTGTACTTTACCTGTGAATTTTTTGGATTCAAAAAATACACTTCCATACGATCTGTGAACCTTCGAAACTTGGGCCGAATCTAATCGAAAATTGTTGCTGCAGGCCGCTGTCGGCGGGTTGCCATATTTCAGGCGCATTATTCATTGGCGTAAGTAATATTTATGATATTGATGTTGTTTTATTAATTTATATGCTAGTTAAAATTTGTTCAGTCAGTAACAAAATTTTTACAAAAAATTATAGAGAAAATCATACAAATATTCAATTATATGTTACATATTATACTGTTTTGATTTATTTGTATTATTATTACTTAATAGTTTATTAACAAAATTTTTACGAAAATTTCTATAAGCAGATCATATAATTATTTAATAATACATTAATAGTTTATTAACAAAACTAACAATAAAAGAAAGATGAATGTATAATTGATATATTGTATTTGTATGATTTTCGCACGTAATTTTAATGTATTATTAAATATTTATATGACGTATTATATATTATTATTATATTTTTATATAATTTGCTTATAGAAATTTTCGTAAAAATTTTGTTAAAAAACTATTCGGTAATAATAATATAAAGAAAAAAAACAGTATCATATGTAATATAAAACTGAATACTTGTATGATTGTCTCTATAATTTTTTGTAAAAATTATGTTAATAAACTGTTAGATAATAATATAAATAATAAAAACAGTAGAATATGTAAAATATAACTGAATATTTGTAAGATTTTCTCTATAATTTTTTGTAAAAATTTTGTTAATAAACAAATTAATAATTAATATGACTAAACAAATTGTTACTATTATATAAATTAATAAAACATCAATATTATAAATATTACTTGTGATGCATAAGTTTCCTTGAAGCGCCAATGAATAATGCGCCAAAAAATAGCAGCTATTTTCGATTAGATTCGGCTCAATTTTCGAAGTTTCACAGATCGATGGAAGTGTATTTCTTGGACCCAAAAAATTAACAGGTAAAGTACAAGTATTAAAAAGCATCTTCTGCAGATTTGAGGCGTTAATATTCATTTGCCACGCCATTATGAATTTTTGAAAAAAAAAACGTTTTTTTCATCTTAAATTAAAATAATTATTTGAGGTCGGAAATGATACATCTAAATCCAATGCACTCATTAAAAAAATTTTATCTCCATCCGGTGAAAAGTTATCGCAATTTTTTTGGTGC
Source organism: Diaprepes abbreviatus (assembly GCA_034092305.1). NCBI lineage: Eukaryota > Metazoa > Arthropoda > Insecta > Coleoptera > Curculionidae > Diaprepes > Diaprepes abbreviatus. The sequence continues at coordinate 8,311,966 of JASJET010000105.1, forward strand.
AAAAATTGGTTTTTGCAAAATTTCTCGGCCACGATTGAAAATTTTTTTTTTAATAGATCTTCAAAATATAAAACAATACAAACAATTTTCATTAAAATCGAGCATTGTATCTTAATTAGGAAAGCGGAAAAATGAGGTTAAATTTTAAACGTTTTTGCACAGGTCTTTCAGAGTTACCATCGAGATATGTTTTATAGGATGCCGAAATGAACACATTCCAGCAAAAAAAAACAATGTTACATTTTTGTTTCTGATGAAGGTCGATTTTCCATGGAATAGTACTAGTAACACTACAAATTATTAAAAATATACAGTGTATCGGAAATTGTTGATGATACCATAGAATGTTATTAAAAATATATCTGGGTGCATTATTAATGATATTGAAATTATGAAAACTAAAAGCAAATTCGGCATATTTTATCATAGCAAATACAGACTGCTTTACGAGAGGCGTGTTTACAATGGAGCATTGAAACAAAAACGTGAACTAACGATAGGATAAAGCAACTAAATATTAATCCAAACTATGAAAGTGAGCTATAACAGCTACGTCAATCGATCACGGCCCTTTACTTGAATATATATATATATATATATATATATATATATATATATATATATATATATATATATATCATCATCATCATCATCATTTTCAGCTACTATCTACCATTTTCCAAATTATGGTGCAGCCTCCCTTATTAAGTTGTTATTATGATGTTCCTTTATAGTTATTTATTATTATTATATTTCTTGTTTTTGTTGTTATTACTATTACGTGTTCTTATAATCATTACTCATTTGTGCCCAACTCTTTCTATCGATGGTTAATCGGGACCAAGTTGTTCCTGCCACTTTCCTGATGTCATAGTCCCATCTAGTGTTAGGGCGTCTCTGTGGCCTCTTCGCGTTTCTGGGATACCACATAGTTGTTCTTGTGGTCCATCTGTTGTCAGTTCTTCTTGCTACATGACCTGCCCATTGCCATTTAAGGGATTTTATTCTTTGGACGACATCTGTCACCTGGGTCATTCATCGTATCCAATCTATTCGTTTGCGATCCCTTTTTGTTATCCCTAGCATACATCTTTCCATGGATCTTTGAGCTACTTGGAGTTTCGTAATTATTTCGCTCTTCAATGTCCAAGTTTCGCAACCATATGTCATGATCGGTAATATGCATTGATCAAACGCTCTTTTCTTAAGGTAAAGTGGCATTCTGGATTTGAAGATGATGGAGTTTCGTCCGAATGCTGACCACGCCAGTTTGATTCTTCTGTTAATTTCTGGAAGTAATGAACCCGACTTGTGTATAAGTTGACCCAGGTATACATATTCATCTACTACTTCCAGCGTGGTTTCGTTTATCCTTATTTCAATGTCTCTTATTAGATCGTTGCACATTACTTTTGTTTTTGCTAGGTTCATCTTTAAGCCAACTCTATTACTGGCAATGTTCAGATCATTAATTTGTTCCTGCAGTTCTTCAGGATTTTTAGCAATCAGAACGATGTCATCAGCGAATCTTAAGTGGTTTAGATATTCACCGTCTATACATAGACCTTTATTTTCCCAGTCTATTTTGCGGAAGATACTTTCTAGAGTTGCTGTAAATAGCTTGGGGGATATTGCGTCACCTTGGCGGACTCCTTTCTGAGTTGGAAATTCTGGGGTATCTTTGTATACATTTACTCTAGCTGTGGCCTCTCTATATATGTTGGCTAGCATTTCTACGTAAGGCCTATCCACTCCCTGGTCGACTAGAGCTTCTATAACTGCTCTTGGGTATATTGAGTCGAATGCCTTTTCAAAGTCTACGAAAGCTAATGTCAGTGGCAGATCATATTCTTTTGTTCGACTCATAATTTCTCGTAGTGTTTGAATATGATCCATTGTGCTGAAGCCACTTCTAAAGCCTGCTTGTTCTCGAGGTTGAGCAACATCAAGTGTGTTCTGTATTCTGTTGTTAATTATTTTTATGAATATTTTGTATATTACTGGTAGCAAGCTAATTGGTCTGTAATTTTTAAGGTCCTCTTTGCTACCTTTCTTGTGGATTAGGATTATATTAGCGCTATTCCACTGTCTCGGAATGCGTCTTGCTTTTAGGCAGTTTGTGTATATGTTGGCTAAGATTTTCCAAGTTGAGTTTCCGGCGTATTTTATGAGTTCAGATGTGACACCGTCATTCCCAGCTGCCTTGCCGTTCTTCATGCTCCTAAGAGCTGCTTCTACTTCCTCCACAAGAACTTCTGGAACATCTTCTTGTGCTGTAGTTGTCTCTTCCTCTACTTCCTGATGTGCCGGTATTTTGTATAGGTCCTCATAGAATTTGGTTATGATTTTTATTATTTCATCCCTGTTTGTTATTCTTATATATATACATATATATATATATATATATATATATATATATATATATATATATATATATATATATATATATATATATACCTGACTATTCAAGGAGGTGCAAGTAATTAATGTGCTTTTCTTACTTATTCATATTGAACATTTCCAACTTTCGTTTTCCTCTAAGCCCTTCAAACTTGACATCTAAATTTTGACCAAGAGAAACTTTGTAAATGGCATCGTGAATTAATTTCGTTAAAGGGACATACGCTAGGTGATCTCTAAAATACCTACAAAAAGAAATTTAGAATAAAGCAGAGTTATCACTTTTATTAATATTTTATTTATTTCTCATTAGAGATTTAAGAAAAATAAACAATTCTGTTACTTAGGATTCAGCTAATCTAGTTATAAAAATACAAGAGAAGACCACAACTAAAACCGAATACCAAGATCAAACAAGGAACAAAGCCATCATCCCATATGTAAAAGTAATTACACACACAATTGGAAGAATCTTAAGAAAACACAATATACAACCCATAATTAAACCACAAAAAACAATAGCCAACATCCTTGGAAACTCTAAATATAAGACAAACCTTGAAAATCACGGCGTCTACACCATTTCATCTACAGATTGCCATCAAGCTTACATAGGACCAGGAGCAGATCCAGCTTCTCTCTTTGAGGGCGCCGTGATATCACAAAAGTACAGTATTGCAAGCGAAAACAAGTTGTCGACGGGGTGGGAGACACCAGCAACATTCCCAATTTTAGTGTAAAAGGAAGGGTCGGGTTTATTTTTCTGGATTTTTAAGCTCTAGGAGAGGGGGGTCGAACACAAGAAAAACAAGTTGTCAACGGTGGTGCCAGCAGCATACACATTCCTGATATAAAAAGCAGAATCGGTTCTATTTTCCTGAACTCAAAGCACTTGGGAAGGGGAGGGGCGATCGCAAGCATACACATTCCTATACTCTATTCAAGAACTCCAGGGTCGCAAGTAATTTAGGACTGCCGTAAATCTAATTATATTCAAATATTATAGGCTTTTATAAATTTACTGCAAAATCAAAATTTCTGAGAATTAAATTTAATTTCTGTCGGTGAGCAAAGTACACCTTACAGTGTGTCCTTAGTGATCTTGTTTGTGCTTGTTTTCATATATTATTTGAAACTGGTGTAATACCCAAAAGATATGGCTTCCACATCTATTATTTACTCCAAAATCGTTAAACCAGGGGATTTGTTCCTCAACGAAAAACTTATTACGATGAATGTTTATGATGCCTTAAGATATCAATATATGGATAATAATGTTAAAAGCTCTGTTGAGATGTGTTCCAACATGACAGGAGTTGGAAAATCTACTATGTACCAAACACTAAAGGAGAAAAAAACGACTGAAATTGTTAATACTCCCAAGCCAAGTTCGATCATAGGCAGACGAAAAACCTCGTTGGAAGAAGAGATATAAACTGTCATAAAAGGAGTTGTACATACATTTTATTATGGGAAGCAGCTCCCAGCCGTCAACCAAATTCCAACTAAAATCAATGAAGATCGGGATTTATCTGAAATTAAAAGAACTGAGCCCTGGAAATTGCTCAGAAAACTTAATTTTTGCTGGGAAAAACCAGATAGGAACTCTGTTCTTATAGATCGTTCGCAAAATGTCCGTTGGAGAAGGAAATTTCTCTCTCAAGTAAAAGGTAGAATTGCTAGAAATAACACAACTTACAAAATTAGCAATTTAATTGAACTTTTGAATGATTTTTTTGAATAAAGTTACTGTAGAAAATTGGGAAAAATCCATATAATAAAAAAATAAAAGAAAATATGGAAACTCGATCTCATATGATTAGTGAGATCGAGGAACCAATTATAATTAATTTGAGAGAAGGTACCTTCACTGACTTTGATTACGAATTAGATACGTAATATTTACCAGCATAAACACAATTTATTATTTAAATTTTCTGTAACATATAAAAAAATTAATTACATTTGAAACCCTTTTTAGTGTTTAATTGTAATTCTGCAGATGATTTAAGAAATAAATAAACTGAAACATCAAATGTCCTAAAAATGTTTTTAGTTAATAATAAAATGACCGATAGCCCCAAAAAAATGTTTAGTATTGTATTGGCGAATTTATTTTTTATATATGTTTAACTTCTTGTATTTTTGGCAATGGTTATTTTGTAAGTATTTAAATTATAACTTAAAATTTTTTGAGAGAAAGGCTACGTTTTATTTTGAATGTGCCTAAAATGGTCTCTATACCAAAATTAAAAATAATAAAAATACAGTTGTTATTTGTGTTAAATATGTCAAAATTATCTATATTTGCTAATGTATGTGAATTATTAAGAAATCATAAGAAATAAAATAATAATATTAAAACTTTTTATTTTAAATTTATTACCGAAATAATGTTCCATGCCAAAAATACTTAGTGATAAAATAAATCTCCTTCCGACGCCTATGATAAGGATTAAAATCCTTTTTAACACTTCAGACATCCAAATATCTATTGTTATTCCACCCAAATAGTCCATTATTATAGACCGGTATTTTTAATTATAAAATTTCTAACCCATTCCTATGAAAAATCTATGTATCTAACAGATTTTGAAAAAGACGCCGGACTAAAGAACACTGGTAGTTTGCGAAGAAAAAAAAAGAGTAATAAATGATTTATTACTCTCTCTAGTTCTTGAATAAACTACAGTATAAGAGGCAAAATCGGGTCTATTTTCCTGAACTCAAAGCTCTTGGGGAGGGGGAGTGGGGCGATCGCCCCCACCGCCCCCCTTTTATCCGCGCCTGCATAGGACAGCCAAACAGATGCATATCAGCAAGAATTTAGAAATCTAAAAATAGTCTTAGAAATAAATAGACAATCTCAGTTTTATTTCAACACCATCAAACAATCGGGCATGCCATGGATTTCGAAAAAGTAAAAGGAATAGTACCAATACAAAATTACAAATTACGCGCCATAAGAGAGGCGCTATAAATCGAGAAAAACGGAAGAGCTGAATAAAAGGAATGATGCTTTAAATATTCCAGCTACATGGAAAACAGTAATAAAAAATCAAAAATCAATACAACAAAAATAGACGGGAAAGTAGCACAAAAGAAACAAATATATCGTAATTTGCAGAGGGGAGGAGCGTGCGAAGCCATACGACCGGTCTGAAAGGGAGACAATTTAACAAAACTCGGGAGAAAACAGGGATCATCATCAGTTTTAAATGAGTAACAAAACTAGCCACATTTGTAAATGCCAAATGAGATTTTGGCGAAAAGTCGTGGAAACGATTTTTTGATAGAACGGATTGAAACCCAGAATAACCAAACCAAATGTATATATATATATATATATATATATATATATATATATATATATATATATATATATATATATATATATATATATATATAGTTGGCAGATAACGTGGCCTCCTGCCATGTAAAAATCGCGGCAAGTGTGGCTTCCGCAGCAGATTGGCATCCAGTATACGGAGGTCAATTTGAAACTAGCCTGAAAATTTGTCCTTGGCTGTACAATTTTGTATTAAATCAAATAACAGTGGAATCTTTTGGAGGCCAATTTTTACCATTTGATGATAATATTATACAGTTTAGTGTATGCACACTGCCGTTTGAGGGCTCTGTTCTCTACAATATGTATATAATGAGAATCTCTCTAGCGGAGAAATTGGCTTCCATTGACGACAGTTACTAGCAGTAGCACATTGGCAACGTTATTTTTAATGCCGCTTAACGAAATATTGATATTTGTTTATGAAAATCAGATTTGTCATCGACGATAAGATGTTAATATAAACATTTTGGTAAGAATTTACAAAGAAATCTGATATTGTTTTGACTTCCAAATTTTTGCAGTTAAAATATTTAGAATCGATGTGTACGTTTTATAAAGATTTTACATCATTTAAATATGAATATGTCCTATATTTTAGATGAAAAATCCTTCTACTTAAGAGCCAAATTTAAATATATTTTCTTTCCCTTTTAAACCTCCGTATATCGAAAGATAGAAACCACACATCGTCTGTTCGTCCATCTGTCATAGTCAAATTTGTTAGACCTGGTATTAAATTGAAAATTGGTATAGTAATTACGCATCCTAGCTCGCGTTGATTTCAATACATTGAAAGAAATATTCTTTGGGTAGTTTTGTGAAGGGGCAGAGTCCATAAAAACACATTTTGAATCCGATAAGTGAGGTATCGTTTGAAATGGTGATTCTTAGGGATCTTAAAATTATTTTTCGCAGAAATTTATGGTACTTTAACAAAAAAAAATATTAAGATGTTTTCCACAGTCAAAAATTACAATTGAAACAATAAAAAAATTTTATTATTAGTTTTTAAAGACAAAGAATTTTGGAATTCATTAAACATGGTGCCATTATAAACAAATTTAGCGACGGACTTAATGGAAATTTAAAAAACAAAACTTAAAATTTGAAGATAAAATGCTGTAAAAGGTATTGAAGTAATAAAAACCTAGAAGGCATCTCAATTCATACTTCTGAGACCGTTTATATAAACAGATTTTGACATAAATTAATTAGAAAGAAAAAAAGTTTTACAAAAATTAAATTAAATATTTTTAGTAAATAATAATTGTTGTAGGATACTAATATAAAATATAAATCACATTCTAGACGATGTAATATTACTAGATATAAAAAAATGTTTATACTAAACTGATATAGGGGGTTCTTGAGAGTGTAAATTATGAATTTAAAAGGTTTTTGTCAGGATTCAATATGACAAATCGCGACCTAAAATTTTACATTTTTCGATTTTGTTCAACGGTGGGACTGAATCGTTTTTGAGGATGTGAATACCGAATATAAGTCTAGAAATTTCAAATTTCCGGATTTAATCCAATTATTACTAGGGGGATTTGAATGGTTTAGATTTAGATTAGATTAATACATAAAATAATTTTTTTGAAATTCAATATAGCGGATGCAATATGGTGGGTTGAAAATTTTATCTAATTCGCATTTTTTCAGATTTGGTATTAAGGGTTTCGGGGTTGTGTATTACGAATATGAAATTAATTTTTTACAACTATTAGGTTGATAAGATACAATATGAGGGACAGAAAATTTTATATATTCCGATTTTGTCTAAAATTGATATTGTGGGGTTCTTGAGATGTATACACACTTAACATGCAGTATAAAATATATCGAGCTAAGAAATTTACATCTCAGGTTCTTTAAACATCGATATTGGAAGGTTTTGTGGCCTATATTACCAATCTAAAATTAATTTGAAATTTATGGATTTACTATGACAGACTAAATATTTGTTTGACACAATTTTAATGGTATTTGGAAAACTCTAAGAACCAAAAAATTTTTAGTGATTCATTTTAGAGTGATTTACAACTTTGGATAAAATGGGTGCTTTTTTGCCACCTTGAAATCATTGCGAGGTACTCTAATCTCGATTAGTACTTAGTTCAAATAATTTATGTACATCATAATGAATTCTAAAACTAAAAATAGAAAAATAAAATTTTTATAAAAAAATTGAACCGACTTCTAAAAGTGCGCTAAAAAGTGAAAAATAACTATAAATTTTTATATGAAATTGAACTTTTTGAAGTCGGCGCTAAATTATTTGTGAATGAAATAAATAACTACTAATATATACAAATTATGATAATAAAGCAATTACAAATAAAGTATTTCTAATCTGTTTATGCAAATCACATTTTGCCAGGTATTAGTTTGACGATGACTTCAAAAAGTTCAATTTCATATAAAAATGTATAGTTATTTTTCACTTTTTAGCGCACTTTTAGAAGTCGGATCAATTTTTTTATAAAAATTTTATTCTTTCTCTACTTATTTTTATCGTTCACCTAATAATGACTTGATCTTAAACCAATTAATCATGAGTTTTTTTTATCTCTTTAAAAGGTTTTCAAAATCTATCATCAGCTGCCACTGATAATTTTAAAAATAATTGGTTTAAATTCATGATTTTTAGTGAATGACTTTCTGCAGCTCATTTTTTTGAAAGGTAGTTTTATTATTCGTGATTTAGAAATATGTTAAATTGTTTCCGATAAAAGTAATAATACATAATTGAGAGTCGAAATTTTGATTCAAAAAAATTGGTCAAGACATATAGGTTTAATCAATATTTTTCCATTCAATACAGTATTCTCATTGTTGAAATACGTAAAATTAATTTCAAAAAAATCTAAAAACATTCCTGTAAACCGTAGATAAGGCGTTATATTCCTGATTTTTTTTTTAAATATAAATCCAGTGGTTTCGGAAAAAAACATGAAATATAAAACTGCAGAACACAACGTACCTACACAAAATGTCTTACACTTCATCATATCTATTAAAATTAATGATTTATCATCACGATTTTATTTCTTTATATTTTTGAAGCCGGCAACACTGTATGGATTCCATTTTACCAAAAAAACAGTATATATGGAGTCAAAAGTGTAGTCAAGTAAATATATTATTTAGGCAGAAGTTAACTAAACCGCTTACTGTAAAGAGCCTAACCCAACCTTTATTTGTATACACAATATACAAGCAATATACTCGAGTATATAGCATGGAAGTTAATTTGTATTATTTTTATACGGAGGTTAAACTGTCGCCAGCTAAATATACATATATATATATATATATATATATATATATATATATATATATATATATATATATATATATATATACATATATATATATATATATATATATAATAATGTATAGATGTGTATATATATATATATATATATATATATATATATATATATATATATATATACGGTTTGATCATTCCGGGTTTTCGTTCGTTCAAAAAGTCAAAAAGTCGTTTTCATCTCATTTGGCATTTTCAAGAGCGGTTCGTCTGAGAACTGATAAATTGTACTCATTTTCAAGCTTATTTTGGCCTGTTGATATTTATCAAAATGGCGGCTTTAAAGTAACGCAGATTTTAGCTAACTCGCAGAATTATTAGCAAAATGTGGTTACTGATTTAATGGCTTTAAATTTTCTGCCTTGATATTCAAAATGTTCACAGGAATACCCGTTTTCGAAAGAAGGTTAGGTCCTTTGAGATTTTTCAAAGTGGGATGGTTTTTCAGCGAATTCGCGAGATCGTCATCAAAATGCGGCTGGTAACAAAAATGCATAATCTTAAAATATATATCCCGCCGCTCAAAATACGACCCTTTAAAGGAGGGTACCCTCCACATATTACGTAACAAAAAATCAAGTATATTTGGACCTACCCACCATGTTTATAATACAGTGCATCTGGTGAACAGACCATCAACTCACATTCGCTGGCGATACTGCCATTTCTCTCAAAACAAGCGCCATTTTGTAGCGGCTATTTTGAAAATTTTCATTATAATAAAACGCACGGCATTTGAATGTGTGTATGAATCTGTGTATATGAAAATCAGCTATATTATGTTTTTTAAAGCTCTTCAATTTTTCTTTACAACCCAGGCGTGGTTGAGGTGGAACTTCCAATATACCAATTCTCTTGGAAATAGTGTAAAAATAACTCCTCCAACTGCTACTTCGCATAATACAAAAAAGTGCTAAGTAAATAAGAAACCCTACAACTACGAAATGAATTGCATTATGAAGCACCTAATTATTATAGTATTTCGTTTTATTACGAAAACTAAATTTTCATCAGATATCTAGAATAAAAAGTTTACTGTGTGAGACTATATCAGAAAATTATTTCTTATTGTCAAAATAGGAATCATTATATGACTTTGCCATTTCAGGTTAATATCTCTATTTTGTAGATTAAATAATATATAAATAGATCAATATTGCTAAGTGTTTAACGAAGTCAGTGACTTAAATTGTCGATTTTTCCATCACCAGTCCTTATTCTACAAAACTACTGTCGAAATAAATAGTGCCGTATCTGCATATTTTGTATTTTTTAGCTGGCTGCAATTTCTAAGTTTTAGGGATTTTCTAGTTCAATTTTTTTATGTTAAAATAATCAAATTACTTCCTCGGGAAATGTTTAAAAAGGAACTACTATGTTTTATGCCACTAAATTTATTTAGAAAACAGTGACTGCAGTTTCAACTCACAGAGTCATTTTCAAACTGAATTACAAAGGTAGACTAAGTATTCGATACAGAAACATGAGAAAATTTAACAATAAATAAAAACTACCTAAGAAATTACATTATTACAAAGGGGAGGTACTAAATTTTGGGAACTAATTATTATTTGGCAACAACAAATAACGGGGAAAACCCAAGTTCTGGTCATTAAGCAAATTTACATTTTTATTTTTACTATGTTTATATATTTCTAAAGATTCAAGAATATTTAACTTCTGGCCCTTTGCTGAATAATGTAATATGTCGGTATTGCTTAAATTAGGAAAACTATGGTTGTGTTCTAAGCAATGGTTGGCAAAGCTCGAGTCTGTTATTTGTAGTCTATATGATCGGTAGTGCTCTGAAAAGCGAGTTTTAAAGCTTCTACCACTTTGTTCAATATACAAGCTATCATACTCGGAACATTTTAACTTATAAACTCCTGATTTATCAAATTTATTAATTTTATTTTTAGCATTGTAAAGGATAGTGGACAGATTGTGTTGAGATTTAAAGGCTACTTTTATATTATGTTTGGAAAGAGTATTAGCTATGTTTTCTGATAGGGTACCAAAGTATGACAAAGATATATAAGATGAACTATCTTTATCATTTTTTATTTTGGAATATATTGAATTAAATGCTAGTTGTTTTTGTTTTTTAGTTATTAATTTCTTTATGGTTTGTTGGGAGAAATTGTTTGATATTGCAATCCTTTCAATGATATTTAGTTCCTCTTGAAGATCTTGTTTAGAGAGAGGCAAAGAGAATGCTCTATGTATCATTGAATTGTATGCAGCCATTTTGTGTTATAATGGGTGAAAAGAGTCATTAAATATAGTATTATCTGTAAATGTAGGTTTTCTAAAAATTTTAAAATTACACTGATTATTGGGGTGAAATATAGTGAGATGTAGAAAGTTTATTTTATGGTTATTTTCAGTTTCCAGAGTAAACTGAATTTTTGGATGGCGATTATTAATGTATTGTAAGAATTTTTGAAGCTTTCTAGTAGTGCCTTTAAAACATGCTAGAACATCATCTACATATCTGTACCAAAATTGAACATGGTTTTTGCTTAAAGGGGAATTAAGAATTTTGTTTTCTATGTTTGACATGAAAATGTCTGCTAAGAGAGGGCTAAAAGGAGAACCCATTGGTAGACCTGAATTTTGCAAAAAAAAATTTGTTATTAAACTGGAAATAGGTTTGTGGTAGGCAAAGTTCAAAAGAGGATAAGATTTCAGTAGTAACTATTGGATTTATATTTCGTTCCTGTAACATTTCTTGGACAAGTATAAAACATTCATCTGTTGGAATATTAGAAAACATGCTTTTTATGTCAAAAGAAACTAACATGGAGTTATCTGGGGTTTTTATGTTTTTTAGTTTTTGGACGAGATTTACTGAATTATTTAAACTGTGACTTGGTTTAAAGTTGGTTATTTGTTTGAAGGATGATTTTAGTTTCATACTTAGTTCTCTCGTGGGGCTATTTATGTATGAAACGACTGGGCGAATGGAATTTCCTGGTTTGTGATTTTTTATAAGGCCATAGAGTTTTGGTGCTTGTGGGTTCATATTGATTATTCTTTTTTTTTATCGAATTCTGAAAAAATGGCTGTTATGTTTGACAGGGTTTGACATAGTAGTTCCTTTTTAAACATTTCCCGAAGATGATTAACTACCACATAGTAACGGCTACCAGCATCAACTTTTCAAATTACTTCCTTCAATTTTTCTATTTTAAATTTACTAGAATACACGATATATCAACTAATGTATCTAGAACATACGATATATCAATTTATCTATCTGGAACAGCGTCTCCCAAGCAGGGGTACCCGAACTCCAGGGGTTCGAGAGCTTTATCACGGGGGTTTGCGAAAAAAATGTTGTAGTGGTAGAATTTTAAATTAAATACTGTAACAGGTGCTAAAGATGTCACGAAGTTTAGGCTTGGAGAAAAAGTGGCAAAGAAGAGAGACCTTTTTAAACAACAGAGTGTCGTAGAGAATTAATGATTTGGCAAATGATGTGGAGGTGAATCTCTAAAAAGAATAAAATGGAATTATTTCGCTATTCAGCTTGACGAGTCGACCGATACTGCAAACGCTGCAATATTACTTGTCTAGGTTAGATATATTTTTAAGAATTCCATTGAAGAAAATATTATTTGTAAAACCACTGAAAACATATACTTCAGGTGTAGCAATTTTCGATACGATCAATTACTATTTTTTAAAAAGTTAAACAAATTGGGCTTCTTGTTTGGCTTGTTTGGTGGTGCAAAATCAATGATCAAAACATTTTCTGGTCTAGTAGTGCGGGTAAGGAAGATCGACGAGAATATTTAATGGACTCATTGGGGTACTCATAGACAAGCATTGTCATGTAAGCACATTCCTGCAAAATTATCCAGTACGAGCGAAGCTGTAAAAATTGTAAATCTTATAAATTCGCGTACTGCAAATAGTCCAAGTTATAGGTAAAAATAAGTGCTGTTTTTGATGTAAATTCCGAGATGGATGAGACCTATCCAGGAGTGTTGGAGGTAATGTAAGAACAAACCCTACATAAAATGTAAGAGCAAAAAATAGGCTGGGGGCCAGGAGGAGGTAAAAGTTGGCTAAAATAGATCTTTTAAAACTACAAGCCAAGACGCATTTTGGAAAAAAAAATTCAAAAAAAAAGTTGTAGAGATTTTAAAAACCTACATCATGCGATCATTTTTGTCAATTTTTTATTGCAAAAATGCCAAAAAAGTCTTAATTTCGGCCATTTTTGCACATCAATTAATTATTGCAAAATTAACGTTTTTTGAACTTTTTTGATTTTAAAGGGAAGCCCTCGTCATTTTGAACAAAATCATATTTTATAATGGTAAATCAGATAATTTGTTACTGAGATATTGCCATTGGTTTATACCAAGCCGTAAAACATTGATTGCTTTAACCTTTTATCCGTACATATTTTGATCTACACAAAGGCCCAATCTCTTCGTGAAGGCCTATATATATATATATATATATATATATATATATATATATATATATATATATATATATATATGAACATTCATATCTTGTTAGGGGCAAATGAGATAAATGATCAATTGCCTTTCCTAGACGTCATGGTGAATCGCTCAAACGAAACTATTAAAACTTCACTATACAGAATACCAACACACACTAGACAATATCTTAATCATAGTTCCAATCATTCTGTTGTAACAAAACGGGGAATTATTCGCAACCTCTATAATCGCCCTATATCTATACGAAATAATGCCGATTCATTGGAAAAAGAGGTAGCAAATATTAAATCCGATTTACAACAGAATGGTTATCCTTTGAAACTAATTGACGATGTTATAAATAACTTTAGAACAACGAACACCGGATAGCAAGAAACACATTCCTTCTTCACAAATCCGTACATTAAGGGAACTTCGGAGAAAATAAGACGAATTGCCAGTAGTTATAATATAAAAACAGCCTTTAAATCAGGAAATACACTTAGAGCTTATTTAACTAAAACAAAACCAAAAAGTACCAATAAGAAAGAATGTGTTTACAAAGTTCCATGTGAGTGTGGTGAAATGTATATTGGAGAAATAAAACGACTGCTAGAAGTTAGAATTAAGGAACATAAAACTCATACACAAAAAGGGGAAACTTCGATATCAGGTATTGCAGAACACGCCTGGGATAAACAACACCATATAAAAAAGTCTGAGGCTGCGGCAACATATATGGAACCCAACATGAAAAAAAGAAAATTTATAGAAGCAGCTTACATTAAAAACAATAATGGAATCTTTAGTAAACCGAGTGTTGAGATACCTAATTTTTGGCAACCACTACTTTGTAACATCAAATCATTGAGGTGTGTACAGTGAAGCGAAACTTTGTGCTTCAGTGGACACAGTCCCTATAAAAGCTCGTAGTCTTAAGACAAAACATTCAGTTTATACTTGATAACGACAACCACATTTTAGTCAAGTCAAATGGTTGGTAACCGCTAATCTAGAGCAACATAGCATATCAACCAAACCCGTTCACACGATTTTATCAAAACTAAGATTTTGCAGATACGACACTTTTGTTATGACGGTGAAACTAAAGTATGCCCTTATTCTATCACTAAGAAGAAACTTATTTTTTAAGTAGAATATAAATGGTATTTTCCAGCATTAATGAGTCGTTTATGGCACTTAAACCGACTTCGGGTAGACGGTACCAACAGACTGTTCCCCTTCTTGTTTCAGATTTATCTATAATATCATCCTGTATTTGTACGGAATTCAACATCTGAAAAAAATAAAGCTCGTCAAATATACACTTGTCTGTGACCTAGAAACACCCAAATATCAAATTTATTTGTTGCGTATTCATAAAAGGCTGTGTGAGCTGACCATTTAAAAAAAAAATCTCTGCAAAAAAGAATTTTTTCCTCTCTTCTTCAGCAATTAAAATATTTTAAAATTATTAGATATTTCCAGGTTGCCAAACGGACAAAATTATTCTTTTCATACCATGTTCAATTTAAATAAAAATTGTAAATATATATATATATATATATATATATATATATATATATATATATATATATATATATATATATATATAAATGTATGGTAACTTCTTTGGATTAGGTTTCAAAAATTAATACTACCATTCTGTGCTTGACGTTTCGCCCAACGTAGTGGGCTTTTTCAAAAGTATAATCTCAATTTACCTTGGCCATGTTTCTCAGTGAAACACTTCACTGAGAAACATGGCCAAGGTAAATTGAGATTATACTTTTGAAAAAGCCCACTACGTTGGGCGAAACGTCAAGCACAGAATAGTAGTATTAATTTTTGAAACCTAATCCAAAGAAGTTACCATACATTTATATAGAAAGATGGTTTAAGAAAAAATTTTTAGAAAATTAAATGTTTATATATATATATATATATATATATATATATATATATATATATATATATATATTATATATATATATATATATATATATATATATATATTTATATATATATATATTCTAAACTATTTCGCGACAAAGAGTATTTTAACAATAATGAAATTCTTGGACATTTTTTAAAATTTGCAACAAGTCCATCATATACCTTTACTTTCGCTAGTTGTGCTTGAAGTTCTATGCTATCATCAAACTAAAATTTATCAAAATTACTTACCATTTCGATACACCATCCTAAAATATAAGCTAATTTAATATTTTCTGGCGTAAGTCTCTGTGGATCTTCTAACAATTTGTACGATGAGATTAGAGTTCTTGCTAAAAATTTCTTTCCACCTAGGGTATGGTGTTGTGACGCCTAAAAAAAAGTTGTTTTGTGGACACAAGAAATAACTTAATCTTATTAAAATGTAATATAAATGAAATTCTATTGTGTTATTCGTCACATATATATAAAATTTTTTCGAATTACGGTCGTTTTCTAGTAAAAACTACATCTTCGGACACTACGATTAACAAACTAAGTTTTACAGTAACCCGCTTTAGTGTCGGGTGTTTTTGGTCCTAAATTTATTCGGTTATTCGTTTACAATATCCTTAATTACGGGGAATTTCCAAGTTCCAGTTGAGTGTTGAGAAGGTTTGTATTTTCGTCTTTTTTATTTTTATATATTTTAATATTTTCTAATATGTTTAATTCTGTTCTTTCTATTCAAAGTGTAATACTTTTAAGCTCTTTAAATCTGTAGACTCATTGTTTGTGTCTAAAAAATGATTTGTGAAATTAAATGTTCTTTTCGTAAGAATATAACAGGATTTGTATTAATTAAATTTAGTTTAAAAATTTCTTGCTGTCTATCCAACGTAGCATCTATTGCATTCATTACATTCCAACTTATAAACTCCTGAATTTTTATATTTATTATGTCTGTTTAATATTAAAGATTATATTAGAAAATCGGTTTGAAGATTTGCAGGCTGTGTTATATTTGTCTTTGCAAAGGATGATTGTTATTTTCCTAAAAATTTACTCAAAAAATCTAAGAGTTCGGAATTGTCTAGTATTTTGTTCTTTCGTCTGCTAATAGATTAAATTCAAGATAATGTTTGTTTTTTTTTTTTGTTTTTATAGGCATTTTTCTGATTGTGTTGAATTCTTTCTCTAGATTTTCTTTGGAAAGCGGTATAGAGAACGTACGAAGTACCAGTGCTCGGTATGCTGCCATTTTATGTGCTTTCAGGTTAAGGGAGTCGTGAGGGGGCCCTAAAGTACATAAAATAGCAGCATACAGAGCAATCTGACATATTTGTGCATATGAATGAATGCTAATATGATTTATCCCAAGAGCTTACATTGTATTAAAATACGTCATAAATAAACTAGTAGTGTATAAAATAAATAACTAGAGAAAAATGTATAAAAACTTTAATTAGTTTATTCAGGTTTTATAGGAATATAATATCTTAACCTTCAGGTAAACAAGATTATTACGATATTATTGACAGAAAATTATATAATTATAAATATTTTTAGTTATAATGGGTGTCTCAGAAGGTTTTTCGTTTTTTATTCTTAAAAAATAAAACTTCAGAATTAATTCAGACTTATGTCACATTTCATTTTATTTCTAAAGTCAAAAGTCAAAGATTTGGGGCTTAAAGTCGCATCGGAAGCGGAGACCATTTAGCGACTAGACCTACATTTTAACGTGGGTTCTGAACCACGGTCCTCGACACTCAACTAACCCCGAGTTTTACACTCTTTGTCAGTCAAGGGTCTACCGACTAGTAGGACTATCCTCTAATGGTCTGACAACTTAAATAAGTAAGTTGTCGTGCACGGGGCTTGAACCCGCGCCTGGCCGTGGCCGTCCCTATCAGTCCTAACGCCTTAAACAGTTAGGCTAATCCCACGGCTCATTTGCTTTCTTTCAATTCGTGTTTCATGAAGTGTTTTAGGTAATTATTTCGAACAGTGGAAATACCGATTTTTCCGAATTTTTCCATTGTTTACTACATACTTCCTATTTTTGGGTTGCAGAACACGAATATGAAATTTCTTGTCGATCTCGCGTGATTTCTCCGAAACAAAGATTTTCACTTTCATTAATATTTGTATTTTTCGATTACCAAATTTAAATCGTGTACACTTTTAGTAAAATTTACAAACACAACACAATATTTAATAATTTTTTTAACAAAATTTACTTAAATAACCGTGGAATTTTCCATACAAAGTACGTAAATCGTTGGCTTTTTTTTAGCCTGTTTACTATTTAGATCGAAACATGAGATTTACTATGCGATGTTGCCACGTTGTCGTTTATTTCAAATTTCATTAGGATGGAAAATTTGGTAATTCAAATGCAATTAATTGTGGTCAGGAGAGGCCACGTGGGAGACTGAACACTCTCTGCTAAAATAAGAGTTTGGTAAGGTAAGAGATTGTCACAGTTAGTTCTGGTAAGTAAAAATGCTTTTCGAATTGGCTTAAACGCATATTAAAGTATATTTATCAACGTGGAGAATATTTTATTTGTTGGTTATTCCCAAAATTTACATACATATAAAAAATCGGCAAAAGAAATTTAAAAAATGAGATCATAAAGACTCTTATCTGAAGCAACACGAAAGCAAATTGTGCAAATGCAAGCCGAACATGTAAAGATTTCATTATCTTTTACATACCTTAGCAAATCTAGAGAAAATATCAGGTAATTGTGAACTTATTTCGACATCAGTGCAGTCCCTTATGAGATCTGGGAACAATGTCAGAAAATCACTAAATTCTTCCTTAGATATCAAAGTGCTGGACACAGGGGGTTCGACTGGAGTTTGTTGCATGTTAGATAAACCTCTGCAAAATACGATAAATTTTGAGTAATTAGTATTGGCAGATAGTTAACACCGACAATGTTTGGGTGCTTTTTAATTCAAAAATGAAAATCGAAACCCTTATAAAATCACTAGCTTGTATGTCTGTCTGTCTGTTATAGACCTTGAGTGAATAAAGTTGTCGAGCTTGAATTCGGCCAAGCAATTTTTAATGTATACTCACATGTTTTTGCCATACCTAGATGCAAATCTGAAAACACAAAAAGTTTTATAACTTCCAAAAAAATGGTCGCAGCATAAAAATTCTAAAGACATCTTAAAACTCAGGTAACAGGCCTTAAAAAACCGTTACATTTATCTTTAAAACTCATAAGCATATTTTTTAAACAGTATCATAAATAAGTAGAAAAAATTGAAAAAATTTTGATGATCTTTGTACTGTTATAATTTTAAGTGCCAATATTGCAGAATAAAAAAACTAAAACAGTTTAAAAGAGTACTGCTTCACTTTTAAGATGAGCGGTGAAACGTCAAATTTGGTGCATTTGGACCAAAGTTAGATCAATTTTTGTAAGAAAGTATGTTTTTTTTTTCGAAATTCGTATGTTTAAAAAACTAAACAAGATAGAAAAAAAGTGTAAATAGGAAAAAGACGTAATTTTGTGTAAAGAATACAGGTATATAACTTTAAAAAATCATTTTTTATGACAAAAAATTTCAGAATTGTAAAATTAATGAAAAACATGACACGATATTTTATTGAAGTAAAAAAAAAACAAATTGCAGAAAAGTCGAATATAAGTAGACGTACAACGTTAGAAAATATATTAAGCAAACTAGCTCTATTAATCGTAGACGTAATAGAGAATATCTGAAGAAAACAATTCTTAAAGAAAATAGATATATTGTTCACACTGCTTTACATAATAAGCGTTTCAGTGTTTCTGATGTCACTGTGCAAATTAATAAAAATTTAAAAATTATAATTAATATATTATGATCTGAAAGTATAAGTACTTCGGAGACTTCATGAAAATGGAATTTTTGGAAGACTTGCTACTAAACAACCGTTGTTAAGACTCGTAAATATAAAAAAAAAAGATTAAAATGGGCAAGACAACAAAAAATTGAAACATTGCTTAGTAGAAAAAGGTGCTTTTAGCGACGAATCGAAGTTTGCAGTTTTTGGATCGAAAAGAAAAGTGTATGTGCTTAAAAAAGCAAATGAAAAGTTTTTGAAAGATTATTTGGTTCCTAGTGTCACACATGGAGATGACTCAGTAATGGCTTCGGGTTACTAAGCCGGATCCCGTGTTGATGACCCTTTAAAAGTAGAACGAATCTTGAGAAAGGAAGGCTATAAAAACTTCTACACAAGAACGTATTGCCTTCTGGTACTCGTCTACAAGGTACTCCTATTATTTTCCAACATGATAACAACCCCAAACACACTGTAAATATCTGCAAAAGTTACTTGGAAGGTCTTGATCAAAAGAAGAAATTTAAAGTCATGGAGTGGCCACTACAAAGCCCAGATTTAAACCCGACAGAATTATTATAGGATAAATTAAACAGCTGTTCAAAAGCTACGTCCGACACCGGTTTCTTACTTATGGGAAATCTTACAAGACGAGTGGAAAAAAATCAAGGCAGATACACTCAACAAATTAATCTTGCGAATGTCAAGAATCTGCCAGGCTGTAATTAAAAGCAAAGGCTACCACTTTGATGAGATAAATGTTGGTAAATAAAATTGTTTTTCTTTAATTTCAACAAAATATCGTGTAATTTTTTTCATTAATTTTACAATTTTGCAATAAAAATAGGACAAAAAAAAATTTTCCGATTTTTTTAAAACTATATATCTGTATTTTTTGCACAAAAACACGTCTTTTTTCTATTTGCTCTTATTTTCTATTTTGTTTAGTTTTTTAAACATACACACTTCAAAAAAAACTATTTTCTTACAAAAATGTGTCTAACTTTGGTCCAAATGGACCAAATTGGGCAATCTATCGCTCATTTCAAAGGTCAAGGCAATACTCTTTCAAACTGTCTTGATTATTGTATTCTGCAAAATTTGCACTTGAAATTATAACAGCACAAATATCATCAAAATTTTTTCAATTTTTTTACTTTTTTATGATATTGTTTAACACCTATGCTTATGGGTTTTGAAGATAAATGTAATGGTTTTTTGAAGATTTATACCTAAATTTTAAGATACCTTTGGAATTTTTACGCTGCGACCATCTCTTGTGAAGTTACAAAGCTTTTTGTGTTTTCATATTTTCATCTAGGTATGGCAAAAACATGTGCAGGGGGCAATTAATAAATACAGAGATGACCAGCTTGGATTTTTATTTAAAAAAAAAATTGGTGTCAATATGAAATTTATGTTGATTTTAGCAGGTCTTGAGAAATTGAATTACCAATATCATTTTGAATATCCTCCCGCCACCTAAAGGTCAAAATCACCTCATATCGACTGGCTCAATGCGCGCATAGAGATACCTTGTATTAACAACAATTAGAAAAAATCTAAATATCTGTGGAATAAACTAGATAAATACAGTATGTTTCTTTTGAAAAAAGTGGTAAAGGAATATGAAATTTTAATTATTTTGTGGATTTGGAAAATTTCTTCAACCTTTATCCATAAAAAGCGTACGAACTTTTGTTCTCATTGAGATTAATTCGAAAATATTACAAATTTTATAATCTTTTCTCGAAATAATTTGGGTGTTCCATTTAAAAAGATAATATTTTTTGCTCTCCTACTTTTCCATATCACTTTGTATAACGAAAAATAATTTTGGACTATAGACATATCTAACTTCTACAACTTTTATATAGAATATTTTTTCCTACTTTCATAATATTGGAGCCATTCGACTGTCACACTAGTGAATTACCCTGTATATACCGTTTTAGCGTAAAAATTTTTGAAAGTGAAGTATTTTTAACCGATTTCTAAAAGAAGGAGGTTCTCAATTCGTCGAGTATGTAGGTTTTTTTTTATGTATGTACACCGATTATTCCGGAACGGCTGCACCGATTTTAATGATATTTTTTACGTTGTGTTCAGGAACTTGCTGCGGTGGTCCTATATTTTTTTGGATGAAATTTGTGCAGTAATATCCAAGATGGCGCTGACAATATGACGGCCAAAAAAATTGAATTTTGTCTGATTTTCTCCAAAATTGGCGTGGGGGAGTTTTCGGGGTCGCACATAATGGATCCAAAATATTTACATAACTAATCCAAAGTTATTTTTAAAAAATTCAACATGGCGGATCCAATATGGCCGACGAAAAAATCAGTTTTGTCCTATATTCTTCAAAATTGGTACGAGGGAGTTTTCGGAGTCGCCCATAACGAATCTGAAATTATTTTTAAAAAATTCAATATGGCGGATTCAAGAAAGCGAATCTCCCAATTTTGTCTAAAATCAGTATTGGGGTATTTTTGTTAATGTTAATTATGAATTTAAAATATTTTTTGAAAAACTCAATTTGGCAGATTCAATATGGTGTCCTAAAAATTTTACATTTTTCGATTTTCTCCCAAACTGATATAGGGATTCTTGAGAGTGCAAAATATGAATTTAGAACTATTTTTTCAGGATTCAATATGGCAAATCCAAGATAGCAGACTAAAAATTTTACATTTTTGGATTTTGTTCAAAGGTGGGACTGAATCGTTTTTGATGATGTAAATAGCGAATATAAGTCTAGAAATTTTAAATTTCCGGATTTCATCCAAAATTGGTACTAGGGGGCTTTGAAGGGTTTAGATTTAGATTACATTAAGACTTAAAATATTTTTTTTTAAATTCAATATTGCGGATGATGTTGAAAATTTTACCTTATTCGCATTTTTTCAGATTTGGTATGAGAGGGTTTTCGGGATCGTATATTACGAATATGAAGTTAATTTTTTATAACTATTAAGTTGATAAGATACAATATGAGGGACAGAAAATTTCACATATTCCGATTTTGTCTAAACTTGATATTGTGGGATTCTTAAGGCGTATACAAACTCAATATGCAGTATAAAATATATCGAGGTAAGAAATTTACATCTCAGGTTCTTTAAACATCGATATTGGAAAGTTTTGGGGCCTATATTACCAATCTAAAATTAATTTGAAATTTAAGATAATGGATTTACTGGATGGCAGACTAAATATTTGTTTGACATAATTTTACTGGTAATTGGAAAACTCTAAGAACCAAAGAATTTTTAGTAGTTCATTTTAGGGTGATTTACAACTTTGGATAAAATGGGTACTTTTTTGCCACCTTGGAGTCATTGCGAGGTACACTAATCTCGATTAGTACTTAGTTCAAATAATTTATGGACATCATAATGAATTCTGAAACTAAAAATAGAAAAATAAAATTTTTATAAGAAAATTGAACAGATTTCTAAAAGTGCACTAAAAAGTGAAAAAAACTATCAATTTTTATATGAAATTGAACTTTTTGAAGTCGGCCCAAATTATTTTTAAATAAAATAAATAACTACTAATATATAAAAATTATGGTATAAAAACAATTACAAATAAAATATTTTTAATCTGCTTATGCAAATCACATTTTGTCAGGTATTAGTTTGGCGCCGACTTCAAAAAGTTCAATTTCATATAGAAATTTCTAGTTATTTTTCACTTTTTAGCGCACTTTTAGAAGTCGGTTCAATTTTTTTATATAAGTTTATTTATCCAGATACAATATTTGTTATATGATTAAATTACCTGATATTATTATAATGCGCCTGCTCCATCCACTTCCTATAATTAAGATGTTTGTCGCAATTAAACTTAAAATTAGTATATGGTGTTTGGGGCTTCCGTGCCACTAATAGCTCATTAATATTTTTGTCTGTTGCCGTTTTACTAATATCCCTACGAATTCCTCTCATCAGCTCATAACAACGTCTATCATATAACTTTACCCGAAACATGATTTTTCTATATGAACTTCACTAAGATTTTGAATAAAAGCGTCTAAAATAAATTACCTAGACTCTAAGAACTAAAAAAATGAGCATGTAGTCACTAAATTAAACTTAATAAACATACTTTATGAATTATATAAACTGTGCCGAAAATATTGGCTATTTATCTTTATAAAGTAGGAGACAAGGATCGAATAAAATCAAGTATCTGTCCTCGAATCACGTAAGCATTGAGATTAAGATTCGCTGAGTAGTTTTTTATACAAAAAATCCTTTCCTGTAAAATACGAGTTTGAATTTTTTTGGAAACGATAACAAGGTCATAAAAAAGGGCTAAAATTCATTTAAGTCGAATTATGTAAAAAATGCAGTTTGATGCTGATTTAATGATTATTAGAGGTGAAATCCTTGCTAGTATAAAGGATAAATCCTATAGCGTTGAGGTAAATTATAAATCTTTGTTCAGCCTCATTAAATTTAGTTATATATTTTTTGACAGACTTAGTTCAACAGATCTCGAGATATTGAAACTGCAACTTGTGTTTGTCACAGGGGGATAAAATGTCACCATAGTGCTACTTTGACACTATTTAGATATTGCAACAGATCAAGAATGTACAGGGAATGTTCAAAAGGAGGGAGATGTGCCAGTAAAAATGGCTGAAGAAATGTATCCCTCCAAGTCATATAAGGCTACTGAGGAGAAAATGAGCCAGGACAAATTATATGAATTGAAAGCAATATTGTAGGTTGCATGAAGGTACTACATCATCATTAGATTTAAATTTACCCATTATTGAAGACATTTTTAAAAAAAGAAAGCCCATAAACAATATAAAATTTCCAATTTCAATTCTGATTACATTTTATTTTCAGAGTTACGTAAGCTATGTAAGGACACATATAAATACAATTATCAAAACCATATATCTGGCATTGAAAACTCTATAAAGTCTGATAGTAGGTTTTTCTGGAGATATGTTATTGCCAAGAATACGAAATTTTCTCTTCCAAGTTACTACTTACTAATAATGTTACAGCGGAGGACTCAACTGCTATAGCAGAGCTCTTTAGAGCTTTTTTCTCCACAGTCTACACGCATGAACATTGTGATACCCGTACTTTTAATTACACAAAAACTGTAAACCTTAGTTTCCTTCAAGTTGAGCCGGTGGACGTGTTTAATGCAATAGATCACTTAAACAGTAAATTGGGTACCGGTCCCGACGGGATACCAGTCATATTTGTTAAGAATTGTCAGGGCGTTTTGTCTGCAGTGTTGGTTCAGATTTTTAATATCTCTTTATCAACGGGTGTTTTTCCAAAATTATGGAAAACCACTTACATTACGCCAATCCATAAGAATTGAGACAGAGCTAACGTCGAAAATTATCGTGGAATTTCGAAATTTTCACTATTTAGTAAGATTTTTGAGGGTATTGTTTACCAAAAGATGTGTCCTCTTTTTAGGCATGTGTTAGCGACTTCACAGCATGGTTTTATGGCAGGTCGATCAACTACTACTAATCTACTTGTTTATGAGCAGTACTTGGTGGAGGCTTTGGAGAGGAGGTGTCAAGTGGATGCTATTTACACTGACTTCTCCAAGGCCTTTGCCAAGGTTAACCATCAACTTCTTAATTACAAGCTGGAAGGCTTGGGCATCCATGGATCATTTCTACAATGGATAAATAGTTACCTGTCTGATAGAGTACAGCGAGTAAAAATTAACAACTGTGAATCATCTGATATACATGTTACCTCTGGTGTTCCTCAGGGTGCTCACCTCGCCCCGCTCCTTTTTAACTGCTTTATTAACGATATTGAGGACATCATAACTTTCAGTAGATGTCTTCTTGAGGCAGATGATTTAAAGATTTTTCGGGTTGTCGGGAGTAGCAACGACTGCGAGGGCATTCAGCGGGATCTAGCTCGATTCTCTGAATGGTGTAAATTAAATTTTATTCACCTCAATATTAATAAATGCTCCATTATAAGTTTTTATCCTAAAAGGGTTTGGATAACTTTTGATTACTTTCTTGATAATAACACGATTAATCGTGTTGACTGTGTGAAGGATCTGGGTGTTACATTTGATAGAGCCCTTCGCTTCGACACATATATTGATAATATTGTGAACAAAAGTTTGAAGTTGCTAGGGTTTGTGAAGAGAATGCTTAAGGATTTTAATAGGGTAGACTGTTTTAAAGTGATATACTACTCTGTAGTTCGATCAGTCTTGGAACATGCGTCCCAAGTTTGGTCACCTCATTATTTTACATACAAAGAAAAAGTGGGAAGAGTACAAAGAAAGTTTTTAAGTTCCATTGCCTTTAAACAGGGAATGCAGCAGGAGGGGTCTGTATATGATGATACTGCCGATGCTTTGAGGTTGTTACCATTGTGTGTGAGGCACATATATCTTGACCTCGTTCTACTTTATAAGATTGTTAACTCTTGTATTGATTCTCCCGAACTACTTAATAATATTAGATTATCGGTTCCTCCAAGAGCTTTTAGAGCGCACGATTTGTTTGAAGTGATATATTACCGAACGAATTATGGCATTAACAGTCCTATTTCTCGAATGTGTAGGGAAATGAATTCAGTTTCTACTGACATTGATATTTATCATTTACCAGTTAATGTCTTTAAATTGAAAAACTAGTTAGTGTTTTCAATTGTCAGTGCTTGTCTTTTGAAGAACTTTAATGCATTCTTAGATTTGTAAGTTTCTTGATTCTGATTCTGTTTTAAATAGTGTTTGTATTTTTTATTTTTGAAATGGACTGTATTTGTTTGAACCGTTAATGTACTATTATTGTTATTATTATTGTTGTTGTTAATGTCTTTAAATTGAAAATTTTACAGTTCTTGAAAAATTAGTTAATATTGTCAATACTTGTCTTTGAAGCACTTTAATGCATGTTTAGATTTGTAAGTTTTTTTTAAATTCTGACTGTTTGTGTGTTTGTATTTTATTTTTGTAATGGATTGTATTTATTTGATCCGTAAATATACTATTATTATTTTATCTCGTGATTTTATCAATTCATGTGACAAAATTAAATATTTTCGACAAAAATGTGCCACTAATGATGATATGATAAAAAAAATTGCAGATATTACCACTGGACAAAATCTAATGAAAACTGGTAGTTAACAAAAAGTTTCGCATAATTGATAGCAACTTTGGGGCCATTTTATCTGCTTGTCACAGGAATTGATATCCTGATAGGCTACTTAAAAATCTTACTGGTACGTAAATAAGTTTTTTCTAGACATTATTAAATGTAAAACTTGTTTGTTTCTTTTATATATTATTGACATTCAGTACTTACTTTATTATTACATAACTTGATTCATACTTGTTCAAACATTCCTTGATAAAATTGCTATTACGAATCCAATTATATTGTAGAATCCTACAATCTTGATTGTATCAAATCCATTTAGTGGGGAAGAACCCATGAAAAAAATGCCATATTATTTCTTAAACAAGAATTAAATTTGGATGTCAGGCAAAGTGGTATTTGATTGTGCAATTCAGGAATTTTGGGAGCGAGTCCTGAAGGATTAGTTGCAGATAATGCAATTGTCGTGGTGAAATGCCTGATTCATTTAGAAATGACTCTTCTCAAAAAAGTTAAAAAAGAACGAAAAATATGTCATCTGTTGCAATGATAATGGTGAAATAGTTGTAAACACAACTCATAATTATCACCACCAGATACTGAGAAATCTTCATATTTAAAAAAAAAATTAAAGTGTTACCTCTGAATTTCGGTATAAAAAGGAATAGTAACAGTACTGATTCTGCATGAATAGAAAATTTAGTAATGAAAATTCGCTTAGATTTAAATTAATCATTTAAGAGAAACTAATATTATTTAATATAGTCTACGGCTCCTATAGAAGAAAGTTGGCTCAAGTTTAAAAAGGGATAGAGCGTTTTCGAGGAGCAGGACCTCTCTGTCTAATTTCGGTCAAGTGACAAGAGTATCCAATGGCATTTGGAGTATCGTGGAGTCAACTTTTTTTATAGGATCCGCAGTCTATATTAATTGATACTAAGTTCTCTTGCCATTGAATTACAAGGCGTATAGATATATAGGTAGTTATATGTTTTTACAATGCACAGCAATCCATTAACGCCTGCACTGAAATCAAACATAGATATTACGCAAAAAGCAACATGTCACGCTGAGCGATCAACTTATACCAAAGAAGTTGAAGGGGGTAAAATGAAGGAGAATACCTTAAAATAAATTCGGTCGGACCTGTAAAGCTGTACTTCCCTTAAAGGGGCTATACTGTACTTGCGCAGTAGGTCAGAGAATAGGATTGGACTCGAGCTCTCTTTTATTACGTTATGATATTAAAAAATTGCAATTTAGAGTTCATTCATACTGATATAAAATAGATTTAAACATGATTCTCTGGGTAAAAAAATTACATTATGGGAAATCTAACAAAACGACGTTTTTTTTAATAATTTCGGTTCTTTCTCCTATTTCGATGTCGTAGAACACGACTCCTACCTCTATTTTCCATAATTTTTCCTCAGTTCTGCGGAAAACAGTAAAGAACTCTTTTCAGTTTAGGTCCAATTTTTTTGTACAAAATCTTTAAAATTTTCTTACAACTACAAATTCCAATAGAAGCCTCTATATTATATAAAAATTAATAAATTTGCACTTTTTATCAGAAAAATCAAAAAAAATTATCAAAAAAGAAATCAAAACAAAATGGCTTTCACCATTAAATAGTGGTGTGTGACTAGTTCCTAAAACCCGAAAAATTAGCGCTGTTTCTGTGAAATTCATATATATTCTTTTCTTTCACAGATTGTTCCACATTTACGTGGTCTCTGGTGGACAGTAACATTTTTAATTAATAATTCCAGGTTAATTCAGGTTAGTTTCAGTTTCTCAAACTAACTTGAACTAACCAAAACTGACAAAAAATTTTGGGTGGTTAAGATTAATTTTACCCTTTTTTATGCATTACAAAAATTAAACTATGTTGTTAACTGTAATAGATAAATTTTATATTTTATATTACGAAAGTATAAGTCTAGGTCAATTTAGGTCAGTTCAAATTAGTTTTAATTTTACAAATTAAGAAAATCAAGCTATACCTGAACTAACCAACAATTTTTCCCTGAGACTGTATAAAACATTATAAAAATTAAACTATGTGGTTGACTGAGATGGACAAATTATATAATTTGTACAACGAAAGCATTTTACATCTGGCAACGTGTCAAACGAATATTAGTTGTTTTTGCGAGTCTGATGGTTGATGGCCTTTCCGGAACGTAGTTTTTCCCAAATTTATTCACTAAAATGTGTGCAAAAATTGTTGAAATATATTACATACATGATATAAACTAATACCATTGAAAATAAATATATCAGTTCGGTGTTTCCTTCAGAATTAAAAGTGCTTGGTAAAGTTATGCTTAGTATTTTTTGAGTTTTCCGAGAAATTGTGGAAAAATGAAATTTACCATATTCAAATAATTACCAAAATATAAAAAATGTATATACCGAAAATAATGAATTAACGAATATTCAAAACAATACCCACATTGATCCATTGTTATAAATAAAAAAATCTGCACAAATGTCTTGATAACATATACAAACATAAATTCCGAAATTTAACTAATGTCATTGCACGCGCAACAAAAAAATCAAGAGAATTTTAAGCGACGAAAACGATGACAAACGACCACATTAAACACAAAGAATACACCGGAATGCCAATCTTCACTTTCGCAAATCCTTCTCTGGTTTTCTGATTCTCATATTGCCAACCTCATACAACAGATTTACTATCA
Organism: Diaprepes abbreviatus; assembly: GCA_034092305.1. NCBI lineage: Eukaryota > Metazoa > Arthropoda > Insecta > Coleoptera > Curculionidae > Diaprepes > Diaprepes abbreviatus. The sequence continues at coordinate 8,341,127 of JASJET010000105.1, forward strand.
AACTTCATTTTGCGCTTACTCCTCGTAACCATTTGATGTCATTTTATGACGTTTATTTTCCACATACTAGAATAATTTTTTTGGCATTTAGCCTATTTTTGTAGTTTTCCATATTTCCTCTAACTTCCTTGTCTTATACACATAGTTGGCATGTCTGATTACAGGGGGTGCCAGACTAGGCTGGGACCAGATTACTGTATTGTATCGTCATGCACGGGTTGTGCCTTGCAGTCTTGTATACTTATATTTAGTCAAGATAAAGCTACCATAGCTTAAGATTCTGGGGAAACATCGACTAATGCACAAACATTTTTCAACTAAAAAGATTATATTTTCGTAAAATTTATAAAATGAAACAACACGATGGCTCTTTTTATTTAAATCAACATATTATCTTAATTAAGTACGTATATTTTTATGCCTGTATTACTTATCTATGATTACGCAGATCTCTTTGAAGACTGTAATGAAAAACATGAAAATTGTACATGAAATAAATCTTTATTGCAGTCTAAAAAACCTAACTTCTCCAGTTTATTTTATCATTAAATGTATAATAATTTCCTGCACTGAATAAAATTTAAAAAAAAATATATTTCCTAACGCATTTTCTTCTTCAGATAATTTGTGTGATTCTAATAAAAAATTTCTGGGACTTTGATTTTGTACAATGTTTAACTGTTTATGTAGCATCAGTTGTTTAAGTATTAAAGTATTTTTTATGCTTTATATTATTTTAAAGTAATTTATAATGGATTGGTTGTGAATATTGTAAAGTACATTTTAGTTTACACATTTTGCATTATTTTTATAATATAATCATTTATAATCGGACGCGAGATGGTGTTACCTAGTGAGTCACCACCATATACTTGGATTAACAATCTATCCTGAAAACCATTTGCATAATTTGAAACAACAGATCTTGAAGAAGACTATTTGAAATTTTTTGAATATTCGTTTTGATACTGTTAGAGCTTTCTTCTTTGTAGATGGCGAACATTTTTGGAAGGCAGAGATCTTCGTAGAGGTGTCGGATTTTTGCTACGGATTCCATTTCAGGTCTGCCAAAAAAAGAGAATAAGATAAATAGGAATTATTAAGAACTAAAGAAACAGCATAAAAGAAAACTAATTAATAAATAAATAATTTTCCATAATGAATAAATTTTAAAACTATATCTTCATTTGCATTCTGCTCAGTTAATTTTTACCAAATAAGACCAGATCTCTTCTTTTATCGTAGTAACCAACGATAAATATTTTTAGATTCAGGTATATAGTTATTTCATTTTGCAAACATATGTAGGGTGTCCAGAGTGAGAAAAGTCAGTATGGGAATCTCGGCAACAGTAAGAATATGGATTTGGTTAAATGGGAAAAATATATTATTTAAGAACCAATCATAAAATGGTCCTAAACTTTTGATACTTTAGCCAAACAACAAATTTTTGTGGGTGTTCAAAAATTTTTAAAATTCAATAAAATAAAAACTAGGATAATAGCAGGGTCGAAAAAAAAATGTTTTTTAGACGCAACTATGCCCATGAAAAACATAGTTGCAATCGCGTTTTTATCAAGTTTTGAAGCATGGAATTTTCTTAAAATCCTCAGTTGTCTAAAAACTATGTATGTTTATATATATATATATATATATATATATATATATATATATATATATATATATATATATATATATATATATATATATGCCGAAGCCATTTTCAACCATTTTGTATTACTTAATGATCGTTTTTCCCTTGAAGGCATGGTTAAGACAAGATTAAGACAATTTTAGGTTATTTTTTTATTTCAAATACTTGGTCATACCTTGTAATTTCTTTTAAATACAAAATAACATAGAAATAAATCATTTCAGTTCATGAAAAAGTTTTTCTTGTTAAATACACACGTAACTATTAAGAAGTATTATTACTATTTTTAACAGTAAAGCAATAATTAATGTATTAAAAATCTTGTTTCATAAAATGCTTATAACGAACCTATATAGGTTGGTAAAAGACTGAATCGAGAATTTGCTCTCTGCAAACCATGGCGGATCTGTCACATTTTTTTTTCTGATCCATGGTTAAGAGATACGTGACCCTATAAGAAACAACGGCATTTTTTTGAATCAAGCAAAACATCATTGATGCATACTCTGAAACTTTTTAAACTAGTAGTTCTGGGCACGGTTAGGACATAGAGCTCTTCGATTATGAAGTCTCTTACCAATGCTAGTGAATTCCTCGGTTGTGAGCGGCTCGAAATTCAAACTTATTGATCTTATTGCTCCAGCTTACGTTAATAACACTGGGTGGTTGTAGCTAGTTGGCTTTTGCTGAACTCTTCAACTTCCTTTTTATTGGGATATCTATTATCTGCCATGTTTGGTGTAGAGTTTAAATTCCGATAGAAAATATTTTCTATTCGCTCAAAAAGAGCATTTTTGTTTGATATCGGCTTCGTATTTCTTTAACCGTTCCGTAGTAATGGGGTTTTTGTTTTAGTCCATTAGGTAATGTTGCGAGTAGTATTGGACCCGAGTCAATATTTCTCGAACTCCTCTGCACTTTTCTTGTTCTGACATCTCCAATATATTTATATTGGATATAATTAGTTATCCTATGGGTGTCCAGAAATTTCGATCTTTTTATTAAGTAATTTCTCCCATTGCAGGAATCTGAGTTCTGTACTTGTCTGTTTGTAGCCTCGTGACAATCGTAACCTCCATAATTCTAGCTGCTGCGGTTGAGGCGCAGTAGATCAGCATTTGAGCCTCTAAAACATTAACTGGCAAAACTCTGTTGTTTATGATATCTAATACCATACCGAGTTCTTCAGATGAGTTTACTCTGAGCAGTGAATGTTCAGCGCTATCATCACAAATATTTTTATTTCATTGCTCTTGAACCAAAGGTTCTGGTTGTAGCTCAGGTTCCGCGATTTGTAATTCTTATCGTCAGAGCCTCTAATCTCTAGCTCGATTTCCATTTTTATAATGCCAAGTCGCGTCCCTGAAATTAGTTAATTTCGGAGAATAACTCGATAATGATGGATTATTTTCTCTTAAGACACCTGTTATTATGATTTTTAAACTGAACGGCTTCGCACTCCCTCCACGAAATATTGATTCATATCAGCTATACAAAGACACCAAAAAGTATCGAGCTCTTTGAGGACGCTTTCCATGTTATCGGGTCCTAGGTGACGTGGTCTGCTGTATTTCCCACAAACTTTCGGACGGTCCGGACGATTGCAAGGAGAACTGCTTTCTAAATCGGGCTATACGCTAAAGCTCAGTCCCTTGACGTTCTGCAACAGGTTCCTTGTTGTTGACAAAATTATAGCAATGTCAATTAGTGTAGTTCGCCTAGAAATTTCATCTGTTAATATAATATCTGGTCTTTTATAGCAAATGTCTGATCTATTAGAACCGTTTGGTCCCAATATAGCTTGAATTCGTTGTTCTCAAGAATAGATTTCTGGTTGTATTTGTAGTTAGGCACTTTTGCTACCTACAGTAGATTTAAAGTATCTGCTAACTCTTGGTGGAGTATCTTGACGGCTAAGTCGTGTCTTTCCTTATATCCCATTACGGCAAATGCTTGGCATCCTCCAGTTATGTGCTGGACTATCTCTGATATTCGACAGTCATATTTACATTGGTCGTTTTCTATTGAGGAATCTCTGATGATGAACTTCCGATAGTTTTTCGTTGGAATAACTTGGTCTCGGATATTTAACAAAAAGCCCTCCGTTTCCGGAGACATTTGTCCTGAAATCAACCAGTAATTCGACGCTACTATTATTACTTACTGCCTATTATCCTTATGCATTTTTTATTGCTAATTGTTATTGGTTGGAAATATTATTTTTAACAAATTAATAAAAATTTCAGGTCCGTATTTTCAAAATTTATTTATGATGATCGAAAGAATTTAAAGTGTAATTAAACCATAAAGTGAGATACATTTTGAACTCATAATAAAAAGGAATTTTTAAAATTCTATATAAACATATAAGGGTCATATTTAAAGAATTAATTTCATAATGGTTGCTCGAAGACCAAACAACAAATAAAAAATCGACAACTCCATCTTTAGGCCCATTAAAAGTTGCTTTAAAAAAGACTAAAATACTCCACTTAAAAATTTCTTTCAAAACTAGTGACAAATAAAATATGTCGGTAATTAATTAAGCTATACCTTTCACGTGAATTTATTTTTTCCTAAAATTATACTACTATATTCAACACTTTTTAACCGACTTCTAAAAGAAGGAGGTTCTCAATTCGTCGCGTATATATATATATATATATATATATATATATATATATATATATATATATATATATATATATATATATATATATATATATATATATATTATGTATGTACACCGATTACTCCGGAACGGCTGCACCGATTTGAATGAAATTTTTTACGTTATGTAAAGGAAGTTGCTGCGGTGGTCCCATATTTTTTTGAACGAAATTGATGTAGTAATATCCAAGATGGCGCTTACAATATGGAGGCCAAAAAAATTAATTTTTTCCGATTTTCTCCAAAACTGCATGGGGGAATTTTCGGGGTTGTACCCAACGAATCTGAAATTATTTTTAAAAAATTCAAAATGGCGGATCCAATATGGCGGACAAAAAAATTAAATTTTTTCCGATTTTCTCCAAAATTGGTATGGGGGAGTTTTCGAGGTCGCGCATTACGAATTCAAAACATTTTTAAAAAATTCATTATGGGGGATTCAATATGGCGGACAAAAAAATCGATTTTGTCCGATTTTCTCCAAAATTGGTACGGGGGAATTTTCGGTGTCGCATATGACGAATCTAAAATTATTTTTAAAAAATTCAATATGGCGGATCCAATATTAATTTTGTTCGATTTTTTTCAAAATTGATATGAGGGAGTTTTTGGGATAGCACATTACGAATCTGATATTATTTAAAAAAAATTAAATATGGCTGATCTAAGATGGCGGATTCTACATCTCTCGATTTTGTGTGTGAAATTAAAATATTTTTTGAAAAACTCAATCTGGTGGATTCAATATGGTGTTCTAAAAATTTTACATATCTCGACTTTCTCCAAAACTGATATAGAGGGTTCTTGAGGGTGTAAATTATGACTTTAATCGTATTTTCTCAGGATTCAATATGGCGAATGCAATATAGCTGATAAAAAATTCTGCATATCTCGATTTTGTTCAAATGTGGAACTGAATCGTTTTTGAGGATGTAAATAGCGAATATAAAATTATTTTAAGAAAATCTAATATCTCACATTATATATGACCGTTTAGAAATTTTAAATTTCTGGATTTCATCTAAAATTGATATTAGGGGGCTTTGAAGGGTTTAGATTTAGATTAGATTAAGAAGTTAAAATTGTTTTTTTGAAATTTATTATGGCGGATCCAATATGGTGGGTTGAAAATTTTACCTTATTCACATTTTTTTAGATTTGGTATTAGGGCGTTGGGGCGTGGTGTATTACGAATATGAAGTTAATTTTTTACAACTATTAGGTTGATAAGATACAATATGAAGGACTAAAAATTTTACATTTTGTGGTTTCATCTAAAATTGATATTGCGGGGTTCTTGGGACGTGTACAAAGTCAATATGCAATATGAAATATATCGGGCTAAGAAATTTACGTCTCAAATTCTTTAAATATTAATATTGGAAGGTTTTGGGGCCTATATTACCAATCTAAAATTAATTTGAAATTTAAGATATTGGATATACTATGACAGACTAAATATTTGTTTGACACAATTTCATCGGTATTTGGAGAACTCTAAGAATTAAAGAATTTTTAGTGGTACATTTTAGGGTGATTTGAGGTCATTGCGAGGTACATTAATCTCGATTAGCATAAAAATAAAAATAAAATTTTTATAAAAAAAACTGAACCGACTTCTAAAAGTGCGCTAAAAAAGGAAAAATAACTAGAAATTTTTATATGAAATTGAAATTTTTGAAATCGACGCCAAATTATTTCTAAATGAAATAAATAACTACTAATACACGTATGTACAAATTATGGTAAGAAAGCAATTACAAATAAAGTATATTTAATCTGTTTATGCGAATCACATTTTATCAGATAACAATTTCCTACCTTCCATAATGTTCCTCAATAATTTTTCGTTGTATTGGAGTTGCTCTCTGAAGTGCCATAATTGCCAACCACGAGCATTTACCTTCTTGGATATCGTTTCCTTTTTTGCCAGTTATTACTGGATCGCCAAAGCTGTCTGAGAAATCATTCTGCAAAAGGGAAAATGTATATGATTACTTGGAGATGGATTTTTAGATGATTTTGGAACTAATTCGTTTTGTCAATGAAAAATATTACACGCAAAACTAGGAAAATTACACAATGAATACATTTATGGATATTTATAACATTAAACTGAATAATGTGTTAATACCGTCTTGGATGGCACGAAGTTCTAGTTGTTTAAAAACTGGAAATTCGTAGCGGAATTAACGATAGTTACTTGAGTTACCAACAGTAATCCCGATAGTGTGCTACGCTATTTGATACTGCCATTTATCTGTCTAGAGGTCCTCGAATAGTCAAATATGGACGACATAAATAAAGAGATAAAAAAGAATTTGATAACTTTGAATTCGTTTTTACCTGAATTTGGAAGAACAGGCCGATATTTGTTAGAATAGTCCCGACTTGCTGGTGCTGCTCTTCGTCGTATATACCGACTAAATACATCACAAGTGCTATTGGTGTTTGTAAACAGCAACAAGTAGCCTTGTAATCGGCAAGTGTAGTGAATCTAAAAAACGAATTACACCATTTTGAACATTCGTTAAATAAAATTTTATAGGTTTAGTGACTTGTTTTTAACAAAGAATTATTCTAACGTATCGTTATAAAAGGGATCAATTTTTAACTAAATTGAAATTTTTGATATCGGCGCTTAATTAATACATAAAAACGATCGATTCTACACACTTACTAATCCGAAAATGTACAAATGTACCTACCTAAGGTTTGTATCAAGATTGCGTGAAAAGTCGCTTTCGGGCTTACATTGTCTTTATTTTTGTTTGTACGACGTTTTGATTAGGTTGTATCTCTAATCGTTATCAAATATGAACTGAATGTTTTATCTTAAGGTTACGGTCATATATAAACTCTGTCTATTGAAGCCTGTACACACCACATAGAGACTGCTACCTCGTGACCCAACCAAATCTATAGACAAAAATCTACAGAACATTAAAGACATACATAGACCATATACTTGACATACTGCGATCCGAGCTCACACTACGCTACAGTAGGCTATCAAATTTTTACAGACTACCAGAAATTGAGTTCGTTATGTTTACGTTGAAGTAAAGGATAAAAAATTAATATAGAAACGATATTATTTGTCAACGATAATTTCAATTTACTTTATCTTATCTGTTTGTAAATACTTGCTAGTGGGCTGCAGTCACCAATAGATGATCTTGGCCGATGGGATATTTGAAAACAGCACATTTCTAGGATGTTTTAATATCCCCTTGCGACTAGTTTAGTACATGAGGTCAAAAGGGAATCAAACGCAACATATTCGCAAGCAGAAGTAGTTGATGTGGAAGAAATATGTAGTATTTCTATTTAGGTTAAAAAAACTTCACGCTAAGTCTTGAAGAAACTACAGATATATGCGAATGACTTCAATTAAGCTTGAGAAATTTTTATAAAAGCATTAAATACTACAAATGAAATAAATGCAAACTACAAATGCTATAATATACTATAATATTCTGTGGTAAGCTGGAATATGATTTAAAATGCTGGAATATGATTTAATAAGCTGGCTTCTGAAACGAAAGGGAATCATAAGGGTCAGTATTCTGGAAATTTTTTTACGAAGGTATGGTGTAAGTAAAATGAAATATAGAATATAGTTACCTGATTTTGGTGTAAATTGGCCAAATCAAATAATAAAAGACATAGATGAATAGAAGAACGATTAGTTGCAAAGAAAATGGCTGAATGTCAAAAGTAGACTTATTAAAAGACTTTTAAAACCATGTCCTACTTATTGGAAAAATATTTGATACGACGTATTTCTAAAATTCAATATTATCGACACAAAACTGCAATAGAAACAGATAGACAATTCTCTGACACGAAAATTGACAAAGAATATTGATATTGAAATCCGGCAAAATCGGTTAAAACCGATGCTGATAGATGGTGAGAGGCATATAATCTCTCGAAATTCCAGATTTAAATAATACAGCCATAAAAGTAAAAAAAAAGATTGTGACAGTGTAATAATTTGGCGCCGACTACAAAAATTTCATTTAAAATATAAGATCAGTTAATTTTTTTTAGCTAATGAGATTTCAAATTGTTTTAGAACGTCAACAGTTCAGGACCTGCCTATTCTAAGATCACAAGTCGCCATGGATCGCTGTTAAAATATGCTTTGATCAATTAGATCCACGGTTCCAACATATTTTTCTTACCTATTCATGGTGAACATTTCAAGATTTGGCTTTCCATTAGGCTTCATAAACATCACATCTGTACTTTGACCAATAGTAGTTTTGTAAATGCCGTGATAGAATAATTCCATCATGTGAACATAAGCTGGATGATCTCTAAAATACCTGCAATTAATATATCATTTACTTTCTATTCCAAGCCTAAGAAACATAAATATTTATGTTAATTATAGTCCAGAGTACTCATGGACAAAATTATCATATGTTTATAAATTGTTATAATTTATTGTTGAAAGAAATTGTATGGGAGTACAGCTGAAATATCATTAATTAACTGTTCAGTGGGAGCAATTTTATCAATATAATTTCTACAGTTGTATTTTAGTCTCGTCTAGCCACTAAACATGTGTTCAGGAAAGTTCTAATCGACAAGGGATGTGTTGTTGAAAAAACATAGAAAGTTGACAGGCTATCTTGATTTTAAACATGGCTTTTATTATTTCCATCTAACCATTATCGAACTGACATATTATTGATCCTTGAATGTCAATACTCGATTTCGTATATATTTTTTAATAGCTCTTATTGTGCTCAATATTGAGCATAAGCCTCTCTCCTGTTACTCCTATTTAGTCGATTTTATGCCTCCTTTAACGATCCTATCCTTCCTACTTTCTGTATATCATCCTTGCAGCGCATTATCGGTCTTCATCTTCCCCTCTTTCTTTCCGATGGCCCAAAATAGAAAACTTCACTGTTCAAACCACAGTCTTTACTTGGTGTTATGTCCGGCATTGTGTAATTTTTTTCACGATACAGATGACGGAAATCATGCCTTTTTCACTTCCACACATTATTGCTTTTTTCATGACTCTTTGCCTTGTCCTCAAACTTCTCAGTTTTTGTTTTATTAGGGACCAAGTCTGTGCTGCATATGTTAGCACTGATGTCACATATTAACCAAATATTTTAGTTCTGTGATATTGAGGATTTTTTTAGAATGTATCTTAATTTACCTCACATAACCCGTTCTAATTATTTTTATTCAACATTTTCTTTGATTCAGTCAGAATTTAAAATGAGAAACGTCTTAGACTACGATAGATGTTTTAACAGCTAAAAGTGTATATATTTCATCCTATGGAACATGTTCAGCTGAGGTTCAATAATTTTGTCCATTAGCAAATAGATTAACTTTATATAGAAGATCTATTCAGGACAGTATTGCTATTTCTTTGCCATTTCATTTAACATGTAAAAGATAGAAAGTTGGTTAAATTATTAAGAAATTATGTTATTTAGACCTTTAATACGTCATTTTACAAAATGGGAAAATTTCATTCGTTTCAGAGATATTTCAAAACTACTACAAATTTTTGATGTAGCTTTCTCAGGTAATAATTGGAATTGATATTATAAAAAATATTATTATTTTTAGTTTTATTACGTTATACAAGTTTTGTTGCCTTTTTGTTGATAGGCCCTATATTTGTTATTTATACCATTGAATACAGGTAAAAATTCTCTATCCAGCCATGCTTAGGATATCGACATTATTATGAAAAAAAGACAGAAAAAGCAATAAACAAACATTATTCTCTATGAAATAATTGGTAGCCGTCATACCTTTCTAGAATTGTCTAATATAAAGTATTCTATTTGTTAATAAAAATGAGATTATGGCATAATAAAATTACTTCTAATGATCAAAATAGTGACCATATGACTAGTATATATTTCTTCATTTTATAGACATATATTAAGGATATACTTAGATCAAAGTTGCTAAATGATAAACGTGGTCAAAATGTGATTATTAACGTAAAATCATCGATGTTGATCTAATTAATGTTAGGTTATATCATTTTACTTTGCAAGGATTATCCCTTTAATCTATTACTAGAAACAAAACTTGCTTTTTTAGTAGAGCATAAAGTGCAGTTTCGAGCATTATTGTATCATTTATGGCACCCAAACCAATTTCAGGTTGACGGTGCCAACAAAGTTTTCCTCTTCTAGTTTCAGAACTATCCATAATATCATCATGAATCATTATTTCGCACAGCATCTGAAACAAAAACAATCTTCAAACAACAACTCTCTAATTCACTTATATGATCTAACAGTTAACATGACAACTGACTTTTGTCTTTGTAAAACCACAACATAGTACCGTGATTTTTTAGAATAGGAATAATAGACGAGGGTCTTATATGACAGCCCAATATCATTTTTGTTTTCTCTGTAAATCCAAAGAATAAGACACATGAACGATAAGTTATTAGGTTCATTTTAAAGCATAAAATAAGTTATTGTATTTTCCGAAACACCAGCATATATATAAATCAAGACATCAAAACGAAAATATAACATCAATATAAATTAACTGGTACTAAGTTAGGTAACTTAAAGTTAACGACTCAAATACTCTAGTTTTTACAAGTTTTAATATTTGTTATATAACTCTGATTAAATTTTTTTCCCTCCCTGTCCAGAAGACAAATAGCCCTCTGTGTGCAGCACATATATCTCTGACACACATATCTCGACTTTCTCTGTTTACACTTCTTGGAAAAATATGACAGCGCCTTCTTCTAAGATGTGGTAGAATATTTTCGTTCTCCGAGGACACCAAAATTACTTAAAGCGGGTATCTTATCAAATTTGGCTCTTTCATTCTGTTTTGTAAATATGGAGAGGCTAACTGGGCACTTAACTATTATTTTCTTCTAATATATTTATAACTAAACATGCGATTCGATTGTTCTTTGTTATTGTTAAAGAGTACATAAAAATTGTTTCCAGTACTAGCCAGAACATGTAAAAGTTGATGTCGTGTTTAGCCGGTAGCTGATTTTAATTGACATAACTAATCAAATGTCTCCGCGGTGGCATTCTAAAATATAATTATGTCTTTTTTTTTTACTTCGTTCAGCAACTACTCAATATGCGTAAAAACTTGATAACAATAAAACCATTTTTCCTTCCTTCTTTGCAAAGGAAATCATCGTTTTATTGCTATTGTTAGTAAAGTTATTGTGAAAATATCTGAGAAGCAAAAATGGAGAATTGTCGTAGACTTTAAAGAACTTAACAACCTTTCTATAGACGATCAATATCAATCACCGAATCTATCTAAACTACTAGATCACATACTCTTAGTACTACAAAGCACTAGATTTAGCATCAGGATTTCACCAAATAGAAGTTGATCTTAAGATGTATAAAAACTACTTTTTCTATTAAAATATACATTATAAGTACCTCAGAATGCTATTTGGACTAAGGAATTTATCTTTAGCAAAGAGTGGTGGATAACATCCACATAAACACAAAACAAGAGATATGCCGTGTGTATGCACGGTACCACAATATATTGTAGAACTATTCACGAACACACGACCAGATTAAAAGATGTGTTCTCTACATTAAAGAAAGCCAATTCTAATAAAATAAGTTGCCCATCCAAGATATCTAATAACAAGAAATGGAGTAAAACTAAATTCAGATAAAATACGAGTAATTCTTGGATTTCCAATTCCAAAGAATACCAAAGAAGTAACACTAACACTAACAAATATCTTGGAACAAGACATCTCACTCAACTTTAACAACCAATGTCATAAAGCATTAAATAAGTTAAAAGATAAACTTATAACGGAACCAACGTTAATTTATACAAATTTTGAATAGCCTTTATTCTAACTACTTTGATAGAATTTCGACTCAATTTTTTCGGGAGTCCCTAGTTTTTCCAAACGTTTGTTAGCTTTATCGGAGGATATCGTAATATTTCGATTTATGGCGTGTATGTTTTACATAGCTCCTACATCCCTATTGGGTAAAAAGCGCTTTAGAACTGCTTTTAGTTTCTTTTTCAATATCTGGTTTTGTGGAAGTCATTTAAAACAATTTCTAATATAATTTTCCTCTAAAAGTAAGAAACCTCATATTTGTACAAACGAAAATCTTATTTTGCTTCAGTAATAGCCTCGCTTATGCCATTTTTTTATTAAAAAATTTCTCAGAAATAGCAAGGTGGTATCATCACAGTGCATTAATTACTAACTAAATTGACGTAGAACTAACTAGACTATAAGTAATTAAAGTATCATTGTGTTTTAATAGTAACCACCAGCGAGTCTTTGGCAGCTATTTCGCTGACAAGATTCTAATCTCTTTTCGATTTTTTAAAAAAACAAATCGCACAATTTACCCTGCTTCCTAGATTGTAGATTGCTGTTGAACAATTTAGCTTTTCAGAATGTTTCGACTGATAAGAGTTTTTGAATATGGCCTAATTTAATAAAAGCGAAATCAGTCTCTCTCTTGGAAAGATATTTCTTATTTAACCAGGCGTTAAAGCGACACTTTTAGAATAATCTTTTGTAGAAAAACTACCATGCCATCTCAGAGAGCACATGTTTCGCTGTTTCTGCTACATTTATCCATTTTTTATAACAGTACCTGAAAGGACGGTGTCCGGTCAGAAGACTTGTTATTAGTAGAGGATCTATCCCAAGGAGTTCAAGAGGTTCTTTTTCATTTTTGAACGATGGATTTCTGCACATCTTCGTTTGTCGTAAGACAGACCCGCTAATCTGCTCATTTTTATCTGGTCTTGTTCTGAAACTTTTATATTTTTGGTAGGCGGTTCAATATGCAGACAGCCAAGTTTTACGTAAATTGACAGAAAGGTTCAATCAAACCCTTATAGATTACAGCTGCACGACCTTCCAAAAAATTCTCTTAAGTGCTTAAGTAACAATATTTATAAAAATCTTTCGGTTTTTGTACTTGAGGCAATGAGACACTCACATCAAATACCTCATCAAACTACATAGAAAAATGATACAAAAATAACTTACCATTTCAACACACCATGCTAAAATACCGGCTAACCTAATATTTTCCGGAGTAAGTTTCTGTGGATTTTCTAACAATATGTACGATGAGATTAGAAGATGTCCGCCTAACTCCTTGAAAATTGGCATATTGTATTGTAGTAACTAAAAAAATACATGTATTATATTTCTATTAACAGGACTATCATGCAATAACTAATATACTAAGTAACTGATTTGAGTTATCCACCATTCGGAAACTATTTTGTTTCAGTTTTTTCTCGAATCTGTTAGTAATTATTTTGGTAAATAACCTATATAATTGTGATAACAGGCTTCCAAGTCTATAATTTTTAATATTTTCTTGGTATTTTTTTTACACAAAAGTATTATTAGTGCATTATTTAAAGTTTCTGGAATTATGCCGTGGAAAACATAAACATTAAGAAGGTCAACTGTTTTGCCAAGATGAACCTCGCCGTCTAGTTTAATGGTGTCCTTGTTCCATCTTGTTCGATTGTTCGTTTAACCCTTTTCGTGTTGTAATTTTTTATATATCTTCCTAAATCTTTTTAGATTTATATGTCCTAATTCTTCAATATCCGGATTTTTACTTCTCATCTCTTTTCGTCGTTGAATTAGTGTTTAAGTGGAAGAGCTAATTTTACTCCACTGTTTTGGTTTCGGACAATGTTCTTTAACTGGTTTTGTTATCGTCTCCGTGACTTCGTCGTTTAATTAATTTACATATTTTGAGTTTATCTTCTTTAGTATGTCTGTTATTTTTTTTTTAAATATATAATGTTACCTGGGCTTTGTCTCTTGCTTGTTGAATTTTTCGTTATCATTCTTGATCTTTTGTGTTTTTTATTTATATTTATTGAAACTTTCAGTAGCCGTATAAAATTAGGACAAATACTAATTAATTCCGGATATGCACAAATAGAAAAAGCTCAAGGTAAGAGCAGGAATCGAACCCACTCCGCACCGGTGGGAAGCCGATTACTCGTCCGCTATACCAGCGCTAAACCGAATTTAGTGTATTATGATATCGGGATTTTTACAGATCGTATTGCTCTCCTTTTGCGCAATAGTATACCTTGGAATAGATTTGACTGATGCAACTAAATATCATGTTAACAAACACCATTACAAAATTTCAAAAAAGCTATATGGTATATATTACCAATACGTATTTTTATGATAAATGGTATATTTAACTCTGGTTTCACTTTATACATACCCTAGCAAATCTATGCATAATATCAGATAATTCTTGACTTGTTTCGATATCATTTAAATCTTTCATGATATCTGGAAAAAGTGCCAAATAGTCCCTGAATTTTTCTGTGGATACCGAATTATTAGCCTGAAGAGGGTCAGTTCGAGTTTGTTTGTTGGTGGATAAAGCCCTACAAATAAATAAGAAACAGCCAGATTCAAAAAGTTTTAAACCGGATCTAGTTTCCATAGGACTGAGGCCTTCTTGTAGACCCGTCTTGTTCTACTAATGATGTTTTAATAATTTCTATTAAAGATGACCACACAAATCCTTATTCAGGAAATTTAAGGATAAAGATATGGTCTTGGAGTCTGTAACCAGAATATTTACCTCCTGAAAATAAATAAAATTTCCTTTTTTGCCGATTTGACAATAAAATTTTGTTGACTAGTCTATTAAAACCAATTACTATTTTCAAATTCTGCGCCAAGAAGTATATATATATATATATATATATATATATATATATATATATATATATATATATATATATATATATATATATATATATATATACTCTTCTTATTTTGTCTTTTCTTGGGATAAGGCTCTTTATTTAACAAAAATCAAAAACAATTTGACGTTTCGCCCTTTATTTAAAGCCTCTTGAAAATTTTTTTTTCTCTTTTAATTATTGAACTTCCTAAAAATATTTTTTATATAATTAAAAACATTCATACACAAACATATTTACAATTTCAAAAAACAAACAACACTTTAAAAAACTTGTCAAATTTTTAAAAAAGTACTTAATTTTACCAGTACATACCTTGACACTTTGCTTATTTAATGTCGTCTATTTGGGTACTTAGGATACATGGAATGCGAGTGTGTTTTATTTTTTATATTCTAACAATGGACCAAAAAAGAAACGAAAGAAAGCATACATTTAATTTTAGGTTTAAGAGGATATTCAACTTTTGATTTATTAAGAGGATCGAATACTTAATATTTTTCTTTAAATTAGGCTGGTGTAAATGTGGCTCAAATTTCCTATATCCGTTCTGTCGTTAACAGTGTTTTTATCTTTTTTAATTTCTATCATTTCCTTTATTCAATTTTTGATAATTAATATATTTGTTCTTAATTATGGTATTTTTATTATCGAAAATATATTTTTCATCTTATGTGTGCTTGTTTATCGCATTTTTCGTATATTTATGACTATTTAATCTGTTCTTTAGCAATTGGCTTGTCATGCCCATGTATATTTTTTGGGACAATTTGAGCATGGGATCAAATATACTACATTTGAATTATTCATGAGAGAAGTTTTGCTTTTTAAATCAGTAAATAGTGTATTTAATTTATTATGAGACCTGTGACATACGATAATATGTTTTTTTAAAATGTGTTTTATTTTTTTTTGACAGTTCACTACTGTAAGGTAATGCTACATATTTTTGCTGTTTATGTTCTATGTTTCTTGTTATAAGGTTATTATAAAATTTATATGTTCGTTTATTTATTGTTTCGGTGATAGTATTTTCATTGAAATTATTATTTATTAGCGTATTTTTCACTTTTTGCTGTATTCTTGGTCGAAATTCTGGAGCCGTTAGATATCTACCCGACCAAGTTGGTTTGGTGTACCATTCAGTTAAAATTTTGTTTCTTCTGTGTATAAGTGTCATATCTAGAAAATTTATTTTATTATTACTTTCTGTTTCGGACGTGAATTGTAATTTTTCGTTCAAACTGTTAAAAAATTTCATTTATTTTATCCAGTGGCACGGCTGTTATGCAATCAACGACAAACCGTTTTAATAAAGAACCTAATCCCAAGAAAATACAAAATAAGAAGAAAATGATGTAATCTACGGTTCAAGAATCTGGAATACATATATATATATATATATATATATATATATATATATATATATATATATATATATATATAATGTTAATATAAACAATTAAAATATATTTCTAAAACGTTTCGACATATTTTTTATAAATATATATATATATATATATATATATATATATATATATATATATATATATATATATATATAATGTTAATATAAACAATTAAAATATATTTCTAAAACGTTTCGACATATTTTTTATAAATTTCGGTTTATAAAGTTTAACTTTATTTTTGTGCAAAATCTTCCTTACACTCTCTCTTTGAACGTCACTTGTGCGAGAAACATGTTTAATAGTAGTTTGACCATGTTTCACAACATCTAGGCACACATTTAATTGAACTTCTTCACTATGTATTATAGAATTGTGAGGTTTTTTAAATGAACTTTCCACCGATCCAGTTGATTTAAATTTCGCCATAATCCTACTCACAGTAGATTGTTACAAATTTTTGCCGGGATATCTTTCATTAAAAATGTTGGCTGCTACACGATGACTTGTGTTTTCACCACATATTAATATAATTTCCTGTAAAGTTAACACTATTTTTATTTAATACGCAGAATTAATTAAAAGTCACTATGACAAAGACAAAGCGATTTGACGACTGTCATTATTAAAGAAATGGCTTTATGATCTTTTTTATCATTTGTTTAACGGCCAACTTGTTTTTGATGCATCATCGTAAGGTACAATACTAATTAAGTTTTTGGAATCTACACTTAAATAACAAAAGACTTTTTTAACTTTTTAAATAATATAACTTCATTACAAATTTTAATGACGAAGTTTTAAATGAAATCGTTGAAACTATATAAACTTTACGTAAATTTAAATAAAAATGTATTTTTCACCTAATGCAGACTTTACTGATGACACTGTGTATTTTTTTGTCTTAATTATAATATGTATTACTTCAGACAGAAATAGACATTTTATGACGCTACCTTATACAGGGATAAAATCAAATAAATTTTGCATCATATGTAACCAAATTTGAATAGCTCTATTTAGGTTTTGTAGAAAAACACTCATTTAGTATGGCGCTACGTTAAACAAAATGCAGGTTGCAATGAGTCTTATTTTGCAACAATGGTTCACTTTATAAAAAATTAGGAAATATCTAAATTTTCCTATAGAGCTGAAATTTTGCACATGGGCTAAAAATTGCATTTAGAAAAACTTTTTCTCATAACTTTTTTCGATATTTTGGAATTTGTTTTGGGAAAAATAATTGATATTTGACGGATAATGCCAATCACGTGTCGACTATTGTTTTGGTTAATTTTCATCTCGATCGAAGCAGAAGTTGATGCCAAAGGCAAATTTGTAATAAAGCTATTAATAAAAAGACAAATAAACTTTTAGTAAAAATTTTTGCCAGATCTATTTATTTCTGTACTAGGCACAAGACATATCTACCTAGAGAAGGCAAGTTTTCTTTTTATAAATAAATGATATTAAATTTATTCTCTTGGATATTTCTTTAGCATCAACTATATTATTATAATTTTATTTTGTTACTAACTTACCTTATATTATAATTCTGGATCTGTTTCATCGAGCTATAGATAACAGTTTTATCGAAATTGAAATCCAGATTACCATGTTGCATTCTGTTGTCTTGTGATACTGATATTGCACAACCTTTTTTATTCGCCGACATTTTCCTAATACCTATGCGAATGTCACTTATCAGCTGAGACCAAAGACGGTTATGGCCTAATTTTATCGAAAACATGATTAGTTTTATGAATAGAACAAATTTTCAAATTTCACGTCTGAAATGTTTCTATTTTGAAGGAAACCATATAAAATGTATTATCGCAAACCTCACAGAAGTCAAACAGAGGCAAATAGATATGGAATTAATTTTTTTTTAAATGATAAACAATTTATCATTGATAAACCCGATGCTGATGGATTGAATCACCTATATCAAATGAATTGAAAGTTTAGTTTTATAATAAAGAGAAACATAGAAAAAAGAGTGCTTATCCTTTAAAGTTTTTTGTTATGGTAATTTATTTACTAATTAGATAACCACAAAATACCTGACCAAAAAAAACATCACTCTAACTTTTTCAAATTGGTTCAGAACGAGCTATAAGAAAAATGTTCAATCTGACCTTAACCAAAATCCATAATTTTTTACAATGATTCTTTCGTAACTCAAGAAAAAATTGTTTACGTTTAACACCGCTTAAGCAGTTTTATTTTTACTTTAAAGTTATCATGGAAGTAAGAGATGTATTTTTTTCTACCCTCCCATCTATAGAAACTATAAGATATCGATTGTAGCTACGAAGAAAATTTCAACAAAATTATATGCGGAGAAAAAATTCCTTCATGAAAAATCCATGGAAAAAAATCACTCAATAATGTGGTGAAGAAAATCCCTTCGTTAAAGGTGCCGTATAAATAATTACACGGCAGTAGGAGCAGCATAAAAATCTCTCTTATGTTGCCCCAAAAATCTATAGGATTAAGTATTTCCCCACCATAATCCAGATGGATTTTCCCATTGTATTATATACTATAACTGTATTATAGTCATATATATATATATATATATATATATATATATATATATATATATATATATATATATATATATATTTATATATATATATTCTTGATTCTTGAACCATAGATTATATCATTTTTCTTTATTTTGTCTTTTCTTGGGTTTAGGTTCTATATTTAACAAAAATGCAAAACAAATTGACGTTTCGCCCTTTATTTAAGGCATTTTCAAAATTTTTTCTTCCTTGACATTTTGTTACTCTATTACTGGGCGAAACGTCAGTTTGTTTTGCATTTTTGTTAAATATAGAACCTAAACCCAAGAAAAGACGATCAAGACATGATCACGGAACAATATGGAAAATGGTTGATTGAAAGGGGTTGTGTCGTAATAATACGGAATAAGTTAGTTTTTCGGAAAAAATTCGATACTTACACCCTATTTTCTCACTTCCTCGGAAAACTTAAAAACGCCAAGCATCACTTCACCAAGCAATTTTAATTCTGCAGAAAAAACCAAACTTACATATTTATTTTCAATGGTACTAGTTACAATATCATGTATATAGTAAATTTCAGCTATTTTTGTACAAATTGTAGTGAATAAATTTTAAAAAACATGTTCCGAAAGGGCCATCGACTCGTGAAAACGACTAATATTGGTTTAACACGTTGCTATATGTAAGATACTTTCGTGGAATAAACTATAAAATTTATCCATTACAGTTAACAACATAGTTTAATTTTTGTAAAAAGCGTAAAATTAATCTTAACCGCCCAAAATTTTTGATCAGAAATCACATACAAGCGGGACAATCTGCGAACGAAAAGAATATATCTGAATTTCACAAAAATCGTGTTGGCAATCTGGCAACAGCGCTAATTTTTCGGGTTTTAGGCACGAGTCACACCAATATTTAATGGCGGAAGTCAATTTGTTTGAATTTGTTTTTTGATAATTTTCTTTATATTTCCGATAAAAATGTGCAAATTTATGAATTTCTATATAATACAGAGGCTTCTATCAATGTGGAATCTATGATTGTAACAAAATTTTAACGATTTAGTACAAAAAATTGAACGTATTTTTCACTGTTTTCCGCAGAACTGGTGAAAAATTATGGAAAAGGAAGTCAGAATCGTGTTCTACGACCTCGAAATGGGAAGAAATACCGAATTTTTTCCAAAAAAACGTCGTTTTCCGAGATTTCTCATAATGCAAATGTTTACCCAGAGAATTATGTTCAAATCTATTTTATGTGAGTATTTATTTTATTAATAATTTAATAATGAACTCTGTGCAAGTACAGCATAGCCTCTTTAAGGGGAGTACAGCTTTACCTGCCGGACCGAATTTATTTTACGGTATTTCCTTTCCTTTTACCCCCTCCAACTTCCTTGACTCGAACTAACAGGTCAGTTACTATTTATTTATCAATATTATAAGTCGCAGATAGATAAGTATTTTGAACAACCCGCATTTTAATTAGAATTGCTACAAGGCATGTCCAGAAAATAAGTGTACTGAGGCTCTAACGGCCGGAGAGATTTTTTTTTCGACATGTTGGCTACATTGCCGTATAGTCTGACTCCTCCCCTCCACAACGAGTCCAGTTCAAGGTCAGTAGGTTAAGAACTCTCGACGCGACAGCACGTTTCGTGAAAAATGCGATTCAATCTCCCGCCAAGTGCGAAATGCGCGCCGTTATCCGCTATCTCGTTTGGAGGGGAAAAGCTCCGGTTGAGGTTTATAATGAGATAAAAACTACATATGATGATACAGCTATGAATCGTACGAGTGGTGTCGCGAGTTTAAAAATGGTCGTACGTCTATGCATGACGATCAGAGGAGCGGAAGACCTTCAATTGTGACTGACGAAATTGAGGAAAAATCGAAAATGCGCTTCCCTGACGATCGTAGATTGACTGTAGATGAATTTTCTGCGATGTTTCCGCAAATCCTCGGATATCGGAAACTGTCTGCGAGCTGGGTCCCAAAACAGCTGACAGACCAACACAAGTTGAATAAAGTGGAGGCCGGGCAAGAGTTTTTTAGACGCTACTAACTCCATGGAGATGAATTTCTCCGCTCCATTATTACTGGAGATGAAACTTGGATTGCACACTACACGGCTTGAACCAAAAGGCCGTTTCAACAGTGGCGTCACACCTCTTCACCCTCCGCCAAAAAATTCAAAACCACAATTTCAGCCAAGAAAATCATGGCATCCGTGTTTTGGGACTGTCAAGGCATAATTTAGATTGAATATTTGCCTCACGGGGAGACCATCAACTCTGCAAGATACTGCGAGACCCTAAAAAAATTGTGGAGGGTGATTCAGAACAAGAGGAGAAGCATGCTGACAAAGAGAGTCTGCCTGCTGCCAGATAATGCCAGACCATACACAGTCAATGCCACGAAGAAACTGCTCGCCTCATTTAAATGGGATGTCCTGAACAATCTCGCCCATTCCCCTGACTTGGCACCTTCAGCTTACTATTTTTTCACCTTCCTGAAGCTGCACATGGGCGGAAAAAGATTTTCAACCGACGAGAATGTGAAGGGGGAGGTGGAGAAGTGAACGAAGGGGTTGGCGGGAAACTACTTCGAGGAAGGCATCAAAAAGTTGATACCCCGCTTCATCACCTACAGGAATGGTGGCTATGCCGAAAACTAACTTACATATGTACTAATGGATATGCCTCATTTGCTTTGAATAAAATAATTATTATAAAAAATCAACTTCTTGATTAAAAATTATCCTAGCATGTAGCATCATACATATTAGTATTTGAGTGCAAGTTATTTAATTCCACGTCAATTGCCAAGAAAGCATTTTTTTCGTTTTCAATACGAAGGGATTTTCTTCGCCGCTCATTGTCTAGGACAAATTATTTTCGCAGCATCTATTTAGGGACAATTTGATAAGAGAATTATTCAAATTTCAAAGATAAGTAACTTCATTAAGAACAAGTTTTCTATTCCCTATTTAACAGTGATTTCTAAATCATAAAGGCTCAACTTAATCGATTGTGAGGGCACCAGTATGAACTGTTTCAAATCACTTAAGATCTGGTTTTTAATTAGGCCACTGGCCAAACCGGAAATAATAATTTGTTTGTTTTGTACCAGCTTTTAATTCCACTGCATAAACTTGTTGAGATTCGATTTTAAGCGGTTTTAGAAATCAAGTTTTATTCTTGTAAATAGAAACTTAAGTCGTTTAAATTGGTCACAAGTGCTTTTTTAAATTGTTTTTCTGTGCCAATTATTTCATTCCTGTTTTCGATCAACTTTTCGTAAACATTTTTTTATCGTTTTTTTCTTTGCAAATGTTGAATATCTAAAAGTGTTTTATAATTATTATGTATAATAAAGCCAGTCCTACTAGAGTAGTGGTTTAGTAACATGCGTAAAGAATAACCTATAGGACGAACCCATCCACGTAAGCGCTGATATCGGGGCACTGACGTTACTTGAGAAGCACCCATACTTATATTTCTGTACAGACTCTGATCTATGCTTCTGGCTAACCCGCACATATTAAAGTAACTGTAGATCGTCTAAATAAACAGAAAATATCCGGACCATGCTATGTGCCATTTTGAGGAAAGTAAAGTTATAACAACAGTGAATACGCTGTCGCCACTGAAAAATTATAACGACTAAACGTAATCGTTTACCTCCAACTGACAAGGTTTGAAGCAAGTTGCATACCGTTCCGAAATTTCATCGACATTAGTAGTTGAACGAAACGAATGGTAGAAAGAGATAAAATGACAGTATTACTTTATAACCTCACCTAACATATCCAAGTCGTGTTAATTGATTGTTATGTGTGGATATCTGCCATACTATTCGGTCGTAAAAATAGATTAATAATTTTTATTATATTTTTGGTTGTTAAAAATAACTAGTCATTAAAAAAAGCAATATGTTGTCGAACCGTTTCTTCAAAACGTTTTATTTTTTGAAAAAACAGTTGAAATATTAATTAGGTAGTACCCCGTTATTTTCAGTATTTTCTAATTTTTAATTAAAATATCCTTAGAAAGCTGAATGTCTCGCAAATTTCAAGTAAATTTGTGACTATAGACATACAAAATTATTACACTAAATTCTGTTCATATCTCAATAGTATGAGCGTGCTGTTTAAAAATTGTTTTACTACGGCTAGTTCTAATTATGGATTTAACATAAACACTAGTGTCCGTATGTCCATAACAGTCGAGTATCTTGTAAACACTTAAGTGTAACATAATTGTTTTTATGAACACGACTTATAAAAAAGTTGAGAAATAACAATTTGTTAGATATTTGAAACTTTTATTTAAATAAGTAACATTAAATTTTATATTCAAATAGCGTTAAATGTGACATTTTACTTCCTTACGCTGTGTTAAACATTATACTACACTACAATTAAATAAATATGATTATTATTTATTAGGACATATAAATTTGAACCCTACAGGCCAACGAACGAGGTTCTTCGGAATGAAAACCTTATTCATAGTACATTTGATCTTCAAGCCCCTACAAATCTTTACAAAATAATAAAAAAGTATATTAAAGGTTTAATCTGAGATCTGCCAGTATCATTAATGGAAGTCTTCTGGCTGGCCTATGGTTTTTGGTCCCTGGTCATACACAGTTTCTCTATCACCGGTCAAGTTTCAGGTTTTCTTTCAAACTTAGTTGTCAGGACAGGAAGCCTTGCAATAAGAGACTGGATTTTTAGTGATTGGTGGATAGCTAGGACAATGGATTTTAGTCATACTACATAGAGCTGCGGTTTCTACCGTTTCAAGGTTTATCAATGCTGGCTTCCTCCAATACTGTATGTAGGAGACATGCATTCCTAATAAAGTATATTGCTTTGTATATATGAGCTGTTTTTCTTGATATGCATTTTTATTTGTATATTAGACTTCTAAGGAATTTGATCCTTTGTATACACTTTTGTTTCACAGTTCTAAAGTGCCAATTTAAGATAATTTTGTGGTCTATATTTACACCTAAATATTTGACTCATGGCTTGATGCCTATTACTTGATTGTAAAGTTATATAAAATAAATTTAATCCTGGGAAAAAACAAAGATTTTAATGACAACTAATAACTTCACAATAATAGCAATAATGACATTATTTTTTTGACTTTTGACGATTAATTTGACGTACCAAAATGTCACTTTCCCCATTACAATCTGTCATCCATTTTATTTTAAGAAATCCGTGGGCTAACAGCACATGCGTAACCTCTGTAGCCATATTTTTTGAAATATAACCTTAAATTTGATGCAAATTTAATGATTTTAAACTTTAAATCGTGAATAATTTATATTTACTTTGAATTTAATGCAAACTCATTGAAATATCAACTTCTGTATATTCAAATTAATTCACATATACCCTAATACTAAAGGAATTTATATTATTATTCAATATACGTTGCATGAGACTCCGGGAGATGGCGCAGCTTGTATTGAACTTTTTGTTCAGTATGATATAAGTTGCTTAAAGGACTCAATTTTCTTATGGTGATGTGGACATGTCTGCCCCGTAGTGATGGGAACCAATGAGTTCGAAACTGGGCTAGAAGGCGGACATTATCCATAGGAAAAATGTCCACTTTTCCTTGTAGTTTCAGAATTTCTTAAACTCATATTAATGTTGGTGCATTAAATATGTGATAACATATCTCAAATTCAATGAACACTAGCTGTATATTTAATGTACATAGTCACCTTAAAGAGTAATGATCAAACTTTAAATTTAATTAGATTAATGTAAGAATTATTCAATTTAATGCATTATATTAAATGCATTTCATAAACATTTATGAAATTTGTTTTCAGCACATTTACCTTCAATTTAATGCATATCCTTTTTACAGTGTGGAGCGTTTAAATTTGGGAAGTTAAATTTGCGTGCTTCTTTTGTTCATGTTTGTTTCAATTATGTCTGGAAAAAATGTTGTACCTGTATGCACTAATGACGGTTTCTTTAAGAAACATCATTTTCCGAGAACGGATACAGAAATATTTAAAAAGTGGATATATAATATAAAAAAAGCCAAACTATTATCTTTAGAACCTTCCACAAGTTATAATTGCTACAGTTATACATTTTACTCTAGACTGTTTTGTAGAAGGGACAAAAATAGGCTTAAAACGAATTACTATTGCAACCAGGCGCGGATCCAAGGTGGGGGGCGGTGGGGGCGATCGCCCCCCCCCTCAGAGCTTTGAGTTTAGGAAAATGGACCCGATTTTTCCTCTTATACTATAGTTTATTCAAGAACTAGAGAGAGTAATAAATCATTTTTTACCCTTTTTCTCTTCGCAGACTTCCTGTGTTCTTTAGTCCGGTGTTTTTAGCAAAATTTGTTAGACACATATATTTTTCATAGGAATGGGTTAGAAATTTTATAATCAAAAATACCGGTCTATAATAATGGACTAAAACGTAGCCTTATTCTCTCAAAAAATTCTAAGTTATAATTTAAATACTTACAAAATACCCATTGTCAAAAATACTAAAAGTTAAACATATATAAAAAAATAAATTCGTCCATATAATAATAAAATATTTTTGGGGCTATCGGTCATTTTATTATTAACTAAAAACATTTTTAGGGTATTTGACGTTTCAGTTTATTTATTTCTTAAACCATCTGCAATTAAACACTAAAAAGGGTTTCAAATGTAATTATTTTTTTTATGTTGTAAATAAAATTAGACCTCCTTATTTTTATTTCTATTTTACTGATATCTTAATTTAATTTACTTTTACATATGGAAATATGATAGCACCAAAAAAATAAGATAAACATGTTAATACTACCCGCTTAAGAAAAAGACACAAACACAATAATAAAATAATAAAAAACTTTTTTTAGAATTAAATATATATAAAATTAAAGAGTGGGACACACTAAAATAAAAAACATATAAAAAAATAAAAAAAAACATATAAACAACATTAAACAATAAAATACAACAAAAAAAAATTTAAATAATAAATTGTGTTTACACTAGTAAACATTACGTATCTAATTCCTAATCAAATTGAGTGAAACTATCTTTGTTAAAATTAATTAGAATTGGTTCCTCTATCTCACCGATTATGAGATCGAGTTCTCACATTTCGTTTTATTCTTTTATTATATTGATTTTTCCCAATTTTCCGCAGTAACTTTATTCAAAAAAATCTTTCAAAAGTTTAATTAAATTACTAATCTTGTTAACTGTGTTATTTCTAGTAACAATACCTTTTCTTTTTAGGTCGATCTATAAAAACAGATTTTCTATCTTAGAATTTTGTAGATGATTGGGATCTGCTTCTCATAATAAAATGTATATACAACCCCTTTAATTGCAGTTTTCATCTCTTCTTCCAACGAGGTTTTTCGTTCGCCTCTGATCGAATGTGGCTTGGGAGTACTAACAATTCCAGTCGTTTTTTCTCCTTCAGTATTCGGTACATAGTAGTAGATTTTCCAACTCCTGTCATGTTGGAACATATCTCAACAGAGCTTTTAACAGTATTATCTAGATATTGATATCTTAAGGCGTCATTCATCGTAAGAGGTTTTTCGTTGAAGAAAAAATGCCCTGGTTTAATGATTTTGGAATAAATATAGAAGTGAAAGCCATGTCTTTTGGGTATCTCATTAATCTCAAATAATATATAAAAACAAACGCAAACAAGATAAATCACTAAGAACAAACTGTAAGTTGTACTTTGCTCACTGACAGAAATTAAATTAAACAATCAGAAATTTTATGTTGCAGTAAATTTATACAATATATTTAAATATAATGAAATATAATTAGATTTACGGCAGTTCTCAGTTACCTGCGGCACTGAAGCAGGTACGTTGGAGGTTTCGGTAACAGTTTTATTACTCTCTCTAGTTCTTGAATAGAGTATAGGAATGTGTATGCTTGCGATCGCCCCCGCCCCTCCTAAAAGTTTGAGTTCAGGAAAATAGAACCCATTCTGCTTTTTATATTAGGAATGAGTATACTGCTTGCACCTCCCCCCCCCCCCCCGTTGACAACTTGTTTCTCTTGCCATACTGTACTTTTGTGATATTACCGCCCCCCCCCCCAAAGAGAGGCTGGATCCGCCCCTGATTCCAACATTATATTTGTCTAGTATGTAACCTAACTTGGAATCTTTTCATTTTTTACCTATTTAAAGATAATTAAACAAATGGTTTATATAAAATTTGAAAGTTTTATTAAAATAATTTAACACGTAATAAATTTAAATAGGTTTCTTTATTAACCTTTAGGGCTTTTATAAGTATAAATATATTTAAAATCATGTTTCAGATGTTGAATCTCATGAAGTATTTCATTTTGGGGAAACCTTAGATGATTTGTCCCAACCATCAATATCTAGTCCTGTCATAAAGAAAACCGAATGTCCTAAAACATGAGAACACACACGCCAACCTTCGAAGAGAATGAACATACTAAAAAAAGCCCCATTAAAAAAAAACAGAGAAAGATACAAAAAATGTTCAATATTTTTTGATACCTATAAATTTAATATTTAAACAAATCTAATATAAATTTTTTATTCTCTTCTTCTATTAACTATATAAATTCTTTTTTTTCCATGGTTACGATGATTCAACAAATTGATTAAAAGGAATAAAAAAAAGTAATGAAATCAAAATGTCTTAAAAACTATTAGAAATAGGTATAAGACATATTGAACAAAAGTCATAAGTTTTAAAATGGTCTATATAAAGCTGTTAATAAAAAGGCTTCGAAATTACACGTTAAATCAAAAAATTTATTCGTATACAACGTGTTCTATTGACCAAAATAAAACTTTATACTGCGTTCGTTTCTTGTACACTCTGTAGAGTTCTAAATATTTTTAAAACGTGCCAATAAATCAATCATGTGACGCAGTAAATATAGTTTGTTGGTAAATATTACTTGAAAGGCATGAACTTACTTCATTCAATTCTTGACTCACCCTGTACTGTACTATTGAGTCGCCACTATGTATTTGAACCGTAAATTAACAATACATTTTAACAATCTTTCTTCCATTTTGATATAACAGGTCCTGCAGTAGACCATTCGAGATTTGTTGAATATGTGTTTTGACAATGATGGAGCTTTCTTCTTTATAGGCGGCGAACATATCTGGAAGGCAGAGATCTTCGTAGAGACGTCGGATCTTTGCAATTGATTCCATATTAGGTCTGTAAAGAAAATATATGTAAATATAAAAATAAGTATATATTTATATGTGTGGTAAGAACCAGCAAACCACTAAAACCAAAAATAAAACGCTAAAAAATAAAAGCCCTATACAATCTTACAAACAACAATAACATCATCATCCTACTAGCAGACAAAGAGAATGCCACTGTAGTTATGATCAGAGAAGAATACTAAACGAAGATTACAAAAATCCCCCAAGACTATCAAGTTAAACTACCATGGAGTGTCGGTATTCGAAAAGCAATCGGCTTAAGAAACCTAGGCCGCCAATGGGAAAATCGAAATCAACGGCGCACTAACGAGCATTTGGCCTCAAAAACCGGACAAAAAGGAGAAATGCAAACTAGACAAGTAATCATCGAAATTATTTTTTTTGTATACCTAAGTAACCGTACTATCATAAAAATATGATAAAGTGGCCCCTCCACGCAGCTACCCTCCGCACAGTTAACTGCAATCTAAGCTTCGTTCAATACGCACGCATTCGTTCTTGATAGATTTTTTTTAGACTTGTGTTTGGTGTTTGGTATTTTGTAAAGTGAATATTAAAAAAAAAAATTTTGTGATGGAATCTGAAGAACAAGGTATGTATTTAATTTTAATATATATTATTTAAAAATATAATGACTCTTTAGTATTCTTATGGACCTAAAACAATATGCAAGAAAATTTTCTATTTTTTGTTTTTCTTTTTAACTAATTAGTGTTTTTTGAAAATGTTCCGAGCTAGGTCGAGCTATAATTCTTTTTTTATAATAAACTATAGACATTAGCCATATCATAACAGTCAAAACATTTTCCACATGTTTCCACCTCTTCAAAAAACCGCTTTGAGTTCCACGGTTTTTTTTTGCAATAATTTTGGTTATTTTTTTTTATAATATACATATTTTTTTCTTATAGGTACAAATTTTACATCAAATGTTATTGAGGTATATCGTAAAACGATATACATACTTTTTAAATAAAGCACATCCAACACACTTGAAGATAAGGTATCATTTATGGAACATAAGGTTTGCGAAATGATAAAATGTCTCCAAAACGAGTACCATACCTTGTCACGATTTAAAACATTTTAATAGTGATTTGAAGAAAAGATGGATATCATTTAACTATACTGAAAAAAGATTTTTGAAAAAAAAACGAGAAATGGCTTAATACATCAATACCAGTACATAACTGGGCCACGAATTCTACGGGACGCCCAAGGAAGCATTTCCAAGAATTACATGATCGTAGTAAACGACGAAATACAAAAGAACTTCGCGAACAGGTACCTGTTGAGGAGCTTACCTATGCAGCCAGCGTACGTCAATGAATGTCTGGAAATGCCGCTGCCTCTAAACTTATAATAGATGCAACTTCAACACCAACAAGAGCCAAACTTTAGAGGAAGGTAATAAATACTGCTCAGAAACTGAAAGTAAAAACTTATACACCTGAACAAGCTTTGCGAATCTTTGTTGAAGGTGACTTTACAAGGAGGCAGTGGGAGTTGTTATACGATTCCAATAAGGGTATATTTCCTTGGTATACTCTAATTAGAGTAGCAAAGAATCTCTGCTATCCAAAACCAGAGTCAATCCGAGTTACGGAGGCGAGTGTAGAAGTTGTGCTTCAGGACCTACTTGATCACACAGTAAAGAGACTTTGTTTTTATCTTGAGATAGATTTTTTATGGGAAAACGTACAATTACCCTAAGTCAGCATATAAAACGATACCCATTACGTTTTTTTAATATTACTCCCCTCTCCCTCCCCACCCTAAGTCAGCGCCCCTTCACCCGATTGGTAAAGTAATGCCAGAAATGAAATTGGAGCACTTAAAAACATATAAAACGATAACCATTACGTTTTTTTAATATTACTGCCCTCCCTCTCCCCATCCTAAGTCAGCCCCCCTTCACCCGATTAGTAAAAAATGCCAGAAATCAACTTAGCGCCCTCAAAAATCCCAGGATACTGATTTTAACACGTCTAGAGTCAAAAACAACGGCGTTATTAATTTTGTCCGGTTTTTGAGGCCAAATGCTCGTTAGTGCGGCGCCCAGACATCGGCCAATGTTGTAGCATATTTTTGAATTTTCAGTTCTTTTTCCATACTCATTCTAAATAAAAAAGATATAGAAATGAATGAATAAAATACTTCTTTAAAAATTCTCTCCAAAATAGGAGGGAAATAAACTATGTTGTTCTATAGTTATACTACTTTCTGCGAGAGTTTATTGATTTCTAAAGTTATATGCGTTTATTTAAGACTCTTTTAGGGTCTACCTTCCATAATGTTCCTCCATGATTTTTCGTTGTGTTGGAGTTGCCCGCTGAAGTGCCACAATCGCCAACCACGAGCATCTTCCAGATTGGATGTCAGTGCCCTTTTTGCCAGTTAGTACTGGATCGCCAAAGCAGTCTAAGAAATCGTTCTATAAGAAAGAAAAAAATTAATATAGAGAAGGATTTTTACCCAAGTTTGAAACAAAGCCTTTTTTCACATAGATATTTATAATTGAATAAATAATTTTGAATTTCAATAATGTATATTCAGTTTAGTAATTTCAATTATCGTTTTTATTTATTAGCAAGATCGATTTTCGATAAAAAATAAGTAATATTCTTGTCCGACCCTGCTAAAACCGCCAAATTACTACTACACTAAGCTCCATCTAGTGATACGACAACATTATTAAATGATCATGGTGTCCTCTTGTCTCTCTCAATCGTCTCGATCGACTCATTGGAACGAATATTCAGTTGATAATAAAATCCAATAAATAGAAAAGTACTATTTTGTTCAATTAAACAATTTTTTTTATATATAAATTAGTATTTTGACATTTTATGCTTTGATTGTATTTCTTATTATGATTATTTTAATTTACCAGAAGCAAAATATCAAAATATCAATCCTATTCAAAAAATAAAAAATAATTTGCGTTGTTGCTTAACGCCCTCGCCACCTGCATTAGTTATTGCCACCACCGTCGGTGGTAGTACCATCGAATTAAACGTCACATCCGTTTCTACCTATTAGCGCGTACGTAACGAGTATTTTATGAATATTAGCTGCTATTTGGTACTTCCATTTATCTGTTTTAAATGCTCTAAAACTGGCAGCAACGGCATCAAACAAACCGACAGTTGCGCATTATAGAGATATATTTTTAAATCAGTAACAAGGAAACGAGCGCTACGAAAGAGAACTTTTATTATTATTAACAAGTGATCACTCCTAAAAGTAATATTTTATCGTTTGGAAGTAGTTTTTACCTCATTTTGGAAGAATTGGCCCATTTTTGATAAAATAGTCTCAACTTGACGATGCTGTTCTTCATCGTACATACCAGCCAAATACATTGCAAGAGCCACTGGTGTTTGTAAAAAACAATAAGTAACCTTGTAATGGGCAAGTGTATTGTATCTAAAAAAACAAATTACACCATCTTGAATTTTTATAAAATTATTGACTTAAATGATTATTTCAATGAAATGAAATGTTGTTAAAGACGCTTCTGGAGTTTTATATTCGAAATAAACAAATTATTGAGTGCAGCAATATGAATAACTCCAAAAAAAAATTTCTTAACATTGATTTGTGCATTATTTGCCAATAAAAAAAAAATGGCATAAATTTACCGAATACTGACCGAAATAGGTATCGAATACGAGACGTTGCCAATTTGCATCGGGATATTATGTTTTGTCACTTGGATGTAAAAACAAAAGAAGGCAAAAGTACATTATATTAAACTTTATGCATATAATTCTAGACTTAAAATATTTTATTTTGTTTCAAATATCTTTAAATAAACATTACTCTAATATAAAATATAATAATTAAAAGCGATTCATGTAATTCTAATATTTGTTCAAGTACTACATAACCAATGAGTACTTTAAAATTATACGCATAAGAAGAAAACCTTAAATAGTTTAAAAGTTAAAAATGGAAATCCAAAAAGAAAAACGTGGTCTAAGTAACGATAATATTGCAGAATGTAAAAAAGTTAAGCTTAATCAAGACTCAACAACAACACAGTTATCAACGAGGTGTTCTAACAGTTATGCGATTGTGTGACAGCATTTGAACATAGACTCCTACAAACGGAATATTCGGACTAGAATTGGCCATTCTGTCTACAATCATACTGCTGTCCCATATTGTAGCTATTTTAAGTACTTATAAATAATTATTACAAAGGCAATGGCTCGAAGACAAGGCTGCTAACTCGTTGGTCAGATGACATCTCTTGTTTGAAGTATTCGCAGCAGTGCGTCCGTGAATTTAATCACGTAAAGGTTTTTAATAAAATTAAACAAAACAAGTTTCTCAAAACACTTAAATCTATTAACAAAAATAGATAGGAAAAGGAATTATTTACAATGAGAAACTTAAAATTTGTAATGAATAACAATATCAAGATACTAAAATAACTGCTCGCATTGGTAAAAATGTAAAAGTCAATTTAGAAGATAAAACTTATTAATAGCTTTCTAAAATATTAAACAGAGAAAAAGAATAAAAACGCAAATTTATATTACTTAAACAAACAGTATTAAAGTCGCTAAATTCTCGAGTAAAGTAATACAAAATATTCCCTTAACTTCCCCAAAAGAAATACAAAAATAAAACAAAGAAAACCTTCATTCCCGACAAACAAACACTTCATGTAATTACACTACTCTTAAAAGTCGTACCGATTGCCTTAAATGAATTCCAAACTGTAACTAAAGTTTAGTATTTCTTAAAAGGCCAAACTTGTATCCCCTCGGCACTCCCATGGAACCCTGTAACCATCAATTTGATTTATGAAATTTAAAGGGCGTTGCATACATAATTCCCGAATTGGCTTCTGGGAGTCTTAATCTCTTATATAAAAATCAGTTAAAGAAACTAATCTACGTCTTCCTATAATTAGAAGATTAATCGATAACTTCCGGGAAAAAAACTGATCGCCATTTTATTCATTTTCCTATATTTAATTTATTCCTTCTTGCAATGAGGAAAAATAGTGGCTATACGAATTTCCTTGTACAAGTTGTCAAACGATATATTATATTATAGTGAGTTTATTTGATCATTCTTTTGTTTCCTAAAATCTCTTCAATTTTAATTACATAGCCGAGGTAGAATTTCTTTAACAGATTTGTTTAAAAATATTAAAACAGGGTCTTTTATGTCGTCATAAATTCACTGAGTTTATATATTTAAAAAAAAAACATTTGAACGACTCAAAGATAATAAAGTTGAGATTATGCTTAAGTATGATAACTGATTTATTTTTCCTTTAGACTTTCTTGGGTGGTTATAAAAAATTATATACTATCCTGTTCCTAAGGATAAAATCTATCCACAGAGTAATTATTTATTTACTCATTTTAGCAGAATATACTTCACGTTAAACACTATAAAATTACTACTGTTTGTTCCATTAAAATAGATACTTACAAATATATTATTTACAAGAAAATATCCTACAAAGGTAATTATGAATTGTATGAGATGGAATCATGTGCACGTGCTGAAAATTTATAAAAAACTTTCCGATTATTTAAAGATCATATCTATAACAAAACTGTATAAGCTTATTCGCCAGAAAGTTTATTAATTTTAATAGTATAAAAGAAAATATATGGAAACTAATAAAATTTAACAAACCTCAGCGACGCACAAACACATGCAAAAATAATTACAATAACTAAAATTCCTTATACTATTTTATTGTTTAGTTTATGATTAGATGAAGAAAGGACTAGAAAGGAGAAGAATTTCGTGGCTCAATGATCTACGAACATGATTTCCAGCGACACCTACCAGAATGTTTCTTACGGCAGTCAACAAAATTTTGAACTGGGGAACGTGAAGTGAACGGTGAAAAGGTGGCGAACGCGTATTCTTGAAATGTTCATCATTCATATCCTCGGTCGCCCGGTGGAAGGCAAGCGAACGGTGAAACATGCGCAAAGGAAATGTCAGCCGCTAAATGACATATTTAACGCACGGATTTCAAAAAATAAAATAGTATTAAAATGTTTTATTTCATTTTTGGTTCTTCAAAATAACTCATCATTAAAAAAAATAATATGTTGACGAACCATTTCATTAAGACGTTTTATTTTTTGAATAAACAGTTGAAACGTTAATTAATATCCTTAGAAAGTTGAATATGTCTCACAAATATTAGGTAAGGTAGGTTTGGATTACAGACATATTATTTATTTTTTTATTACAGGAGATTCTGTGCATAACTTAGTTGTATGAGCGTGCTATTTAAAAATGTTTTTCTAGGGCCAGTTCTGATTATGGATTTAACATAAATACTTGTGTCCATAACAGCCGAGTATCTTAATTTTAAAGTTAAATCTAACATAATTCTTTTCACGACGCAACTTATAATAAATTTGAGAAATAACAATTTGTAAGCTATCTGAAACTTTTATTTAAATAAGTAACAACTTTTATATTTAAATTATATTAACTACAGCACTTAACTTAATTAGACTATGTTAAACACTAAACGACACTACAATTAAATAAATATTATGATTATAATTTATCGGGACATATAAATATGAACCCTATAGACCAACGAATGAGGTCCTTCAGCATAAAAACCTTATTTATGGTACATTTGATCTTCAAGCCTCTACAAATCTTTATAAAATAAAAAAAACTGTATTAAAAGTTGAATGTGAGATCCACCAGCATCTGTAATGGACGTCTTCTGTTTGGCCTTTGGTTTCGGTCCCTGGTCTTAAACATCTTGCATTAAGAGGCTGGATATTTTGTGAATTCATACAATAAATAACTGATTGGATAGTTTCCGTAGTGGATTGGGATGATGGCTTTTAGTCATACTACGTAGAGTTATAATTTCCACCGTTTCAAGGTTTATCAGTGCTGGATTTCTACAATTACTGTATATAGGGGGAATGTATTACAATTGACGTCAGTATATTACTTTGTATATATGAGTTGCTGTTTCTCTTGATATCGCTTTTTCTTTATATATTACAATCCTAAAGTACATGGCTCTTTGTATATATTTTTGTTTAACAGTTCTAGAGTGTCAATTTAAGATAAATTAAATCCAGGCAAAGTACAAATATTGTAATGGCAATTAATAACTTCACAACAATAACAGCAACTGCACTATTTTTTTTTTACTTTTGACGATTAATTTAACATACCAAAACTAATTTTTGTTTAAAATGGCGACAAAACATACCACGGACATTTTCGGTCTGACAGTTCAATTCAATCTGTAATCCATTTTATTTTTTGAAATCCGCGGGTTTTAGCACGTTCATATCTGGCAACATTGCCTTTTCAAGAATACGGTTTTACTGTTTAAAGTTCACATCGCCATTCACATCACCTTTCACATCACACTTTCGAGGATACGGGCCCAGGATTATCGCCAACATCCAGAGTCGATAGACACTTGATAAAGAAGAAGACGAAGACGCTATTCTGTAGTAATCGGTGTACATACATAAAAATATTAATGCAGTCCAATTGAGAATAATCCCCTTTTTAGAATTCAGCTAAGAAACTGTCCAAAGAAGTTTTAAAAATAACAATATAGAAACATATGTACTTAGAATGTTATATTTTCAGTTCTACGTGCTAGTGTAGAGTGGATAACGTATATGTCAAATACGAGCGGAGGACCTACGTAATTCTGTAACAAAAATTAGTATGTTTTCTTAAGATCATGTTTAAAATACTTTAATACGCGTACTTTGATTGTATAATTTTTTATAATCGTCAAGGTTCCAACTAGAACAAGTCGAAAGTTCAGGACATACATATTCTAAGACCATGATCCATCGCTGATCGTTATCAAAATATCCCTTAACAAGTTAGATCCGCGATTCCTATATACTTAACTTACCTACTCATTGTGAACATTTCAAGCTTGGGGTTTCCATTAGGGTCCATAAACATGACATCTATACTTTGACCAAGTGCAGTTTTGTAAATGCCGTTCTGGAGTAATTCCAGTATGCGGACATAAGCTGGATGATCTCGAAAATACCTGAAAAATGTGTATATTGATATATAATTTAAGCCTAAGTAATTTATGCTAATTAAATTCCATAGGAAAAATTGTGGATTATTTATATATTGTCCCAATTTCCCTTTTATTGAATAAATTTTAATTATTGAGACGTTTCTTGCTAAGAAAAATAGTTTATTTAAACATATTGAGTTTTTTTATCTTATTTCTCATCAAATCGGCTTATATCACTTCTGAAAACCTCCTCTTCATGTCTGTATAGTTTTATAGAAATCAGTTAAGCTGTTGCGAAGATTGCCACATATCGACAGATAGACAGACAGAAAAAACACAGTCTATATCATTCTTGAAAGCCTCCTCTTCATATCTGTTAAGTTTTATCTATATCGATTCAAGAGTTAGGAAAATTAGCGCATACCCACAGACAGACACACAGAGAAACAGGGAAAAGCAGCTACTGAAAATCTCTTCTTCATGTCTGTAGAGTTTTATCGAAATTGGTTCAACCATTTCGAAATTAGCTCGTACAGACGGACAGACAGACAGAGAGCGAAAAGTAGTCTAAAGTACTCGTGACAACCTCCTGTATAAGTCTATAAAGTTTCATCGAATTCAGCCGTGTCGAAAATTAGCAAAAACAGAGTGAGAAACACTTCAATTTTATTTATATGAATAGATTATTGAAGAGAAACCGACGACAAAAATTGTTTACTAAATATGTAAAGTTTTTAACTTTTTCTTGTATGTTGGGAAGTATCTTTTCCCTTTAAATACCAGAAGTAATCACCTAACATAGCTTTCGACAACCTTCATTCAATTCCTCAAGCCTTTTTACATCTTGGTGAAACCTCTCTCCTTGTTTATCACTCACAGCTCCAAGATTTTAAGGTAAAAAAAGAGAAATGGAACAGTAGCAAATTGTTCTCTAAGAGTTACATATTTTCCACCTAAAAAGCCTATTACAACAGCTTATATATGTTATCCATGCGTCTAGCTCTTTGTCATCCAGCTGTTGATTTAAATTTTGGTCTTTCATTCACAATTTAAAAATTTACCATTTTTATTCATTGCCTTCACGAAATTTTTCGTTATGCCGAGCTTTATATTTAGGAGAGATAAAATAACGTCTTTGAGATTAATTAAAGGAATGTATTTCACATTTAATTTATCACACAGAAATTCTGTTCATCTTGACTACTCTTTTATCAAAAATAGTATTTATCGGTAGTCCCCCTGTCCCACATACAAAGAAAACAGCAGTACTTAGTGAATTCATCCTGCAAACCAAGTAATATTACTTTCAGGTCATCACACATTTTCCAATTAAAATCTTTGTATTTTATTAAATCCAGTATTGATTTCATATTTTCATATGTTTCTTTTAACACAGTTGAATAAGCGATTGGTAAACGAAAATAAAATTTCCATCGTTTTCGAACCTCAGTAACCAAACGTCAATCCTTTGTTTCATACGGAACTTTCAACTCGCCCATCAAAGAAAAGGGTGAAAATTTTGGATCTTGATTGTCAACCTTCATGTCTTCATCATTGATATCTTCAGCGCTCAGCATATTTAGCTCTACAGTTTAACTTTCATTATGAGGCAAAGAAGGAGGATTGTTTTCACTATGAACTATTGGTTTTGACACAGAATTTACAGTAAGGTACTCAATATTATGCTTTATTTTCTTCGAAAATCCTAGTATATCGACCATTCACAAGTAGTAATCATTAATTATTACTGGATTCGAGAGACCACAGACTCACAAATGGCATTGATGTTTTATTTCCATTCAACCAGGATAGAAGAGTAACATAAGCACAACAGTTGCTGAATTCAGTGCTCATCTTGACACACGATACGTCCAAGAAATAGGAAATACGTATTACATACATTCTCAGATACTTTTTTCCATGTGAAATAAGAATGTCCTTTCAATACTCGTACCCAAACTTGTTTGAAGAATTTTTGTACTGACGACGGCCACTTGTTTCGGTATTTATCTTGAGAAACTATGCAATTACGTTCACAAGTAGTTAATCACAAAGATACTAACATGCGGCGGGTACCTAAAAACAAGATGTGATAGGAACATTGCCTACATTTCTTAACTGAAATCAGTAGGACACCCTCAAAAATAATCGGAAAGGTACATTTTGTAGATTTTATTATTCGCACAGAAATCCAGTAAATTAGCATTATTCCCTATGGATATATTTAGGACCCGGTGTACTTTTTTATAGTTGTCTGATATAAAGTATTATATTTCCTATTAAAAATAAAATTATCGCATAATTAAATTGGCAAAGTAGGTCCCAACATGTTTCCTTGTCCTTTTCATTTTGTAGATATATTTTAAGTATATAAATCAACTTTGCCAAATTATTAACTTATTGAAATGATTATTGGCTCAAAATCGACTATCTTAATTTTATTCAATCTTAGGTTATATAATTTTACTTTCCAGGACTCCTTCCCTTATTCTATATAAAATGTAAACTTGCTTTCTTAGTAGAGCATAAAATGCAGTTTCGAGCATTATTGTATCATTTATGGCACTCAGACCAATTTCTGATTGACAGTGCCAACAGGGTTTTCCCCTTCTAGTTTCAGAACTATCCAAAATATCATCCTGAATCATTACGTAGGTCAGCATCTGAAACAAAAATAGAATTCAACATACTAACAATACTCTATGATGTCCAAACTTCAATACTCTAATTTCCTTACATGGTTTAATAGGTAAAGGATAATGAC
The DNA here is from genome assembly GCA_034092305.1 of Diaprepes abbreviatus. Taxonomy (NCBI): domain Eukaryota; kingdom Metazoa; phylum Arthropoda; class Insecta; order Coleoptera; family Curculionidae; genus Diaprepes; species Diaprepes abbreviatus. The sequence goes on from JASJET010000105.1 coordinate 8,380,182, forward strand.
CAGCATACTTGTCTTTGCAGAACCTTATAGTACGGTGATTTTTTATAATAGGAATAGTACATTGAGAATTATAACACTACTGATTACCAACTCAGCTAACGCGATATTACACCTGCCGTCTACCAACTTCCAATATCCTGCCGACATACCTTGAAATTTTATGGTTCATATATCAGTTGTTTCCTGCTAATGTTGCTCTCGGTCCGATACAGCTCCACTGACGAGATCATGAGGTGATTGAAACGCATATGGAGAGAGGACCAGAGCGATATTTGCAGGAAATAAACTGTTTGTACATATATTTTTCATATTCTCTGCCTGAAAGGAGAATTACATATATAACAAACTAAAATTTATTCTGTTTCAAATTTTACACAAATTATCAAAGAGGTTCAACCAAACGTTGTAGTTCAGAATCTTCCAAATATTAATTTTTTAGAGTGGTTTGGTATTGATCTTTATAAAAGTCTTTCACTGATTGCACTATAAACTATGTGATAGATGCGTCATAAGACTTAAAGATATAATGCCATAAAAATTACTTACCATTTCAGAACACCATGCTAAAATAGTTGCTAACTTCATATTTTCTGGAGTAAGTTTCTTTGGATCTTCTAATAACATGTAGGATGAGATTAGCATATGACCACCAAATTCTTTGAAAATGGGTATATTGTATTGTACTAACTAAAACAAAATTTTTTAATGGTACCGTTTGGCTTTCCAAAGGGGGTTATTAAAAAGGCAAGGTCTATGTGTTAACATAGTTAGATATAACATAACACAGTTGAGACGATGAAATAAAGTATAGGGCAAGCTATTGCAGATCTTCGGCAGGCAATCTGTCACAGCGTAATGGAAAATGTTTTTTAAAGAGCAAAACCCTGGCAATTTAACATATTTTGTGCAGTAAGAAATGATGAAATAGTAAAACTACATTTTTATGAAGAAAATTTTAATGGTAATTCACTAACAATATACCAAATTATGTCCTCATTACGTTGGCAGAAAAATAATATTTAAGTATTTTAGAAGAGTTAGACAAACAATATTTAAACAATTTACCTCTGGCGGAACAGAGGTAAATTTTTGGCCAATACGATGGTGCTCCACTACGCAGAACCGTTGCTGTTACCAACTACTTACACAAAGCAATATTTTATGACAAGTTGATTGCCTACAATGGACCTTTTTTATGGCCTTCTCGTTCTTTTAATTTGATTGTCTTAGAATATATATACATCGTTTATTATAATCTAGTGACAACGATGGAGGACTGTATGGCAAGTGTAAGGGACGCGTTCGAGAGTGTATCTCTAGATTCAATTAGAGCAGAAAGCTTTAATAAACTAACTCGGCGATGCGAAAAATGTTCAGAGTGAAAATTTTGAATATTTATCAAATAAATTGTTTCACTCTGTTTAGCATTTTTACAATACAAACATGTTAAATTCTTCTCTCTCCTTCTAGAAGGAAACGAACTTCAATTAAACAATGAAGGCAATAAAGGCTTTCATATGAGAGATATTACTAGTTATGTTGAAGCCTGTAAGAGCCATTTTTGACATAAAATTTAAAATATGTCAAAAACAGTTAGACTTACGTATAGGATATTATGCAGAAAATGTGTCTATAATTTTGTATAGAAACTGCCAAATTTTAAAAATTTTCCAAAGTCTATTTGCCGAGAAATCGATGGCGGCTTTTCATCGTGGGACACCCTGTACAAACATTAAATTAGCCAATTACTAACAGAAACTAAATGAAGAAAAATAGAAATGTTTAATGATCTGTTAATATAATGATACGATAAAATAAATATAGTTGAATGTCATTTCCGTGAAAGTAAATGTAGATGACATTTTTAACGGTTTGTTTTTCTTTATCGGTTATTTTGCCGAACAGAGCAAATGTCTCTTTTCTTACATTGATCGTTTTATTAAGATTGCCAAACATATACATGTCTTAATTTTGCCAGAAATAAACTCAAAATTATTATTAAGGAAGACCAAGGTTATATTAAGACTATTTTTGCTAATAGTAGGGGAGCCCAAGAGGCTAAATGAGTAGTTACTCGAGCGTTGTGGGGACCTATTGGATTGTGAAGATTAGATGCTAAATAGAAGAAAATTTTATATGATGCATACATCATCCAATACTGGTGGGGGAAGCGAGTATAAATTTTCAAAAATGTAAAAAAAACAGTCACAAAGACATACTCGAGCACGTCAGACATTAACAATGTATACACGCAACCTGTTTCTGGTAACGGAGGGATGTTAATCTGATGGCTTGCTAGATGGGGGTAGCCACACGAAGGGGTGGAAAAAATTAGAAAAAAAAAGTTATTCGAGCGCGTAAGATATTCAGGGAGAATGTTCAGTGAACCCTTAAAGATGTCCTATTAGAAAGACTGACGATTTTGACGCAACTAAAACTCATAGCCGATTTTTGAAAGTGTAAAAAAACTTGACCTTGAAATACTCGAGCGCGTCAGATTTATATTCAGTCGGTTCAGCATGATGTCCTTATCGTGTAGACCTATAATCTGACAATTGTGTGGAGGATTTCTTTAAATCTGACAGTCTAATTTTTTTTTATTAATTAACCGAATAATTTCAATGAACAGCAAATAATATATAATGTCATAGAAAAATATATACATGTACAATTTTATCATGCATTTTAGGAGAAGAATGTTGAATGAAAAAAAAATTCAAAAAGAAGATTCTTTCATCATCGGTGGAATCGGGAGTTCGAATGAATCACTTTGGTCATTTTCATCTACATCTTGCGTATCTGTAATCAGAAATGGTTATGATATTTAACAATATTTAATTTATTTCATGATATTATTAGTATTTTAAAAAGAAAACATACCTGAATCTGGAGTATTCCCTAAAATGTCAGGTGTTATGACAATATCTTCATATGCTTCTGGGAGTTGATTTCCAACGAACCAAGTCATCTCCAACTTTCCATCCACATTTTTCCACCCGAAATCTGTTGGTGACATCTCAGTGACGATTCGAAAGTGGGTATTCCTCCATAAGCATGCGATGTATTGCGTTCGTAATAATTGTTGCCGTAGCTCTGATTGGCATGGGGGCAAGTTACAAGCGTCATAATAACACTGCGCGTGATATCTGTCACTTAATGATGTTTCCTCTGAAATTTCAATTTCAGTGTAGGTGCTGCGTAATTTTCTTCAAACTGGCTTGGTTAGGCGATATTCCAAAATCACCACGAATTTTTTTAATGTTTCTGGGGTAAATTTTATTAATTTTTCATGTAATTCAACAAAATACACAGTTCACTCTTTTGTCACTATTATCACTCATTGTAGTAATATATATATAAAACTTATTGTATTTAATTCACTAAACTTTTTGAAAATACAGTAAACAAACATTATACATCTAAGAGCACAAACGCGTTGTTGTGATCAGCTGGAATAACATCATGGCGGCAGAAAGTAGTGTGGGGACGGTGCGAGAGAGTGAAAAATAGAGACAGAGTGAGAAGGGGAGAGAGGCGCGGTGTGGAAAATACATTATTCTCAGCACCTGCACGTACTACACTTGATTGATGAAATTAGCTTTTTGGGCTTGCGAAAATCGTCAGATTATATTATTTCCGTAATCCTTACATGATTTGATATGTCCAGGTGACGTTTTTTTTGCAACTTTGTCACTCGCTCATTTTGTTATGTCACGCTAAAATCGTCAGAATATTGAAATGTACACTTTTCTGCATGTAATTAACTTACCTTGTCTTAATCTGACGAGCTCGAGTTACTTTAAGGATCGATTTTTTTTACAAATCTGATCGGCTGCCCTAGACCCACCCCCCCTATATTTAAGGTTCATAACAGGTCGATAGTTCGTAACAGGGTACAAACTTTCTTCCTTTATAGTATTCTGCCGAGCTTGCATAAATCCCAAAATCCCCGCTTGGACTCCCCTACTATAAATATTAGCAATAAAAGCTACAGCAACAAAATCTAACTACAACTGAGCACGGAAAATTTTTAAAACAATAAAAGCAATAAAAAATGGTAACTTTTTCTAGTTTTCTAGTTATATTATGAAAATTATTGAATGGGTTACATTACTTTCAATAGACCATGTGAAGATAATTAAAAAATCTATAAAAAGTGTTTTTATACTTTATCGGACGATTTTTTATCGAGAAAAGTCGGAAGAATGTATGCCTTGTTTTTAAACTAATATCTTTGTTAAATTACAATATTAAGCGAAAATTTTTCGGAAAATGAGTTTATTATATGTACTTTAAACAAGAGAGAGATTAAATTTGTCGCAGTAGTAGTTTTTATATAATTGCAATGTGAACAATTTAGAGCATTTTTTGTCAGTGCAACTGATATAACCTCACAGGTCCGATTTGAGTTTACCAAACGGATTCTGAGTGTAAAGATTTTGAATTACTATCTTAGATTTTCTTATAAATTTGTAAAAATATGAGTCAAAATTTCTGAAACCGGCCAATAAAAATCGACTAGTTAATTTTCATGAAATTTTTTGCAGATTTCTGAAGCCTTGCACGTCAAAGTTAGTGTCTTAAAACATTTTCTCAAAAAATTTAAATTTTTCAAAAAGTTATAAACAAATGAATTTCTAAGCAACATTTTATTAAAATTGCGATATCTTGGTTAATATTTAATACAAGTTGATGAAATTTTTATGGTATATTCATAAGTAGTAACGGAATCGAATAAGAGATAATTTAAACCGAAAACTTGTAATTTGTTAATAAACAAATAATTTTGCAATAAACAAATAACAGTTTTACCAACTTCTCCTTATGCTACAAAAATTTTCTTTTCACATTTGCATTCCTTAAACTCTAGCCTCGATAACTGTGAAGTGAAATTTTGGTGATCTCAACTTGGAAAAAAGTTATGAATTTTTAAATATTATCATGAAGACGCTTGAATGCGGCCGAGGCGTGCGCGCCACGTTGCATCATGCGAGCGATACCTACAGTACAACGTATACTTTTCTCCCCTGGTTTTAATGTTAATGTTTATAAGTTTATAAAATAAAAAATATCTCATACACACATGTTTCCACTTCTCATTTATTATTTTACAGCTTTATCTACTTTCAATATAGTGCTTTTTGTACATGTTGAAAAAATCTTACATTCTATAGAATTAATATTAAATGGCTTAAAGCAATGAAATTGGCATATTCCTTTGATGGTTTGAGCTGTAGAGAAACGTTTCTTTAGATATTCTTGTTGCTTTTTATATTCATCTAAAGTACAAAAATCCAAATCAATTGTGTGAAAAAAGTTGCTTGTCCATTCGAAAAGTTTTTGTGTTGTAACAATCGTTGTATCTTGTAAGCTAGCATGATATGCATTCCTCTTTAAGCAAACATTTTTTATTTGAATAAAAATTAAAAATAATGAAAATATTAGCTACTACTTACTGTTTCGTGCTGACGTTTGCCATTGATTTTGACCGATTTAAAATCTTTCACTCCTGGAATTACTCGACTAACATCGTCAGAAAAGTAAAACTCTTTGACTTTTATCAGGTTGAGCACAGTAGCCTTTATCCTTTTTTAACATTTTAGCTGAAGCAACTGTATGTCTGCTTAAATTAAATATTTTTGCAGTTTTTCTAATAGACCACTGTATAGGTATCGTTGTCAATAAAATTATTTTTTTCTGTCATGTTGATGTTCGCGACAATGCAAGTTTGAAATCGCTGATCCAACTATTACAATCCACATCATTAAAAATATTTGAACTATTATTATTAAAAGATTTTCGTAGAAGCTCGTAGTCTGTATTTGATAGATTTAAGCTTAGTTTTTCGGTAGGAGGAGCGATTAATACTTCTTGTAACGCAGTTGCAAGTTTTAGTTTTTTATTCTTATTATCCATAGATTTAATACAAACATAATCTTCATCTTTTTCCGAGAAATCTAATTCTATTTCATCTTCAGTCTGCGAATTAGCTTTTGTTTGCAAGCTGCTCTATTTGATTTGTTGTTGATCTATTTATTTTTTGGAACTGCACAGAATCTTTTTTTTTTTGATATAACTGTCTTTTACATGAAATACAAACGAATAAACCAAAGAAATCACTTAACTTTTCATCGCATTTTTCAGACAAGAAAGATAATTTATTTTTTACACTATTGTGACCTTTTTTTGAAAAAGATTACAACACTTTAGCGGTGGTGTCATGATAATAATTAACAGATCACTGCCAGCGAAGTAGCGAATGCACATTGACGTGTGTTATATACGATTTGCATAACATGTAACAACACAAGAGCTCAGAATTATAAGTAATAAAAACTCAACTAAATCGATTAGGCATGACAAATAAACATATTTCTTTTCTAAATAATAATGTAACTACAAATTATTTAAAATAAATTAATTAGATTGTAACATCATTCGCAACATATATATTTAAAAACGGTTATAATGAAAGTAGATAAAGCTGTAAAATAATAAATGACAAGTGTAAACATGTATGCATAAGGTATTTTTTTATTTTATAAATTTATAAATATTAACATTAAAACCAGGGGAGAAAAGTATACGTTGTACTGTAGGTATCGCTAGCGTGACGCGGCTCGGCGCGGCCGCATTCAAGCATCTTCATGATAATATTTAAAAATTCATAACTTTTTCCCAAGTTGGGATCACCAAAATTTCACTTCACAGTTATCGAGGAATGCAAATGTGAAATGAAAATTTTTGTAGCACGAGGAGAAGTTGGCAAAACTGTTATTTTTTTATTGCAAAATTATTTGTTTATTAACAAATTACAAGTTTTCGGTTTAAATTATCTCTTATTCGATTCCGTTACTACTTATGAATATACCATAAAAATTTCATCAACTTGTATTAAATATTAACCAAGATATCGCAATTAAAAAAAAAAGTTGCTTAGAAATTCATTTGTTATAACTTTTTGAAAAATTTAAATTTTCAGAAAATGTTTTAAGACATTAACTTAGACGTGCAAGGCTTCAGGAATCTGCAAAAAAATTCATAAAAATCGACTAGTCGATTTTTAGTGGCCGGTTTCAGAAATTTTGACTCTATGCTAAAATAGCTTCCGAACATATCGTGATACGCGTGAACTCGCGTCCCGAGCCGTGCAAAGCAGAGGTAGTGAGAAGTTACAAACGGCGTAGGAGAAGAAAGCCGTAGACGGCATACATCAGGCGCTACGACTATATTTCATATGTGGACATGCATCTCATAAGATAAATAATAAATAAGTAAATAAACGGATATACTTTTATTTCAAATACATTTTTATGTATATTTAATAACATCTTATTTAAACGTAGTTCAAAGTATATATGAAATCCGTGTTTTGTGAGTACATTTTATATATATTTTTATTTTTTTCAAGATATGAATTTGGCTTCACATCATTTTAATGGGCTCAGATGGAATGTTATTTATCCAATCTTGACTGACCTTTGATTGCAAAGAGATATCACGATACAAAATTATACGGTACACATTGCCATATTTAACTTTGGTTTTACCTTAACAAATCTAAGCATAACATCACGCAATTCTTGATTTGTTCCGACATCAATCAAGTGTCTCACGATATCTGGAAACATTGCCATAATACCTTTGAATTTTTCTGTGGAGACCAAAGTATTGACATGTGGAGGTTCTATTTGAGATGGTTTGATGGTGAACAAAGCCCTGAAAATCAAAAACAAACATTAACCGACAGATTCTCAAAAAAATTTTAAGCCGAGTATATGAGCATATTAGTGATTTAAAAGATGTGTTTTAATAGCAACGTCATATGTAGTATTAGAATATAACTGCAATTATTGGAGAATATATTTTAGAGTCTCCAACGTCAAAAAGAATCCCCTTATAAGATATCTGGATGGTCAAATTATCTCTCTATCACAGTCGAGTTTCTTTAGAGACGGAGCTATCTTAAATGCTAATTACTACTGAGTGGTTTGTTTGAAATAGGCGAAATACCCATAATCACAATTTTACAAAATTCTTTAAATATAAAATAAATAAATAATGTCCTTATAATACCAAAGAGTGTAAATACTACCACATATAGTAATTTTTTAGAATATGACAAACTATTGTGCAGTCTAGCTTTGAAGTTTAAGATTTCTAAACAGTATAATAAACTATTCAATCTGACAACATTGTAAATCGCTTTGACGCTAACGTGCAATCAAGGAATAGGTGACAAACGACATTTCTGTTTTTGACGTTACGTCGGTTTAATCATTTTCCCATGTTTTCTGAATTTTTGTGGTTATGAAAGTCTTTTTGTGATAGTTTATTTAAAAATTATATTTTCAGTAAAAAACGTTTTAATGTCGTGTTTAAACTGTTGCCTGTATTTATTCTCCTTTCAAACAGTTAAAGAAAAGGATATATACAAACAGTTTATTTCATGCAAATACTACCCTGGTTCTCTCTCCATACGCGCCTTGACCACCTAATGTCAGGGAGCTTTATTAAACCAAGAGCAACATTTCTAATATATATATATATATATATATATATATATATATATATATATATATATATATATATATATATTTCTTTCTCTACATTTCTTAAGTTAAAGTTGCAGAACGCGTGAGAAGTTATTGTTGGAGCATTGGATTTCGCGCCGCGCCACGATCTTCCACTCTCGCCCCCAGTAATGCTAGGATTGGTTGCGAAGAAATATCTACTAGCGTTACTTTCGGGAATCTCAGTTTCATTAGGTATAGAGTTAAAGAAATTGATTAGTTTCTTAACCGAACCGAATACGACCGATGAATCGGAATTATTATTTTCCAAAGTTCTATTATTTATATTTTTTGTCCTGTCAATTCCTGTCTTGTGTGTCAAGTCCGGTGTGCTCATTATATCGGCGACCGGTTTTCCGGCCGCAGACGACCCTCCTTTTCCACCCGAGTGACTTGGATAGCCACTCGCCTCATTGGACACGGACTAAAATATTTTTGGGATGGACATTGTTAAGAAAAATTTTTTTAATTAATTATCTTTTGTTTAATATTGCAGAATATTCTGGGAATTTTACAGGCAAGAAATATCTAATCACGGTGGGAATTTTTTTTTTGTATTACTTGATTTAATTAATAATTGTCAGTCCTGTATATTTTGATTTTAACAAGTTGGAAATTTGTTATTTAAAAAAAAATTGTCAAGTCAATAGTTGTCAGTTATAGGCCTTTATTTATAAGTTGTTAAAAATAAAAACCGATGTTATTTTATTTTCAAAGAAAAACGAAAATTATTTTTTGATCAACCCCCGTATTTTCCCAAGAATTTTTAAAAGAGCTCTGAACGCAGATGTTAATAATAAATAATTAATCTAAAGACAAACGGCGTCCCGTTAATCTTTTACCAAATAATGTTTATAAGGTTTTTATAAGAATATTTGATTTACAATAAGAATAGTTAACTAAGATTTAGTTAACTATGAAGAACTGAAACTTAATTCTATCACAAGATCTAAGGTTTTAGCAAAGCTAATTGAAATTTCTAATGGAAAATTCCAAGCAAGTTTTTGTTATGAATTTAAAATATAAATTTAAGTTGTTAACAAAATTAAAATCAGTTAAAATTATTAGATTTAATCTAACAGAAAATATTAATATGTTTTCAGATTTTACAAAGTTGGAAATGTTTTAACTCTTCTATCATACTCTAGATTTAAACAACAATAGATTTGTCTGAAGGCTGTTTATGGTCGATGGGGGAGACGCTTTTTTGATGTTTGACAGACATAAACATATTTACTTATCTTGTCTTTCAGTTTAATTGCTTGTCATGACTTTTTTCGGTGTTTTTAAGTGTTAAAAATTACTATAAATGCGAAGTTTACAATTAATATTAACAAAAAGATTATTTAAAAACTTATTTTTATCGGTAAATATTGTTAGATTGTTTACATATTGAAAATAAAAATAATAAAAATTTAGGCAACCATATATTCATACTTTGTTTTCAGAATTGACGTACCCAGGGGTATGTTCGAAGGACGTACCGATGATTCTCGTTTAAATAATGCAATTAGAAAAGGATAGCATAAAATCGGTATGTCTGTACCAAGAAATTAAATATCTACTGTTTATCAACACTTTTTCAAATATAAATAAAAATATTATTACGTTATTCAGCGTTCAAACAACCGGGCCCTAGTTCTGACGTTATGCTACTTCTACAGGGGTATGTTCGAAGAAAAAACTATTTATTGCAAAATATTGACAAAATGGTGGAAGTGAAATATAATATAATTTTTTAAGAAACGTATTAAGTTTAGAACTAATTATCCACAAAAGGCTAATTGGTTAAATATTGTTGTAATTTAATTATCGGATTTAAAATTATAAAATCCTTAAAGTTTAGATCATGTGATTTCTAATAAATAAATAAAATAAAATAAAATTCTCAAATTTATTATTAAAAGAAAAGTGTAAAAGTACATTTGTTTTATGTTGCATCCGGCAACAATAATAATAGCTGTAATATTTAATTAATTAAAACAAAAAGCAATAAGCCTTTTTATTTTAAAAGTAAATAATTAAAAGTTATTAATTATTAAAATAGGATCAATGATAATCCTTTACAATAAATAATTATGAGCGGCAAAAGCTCATTTACAAAAACAGTTAGTTTTTTTTTTATTAAAAATAGTAAAATCAAAATCAGGATAAGGTTTAAATATTTCCACTACGGAATATTTTATGAAGTGGCCGGGTTTTTTTTCCTAGGCCGAGAATGTAAAGATATGCAATTCAACGGCGTTCCGAGTCTGGTATTTGTCCATAACAGTTTAGGTGCGCGTGCACCCCAAATACAAGTTTGATAGTTATTTTAACGGAAAGTTTTTAGATTTGAAAGTCACAAATTTATTTTAAAAATGTCAATAAATGTTTTTGTTTTTATTTTTCACTATAGATCCACGGTTATTTTAATTTAAATGCCACCAATAAGGTTTAAACAAACGTTCTTATTAAAAAGTCAATAAGACTGTTTAGTGTTCAATAAGAACAGATAAAAAGTTTGTAAATGTCAATAAGACAGCAAAAAGTTCAATAAAATGTAGAAAAGTCTAATGGTGGTTTATCCCTAAGTACCGAACACTTATCGGATACTTAGGTTAGCCGTACCGCGAATTTAAACTTAAATCAAAAGAAACTATCAGGGCTTTCGAAGAATAATTCTGCTACCACGGAGGTCGAGCAAAACACGCGCTCTTACCTTCCGGTCTCTGCAGAGATCCGGTGCAAATTGCCTGATAATTTCGACGCAATTCAACTTCCCTAACCCCGGTAAGTAAGTTGCGAAAGTTATTTATAAAAACCGTGGACCAATCAGCTAAAAAGCGTGGAATTGATCTGTCGTATCTGTAGAACCGAACCAAGCTCACGGCTAATACTTGTGTTCCCTCGGTGTTAAGCCTGGCAAATGAGGGCGAGCGTCGCGTTCCGACGATATTTATAATTTCAGGGTTCGCTGTTTACCCGAGTGACCAACGAACTCATATCTGGCCTATGCGAGTGACCATAGAGAGGGATAAACAGCGAAGCCTCTCGCCCTTTACACCGCAAACGCGGAGCGTTGTCCCTCATTTAAATTTTTAGAAGTGTCGTAAAATTACTATTTTATATATATATATATATATATATATATATATATATATATATATATATATATATATATATATATATATATATATATATATATATATATGGAGTGAAAATTTTTGCAAGTTCTAACATATATCTTTCTATAACTCGTCTGTAGAAACGTGTCCCAAAAGAAGAATATATGACATAAAATTTATTGTTTCTAATCTACTTAAATATCAATTATTTTGTATTATTTATATTTATTGATAAATTACCTGATATTATTTTGCTGAATCTGCTTCAGCCAACTGTGCTGAGTTTTGTAGTCTAGTAACATTGATATCTCATAACTATTTTGATGCGTCCACATTTTCCTAATACCCCTGTAAGTATCTCTCCTCAACTCAGAAAAACAACGGTAATGGCCTAATTTCATCAAAAACATGATTTTTGCTATCAATTGAGCTTATTTTCCGATAAAGAGCCTAAAATATCAAAAATCTATATTTAAACAATAAGTGAAAGAGGATTTTGATTTATATAGTATGTGTAATTTGACTTAATCTAAAACAAAAAAAAAATAGGTGACTATTTGTTGAATAAGAACTACCAAAAAAAGAGACAATGAATAATACTATTAAATTATTACGTCATCCGCGCCAAACGCAAAGTCAATTCAAGATCCGGCCTTAGTTTTCACTATAAGCTGATCTTAATAACCTTACTTTTGTGTACAGTAGTATTTTTCACTTGTTAAAAATTATAAGTTATCTGGTAGGCCGAATCAGAAAAAAGTATGGTTTAGGTGAAACAAAATTAAAAGTGTTGGACTTCTAATGGGTGAAATAATGTTTTAAATTACCTAGTGTATACAAATAGCTTCGTTTTACAAGGTATTTTAAATTAAGTATAAAGTATCTTATAACTGTCTTAATAGTTTCCAATCCCAGAGGGAAAAATGAAAGTATACGATAAAGTCGGTAATAACATAATCCAAGCAATTTCATCAAGCTGGATAACCTGTAATTTCTATAGGAGCAATGGAGTGTTTACGCCAGACTCATGGAATTATAATGGTTCGATTGGAACTTAAGATTCCGGTTTGATTAAAACTGTTTGTGGCACGTACCGGTTTATCTTTAAGGGTGTAACAAATATAAAAAGTCACAAAGATGGTTTGTTGACCTCTTGGGGGTGATAACTTTCACTACACTTTACTTAAGGGTAAACGAATGCAGTTTTAATTTTTTTATTCCCCAAAATCTGGCAAATGGTGTCCTAATATACTAAATATGGTTTTAGCTGTTAACTGAGATAAACGTAATTCTGTATTCTTAAAAAAATATTGCTTTCTGATCTTATGCCAGCTTTCAAAACCAAGATTTGGCTCACACTCTCTCTACTGACGCTTCTAGAAAGTCTCCAGAGAGCAAAAACAAAAGATTAGCTACACCCTTGATGAAAATTGTAAAAGTGGAGTGTTTGCTATATTATATTTAGACACACTTGAATTTCTTACAATATCAGTTTTTGATGTGACAGGTGAATAAACTTTTAGCTTTTAATTTAATATTTATTAAAGAGATTATTTGATGAAAATAAGGAAATAGTTTGTGGTGAGTATTAACTTTACTTATAAGTATTATTGGTATAAATATTTATAGTTTTCATTGCAAAATAACAAAACTGATCTTTTTTAATATTTTGAATTTTTTGCTATATTCAATAAATAATCCATTCTTAGGTAATTTATATATTTTTAAAATGGTGTCTGCAGCAGTAATAGTTATTGCAAATGAATATATAATAGATTTAATTTCACTATAAAATGTAAAATATAAAAGATAAGTCTTTAAGTCAAACTTGTTTATTAAGTTTTTTAACTTTTTTCGGCATCATTGTTAATTCTGCTACTGCTATTATAAGAATACGTTTTAACCGACTACTAAAAGGAGGTTCTCAATTCGTCGCGTATATATATATATATATATATATATATATATATATATATATATATATATATATATATATATATATATATATATATATATATATATATGTATATATATATATATATATATATATATATATATATATATATATATATATATATATATATATACATACATATATATGTATTTATGTATGTACACAGATTACTCCGGAACAGCGGCACCGATTTAAATAAAATTTTTTACGTTATGTTCAAAAAGTTGCTGCGGTGGTCCCATATTTTTTTTTGACGAAATTGGTGCAGTAAAATCCAAGATGGCGCTGACAATATGGCGGCCAAAAAAATTAATTTTGGCGGATTTTTTCAAAATTGGTATGGAGGAATTTTCGGGGTCGTACACAACGAATTTGAAATTATTTTAAAAAATTCACTATGGCGGATCCAATATGGCGGTCACAAAAATTTAATTTTGTCCGATTTTCGCCAAAATTGAGGTGGGAAAATTTTTGGGGTCGCACATAACGAATCCAAAATATTTTTAAAAAATTCAATATGGCGGATCCAATATGACGGACAAAAAAATTAATTTTGTCTGATTTTCTCCAAAATTTGTACGGGGCAGTTTTCGGGGTCGCACATAACGAATCTAAAATTAATTTTAAAAAATTCAATATGGCGGACGAAAAAAATTAATTTTGAACGATTTTCTCCAAAATTGGTATGGGGGAGTTTTCGAAGTAACGAATCTCAAATTATTTTTAAAAAATTCAATATGGTGTATCCAATATGCCGGATGAAAAATTAATTTTGTCCGATTTTTTCAAAATTGATATGAGGAAGTGTTTGGGGTCACACATTACGAATCTGAAATTATTTCAAAAAAAAATTAAATATGGCGGATCTAAGATGGCGGATTAAAGATTTTATATCTCTCGATTTTGTCTAAAATTAGTATTGGGGGATTTTTGTTAGTGTTAATTTCGAATTTAAATTATTTTTTGATAAACTCATTCTGGCGGCTCCTAAAAATTTTACATTTTTCTATTTTCTCCAAAACTGATATAGAGGGTTTTTGAAGGTGTAAATTATGAATTTAAAACTATTTTTTCAGCATTCAATATGGCGAATTCAATATAGCAGACTAAAAATTTTACATTTTTTGATTTTGTTCAAAGGGGGGACTGAATCGTTTTTGAAGATTTAAATAGCAAATATAAAATTATTTTAAGAAAATCTAATATGTCGGATGTAATATGACGGCCTAAAAATTTTAAATTTCCTGATTTCATTCAAAATTGATACTCTGAAGGGATTAGATTTAGATTAGATTAAGATGTTAAAATAATTTTTTTATATTTAATATGGCGGATCCAATATGGTAAGTTGAAAATTTTACCTTATTCACATTTTTTTAGATTTGGTATTGGAGGGAGTTCGGGGTCGTGTATGACGAATATGAAGTTAATTTTCTACAACTACTAGGTTAATAAGGTACAATATGAGGGACTGAAAATTTTATATTTTCCGATTTTGTCTAAAATTGATATTGCGGGGTTCTTGGAGCGTATACAAATTCAGTATGCACTATAAAATATATTGAGCTAAAAAATTTACGTCTCAAGTTCTTTAGATATCGATATTGGAAGGTTCTGGGGCCTATATTACCAATCTAAAATTAATTTGAAATTTAAGATAGTTGATTTACTATGACAGACTAAATATTTGTTTTACACAATTTCACTGGTGTTTGAAGAACTCTAAGAATCAAAGAATTTTTAGTGGTTCATTTGAGGGTGATTTACAACTTTGGATAAAATGGATACTTTTTTGTCACCTTGGAGTCATTGTGAGGTAATCTCGATTAATACTTAGTTCAAATAATTTATGGATATCATAATAAATTCAAAACTAAAAATCGAAAAATAATATTTTTATAAAAAAAATTGTACCGAGTGCGCTAAAAAGTGAAAAATAACTATAAATTTTTATATGAAATTGAAATTTTTGAAGTCGACGCCAAATTATTTCTATATGAAATAAATAACTACCGTTATATAAAAATTATGGTAAGAAGGCAATTACAAATAAAGTATTTTTAATCTGTTTATGCGAATCACATTTTGTCGGGTATTAGTTTGGCGCCAACTTCAAAAATTTCAATTTCATATAAAAATTTATAGTTATTTTGCACTTTTTAGCGCACTTTTAGAAGTCGGTTCAATTTTTTTATAAAAATATTATTACAAATATTGAAACACAAACTATTTCAAATTGACTGAATTTATACGTAAATTGTTACACGCGCTTATACAATTTTAACCGAATGCGAGTGTATGCTATGTAAATTTGAGTTCTTTTAGTGCCACAGTTTTGAACGTCCAATTTACACGCGTTTTAACGTAAATTACGCGTTCCTGAGTAGCGTGGTTATCACGTTTTGTGAAAAAAAAAACATTTAAAAAATATTAAAGTTCAGTCACGAGAGTATATATAACACATCTTACACAAAAAGATTTACTCGAGCAATTGAACGTGACGATTAAATTCGGGTGGTTAATATGTTCCGTGTAAAGACTGCTATTATCTCGAAGGAAACCATATAAAATTTATTAACCAAGTAGGGTACTGGGTTTTATTTGATGGAAATCCATATTCAACCATGAACAAAAGACGAATATTTGTCATATTTCTACTATAGTGGAAATCTGACAAATATTCGTCTTTTATTCATCATTACCTCATACCTCACAGAAACAGATTGGTAAATGGGCACTAAACTTAATTTTTTAAGATGATGAACGACTCACTATCTACTAACATGAGACAATATGCATTAAATCAACTGTGTCAAATAAATTGTAAGTTTCCTATTATAAATAGAAAAGGAAAAGATGGAATAAAAAAGTGCTTGTTCTTTAAAGCGATTTAATTTTTATAATCTATTTACTAACTAGATGTTCTATAAAATCTTACCGGAAAAAAACCTAATCTTTTTAACTCATTTAAATTTGTTGTTTGTTGAGTTATAGAAAAAATATTTGACATTTCAAAAAAAAGCTTATTTTTTGTCATTTACTTGAAAAATTAGCAAAACTATTTTTTCTTAAATCAAGATAAAAACCTCTAATACCATTCAATCAATTCTATTACTTTGTTTGTTTGTTAAGGTTCGTATAAATATGGCGAGTCGAGCGCGTGACGAGCGTGCAACGAACTGATCTGTGTCGGTTCGAACACTTCTTCGACGCCCGGCGCCAAAAAAGATTTCTAGCATCTGGACGGTGTAAACCAATAAAGGGTAAATAAAGAAAATATTTAAGTTTTGATTATATTCTTTATATTCCGAAAAGAAATTTAGTTAATTTTTTCTTATTTTCCAAATATTTAATAATGAATCCCGAAATCAGCTTATATGGGGTTCAACATAACTGTGATGCCGGGACATTAGAAATAAATCTAATTTTTAAGTGATTTTATTTACATATTATCTCCTATATTTATAAATAAAAAAGATACCTTTTTGTTGTACTTTTTTTTTATATTCCTGGGTCCGTCCTAAAGCCGGATGCACTGCGACCAGAGTAGGCCTATTGTGCTCACCCTAGACATTACAGCCACTCCGTCAACCTAGCCCCCTGGTTCAATCTGTACAGTCCTGCTAAGGAATGAGTGAGTATTTCTCTCGGTTCCAATCTTACTGACCCGAAAGTTTGTTGGCTAAATCTCACCAGTGACTCACAGTCACATATGTTACCGTTTCCTCGGCTTGCCCACATAATCTGCAGCCGAGGTTTCCGTTATATAGATTCATTCTATTCATATGTACTTTGACGGCCATGTGTCCCGTCATTATACCCGTAATAGTCCTTAATTTGTTTCTACTCATTTGTAGTAGTTTCTTTGCCAGTTTCGGGTCCGGATTCCCAATAAATAGCTTGCTGTGGTTTAAACCTTGTCTGGTCATCCAGTGGTTTTATGTTCTCTTTTGATCGATTCTTTGACTGCTTCTCGGGTCGCGCTCCGCGGCACCCCCAAGGCCGATTCTGGACCAATGTATTGAGATGCTGACCCTGCTCTAGCTAGCTCATCAGCTTTTTCATTTCCATGTATGCCTTCGTGTCCTGGTACCCACTTTAACATAACCCTGTTGTCTTTTGTCAGAATTTTCAGCTCACTCTGACATTCCCAAACCAGCCTCGATGACACCTTTTGGCCCTTGAGGGCCCTTAGGGCTGCCTGGCTGTCAGAGTAAATGAGGATTTGCTTCCCTTTGTAAGCTCTCCTGTTTATCTCGTCTGCGCATCGTAAGATTGCGTATATTTCTGCCTGGAACACTGTTGGGTATTTTTCAAGGGGAAGGGTTAGTTCCTTCCTCGGTTGTAACCCATATATCTCAGCTCCAGTACCCTCACTAGTTTTTGAACCGTCAGTGTACCAGATACTTGCACCCGAGAATGCTTCCGGTCTTTCTCTTTTACTTGCCATTCGATCCTCTTTGTTGTACTTTTACAAGATCTATTGATAAATCTTGGACATCAGCCTTTACACGAGTTTGTGTTTTCCCGTTCACTGGCCAATATTACGATACCTCATGCTGTCAAATTGGATGAAATTTTTGTTAGGATCATATTTTTCTTATATCTTTATATTCCTAAATAAATAAGAGGTAGTTTTTCTTATTTTCGAAATATTACTTAATTAATCTCGAAATTAGCTTATACGTAGGTCGTCAGTAATCTGTTCACGGTTCAGTTTGGCGCTTTTCAGGTTGCTAAAAAAGAACCTACTTTTTTCAGAAGTGTTATTTTCTAATTATCTTTAATATTTCAAAGTAAAAAGCGAAATTTAACCAGTTTGTTTACTAGTTTGTTTGGCGAGTGTGGCTGCATCGATGCGAACTTCAATTAAATTTTTCTTTAATAACATAGTTAATGCCGTTTCACCAACCCTCGCTGATAATTTTTTTTAATGTATTAAAAAATGAACGTATTCCTTATAATTTACATTTTAGGTTATCCCGAGTTACGAATTAGTTGTGTCCATGTAAGTTTAATGGATTTTAATTAATGTGTTCGAAGCACAACATTTCCATGTTCTTCAGCCCATTCGTCTATTACAAGTTTCTTAAATTGTCTTTCTTTCTCGTTCGCAATTTTTACAAGTTCCTTTTTGAGTAAACCATTCATAAAGAAATATGGTTTTTTGATAACCAATCTGTAATATCGCTTTTTCAACTATGTTATTGGCAACTTTTCCACCAGTCTAGAATGATAACTGGCATTATCCAAAACTATAACAGACCTCCCGGAATCAATTGTATCATTTGATAAAAATATCTTTGAAAGATATCCGGCGTCATTTATTCATGTTAATCTTTGGTAGATTTCGGTTCAAACTGCTGCAAAACTCCTATAAATTCCCTCCGATATGAGTTGTAATGAGTTTGTGACCCTGAACGGATAAGGGTTTTAAATCTGTCAATAATCCTCCTAAGAATGCTTCACGAAAAATTGCTATATTCTTATCTTCATACATTTCTTGTGTTATGTGTCCTGTACTGTGACAGATTACATCCAGATGCCTTCTATAATACTGGGTGGACCAATGAGAAATGCACTTCTAAAAATTCTAAAAATGAAACGATATCTACGTTTTCGAATATAAGGTTTATTTTAAAATAAGGATTATTTTATGTTTTAAAAATTTAATCATTCAGATGCCGTCCGTTGCGGCGACGACACTCTTCCAATCTTGATTGTAAATTCTGAAAAACCTAACGTTTGAATTTACAAAGAGATTGCTTGGCTTTCTAGAGGAATATTCGCTTTCAGCTCGGATGTGGTTGATGGATTGTTGGAATAAAGTTTGCGCTTTAAGTTGCCCCCTAAAAGGAAGCGCGCTGGAGTTAAATCAGGACTCCTTGGAGGCCAAGCAATGTTACCTCTCTTTGAAATCAATTTTTGTGGAAAAATTTTTCGCAAAACGTCCATGATCAAGTTACTTTTATAGCAGGTGACCCCGTCCTGCTGAAACCAAGTATTGTTATTGTATTCACGCGATTCTCACAGTTTTGGACCAAGGAAACCATTCAACATTGCTATGCAAAGGTCTGTATTAACCGTAACTGTACTAATGATTCCCTATTTGGTAATGCTGGTCCAAACGGTCACTGAAATATTGATAACATTTAATAATTATCATATATCATATTCATAAGATTAAACTTGTTCCCCTTAAACTCACAATTTGGATCTGAGATAAAATGTTAAATAATTATTATTGACTGCTTTAAAACTTAGCAATGTGAAATTCTCAATAAGACGTTACATAAAATGTGAAAAAATGTGTAAAACAATCAAAAATAAGTTCTTTTCAAAATGAAAAGTATTCAGTCATTGCGAAGTAGTAGATATCTGTTGGACTTCCATTGTCTTTATTTTTGTTGAATATCACGACGTTTCGTCTAGTAGTTATCTCCAGCCGTTTTCAAGTGAAACTAAATAAATCCCTTAGCTGCATGACTATTTATACTAAAAGTAAATGCAATGAGGTGTGGCTGAGATGGGTGCAGTCATGCCTACTACGGCAAAATGTCATTTTTTATGTTGCATTTAGTTTTAGTTTGCAACTATTAAGAAGTGGTTTCCACACTTCTCTTAGATCTAAGGATGGTTTACTAAAACAACCGGGTTCTGATACATAACCGCTGCTTCTTTGAATTTCCGTTTTCTCCAATGTTGTTCTCGGTGTAGTATTTTAGCTTCAGACCATTTTATGTAGTGTCCATGAGTACAGGCATGGTTCGCGGCACCAGATTTTTCTGTTTCTCCTCGAGATGTGCATTTTTGGTGTTCTTTGATCCTTACGTCAAAAGGTCTCTTTGTTTCACCAACGTAGGAATTGCCACATTCACATGGTATCTCATATACACAGTTCTTCATGTCTCTTTGATTTGTTGGTTTGACCCTAGTGAGCCGACTTCTCAGAAAGTTATTTGAATTGAAAACAACGTTAAATTTATATCGTTTTCCTATCTTCTAACTTTTTCTGAAATGCCTTTAACATAAGGGATGTTCAATACTGGTTTTCGTTCTTCATTCATTGTCGATATTGTCCTATTTCTGCGTTGTTCCAGAAATTTATCCACTAGATATACTGGGTGTCCCTTGGCTGTCAGATCATTTTTAATGTAATCTATATAAAATCAACGTTGTTTTCAATTCAAATAACTCTCTGAGAAGTCGGCTCACTAGAGTCAAACCAACAACTCAAAGGGACATGAAGAACTGTGTATATCAGATACCATGTGAATGTGGCAATTCCTACGTTGGTGAAAAAAAGAGACCTCTTGACGTAAGGATCAAAGAACACCAAAAATGCACATCTCGAGGAGAATCAGAAAAATCTGGTGCCGCCAATCATGCCTGGACTCATGGACACCACATAAAATGGTCTGAAGCTAAAATACTACACCGAGAACAACATTGGAGAAAACGGAAATTCAAAGAAGCCGCGGTTATATATCAGAACCCGAGTTGTTTTAGTAAACCATCTTAAGATATAAGAAAAGTGGAAACCACTTCTTAATAATTGTATTAACTAAAACTAAATGCAGCATAAAAAATGGGATTTTTCCGTAGCAGGCATGACTGCACCCATCTCAGTCACACTCCACTGCGTTTACTTTTAGTATAAATAGTCATGTAGCTAAGGGATTTATTTAGTTTCACTTGAAAACGGCTAGAGATAATTACTAGTCGTAACGTCGTGATATTCAAAAAAAATAAAGACAATGGAAATCCAACAGATATCTACTACTTCGCAAAAAACATCGTCGTCGATGATCTTCAAACATATTCAGTCAATGTGAAAAATACATTTTCCCCAATATCATTAAAATTGAAGGAATTCATTGTTGCCAAGCCAATTATTTGCACGTAATGGCACGATGGGGATATTTTTAGTATAAGGAAGATCTTATACATGAGCAGTCCAGATTTATATGTCAAATTCATGATATAATCATACCGTACACGCCTCTGAGGTCGAGTTTTTAGTATCGATTCTGTTGCCTCAAATCTGACGATTCACTGCTTAATTAAATTTGTGCTTGGACATTCACGAATATTGCGTAATCCGAACTTACGTCGAAAAAGCCGGCGAACAGTCACGGAACTTCGATTGTTATCGAAAAAGGCGCGAACGCAATATAAGGGCTGCTCTCCCGTGCAAGGCCCCATGCTGACTTTATGAAATAGAGTGAGACAGAAAGTTGATTTCTCATTGAGCCACCCTATACTTTAAGTAATCACTTATTTTGGCCATATTGATTTTTTTTTGACTAATTTTAGAATCGTTATTTTCAACCAAGGAGATCCCGCTTTCCAATTTTGGAGAAAATCGGACTAAGTTAATGGTTTTAGCCACCATATTATCAGTTTCATCTGGAATTTTACTGTATCAATTATGCCAAAAATAATACGGAACTATCGCAATAACTTCCTGAATGTAATGCAAAAAATTTCATTCAAATCGGTTATAATTAACTTACGATTTTTGAAATATTATTTTAGATATTGATTAGGTATAGTTTAGGCTAGTCAAAAATTTACAATGTATTTATTTTATTTTGAAAAACAAGGTCAGAATTCGATATTTTTAATAATTTACTTTATTTGTTAGAGTAGGTCTTGGCCAATTTATAAGAAACAAGAGGCAAATATCCAAAATTTAACAGTTTTGACATATTGTTATTATTTATAAAATATTTTTGTTACGAAGGTGTTTTTATTTTACTTTTTATTTATTTTGCATTTACAATGGCCGTTGATGATAATTATGAAAAGTATGATATTATGATTAGTATGTTTTATACATAGTAGGGTTGTAACGGAGGTCATCTTAGCGAAAGAGGAGGTTAACGGAAGCGAAGGTAGATAAATAAAGAAGAAAGGATTCATTAAACATTTATTAAAGAAAAAATCTAACTATTAGTAATCAAAATTAAGAAGAGGCAGATTATACTTGACAAACAACAATTTTGCGGCTTTGTCGCCTTCTAAGCGATTTCTTAAGGGTTCATAAATTAAACCAGCTCCACTAAACAGTTGCTCACTTGGTACTGAAGCTGGCGTCGGCGAAAAATAAGTGCGCACGATGGGAGCAAAAACTTGAAATTTAGTGTTATATCTCCACCATAATAAAGGGTCTTCGTTTAGTTGGAGTCGGTTTTCTTTATTA
This sequence comes from Diaprepes abbreviatus, assembly GCA_034092305.1. Taxonomy (NCBI): domain Eukaryota; kingdom Metazoa; phylum Arthropoda; class Insecta; order Coleoptera; family Curculionidae; genus Diaprepes; species Diaprepes abbreviatus. The sequence goes on from JASJET010000105.1 coordinate 8,403,021, forward strand.
TATTCATTTATTAATGATTTCCATATTATGAGGTTGCTATTGGTAACAGTGGTGTCGTTTCCTATTTCCTCTTCATCGTCACTGCTATTTTTCAGCATATCTGCCAGATTTGAATGCACACTTTGCGTTGGCGGTATAATCTGGAAGCTTGTGCACGGCTCATCTTCCACTGGAGTTGATTCAATTCTAGATTTTTTGGCAACAGAAGCTTCGTCATCATCAACTCTACTTGCATCTCTTGCAAGACTCAAATCATGCATCGTTAGCAAGCGTACTAGTTCAGACTGAACTTGCTCCTTAATTATTTCATTAAAAACTTGAATTTGTACCTTGAATCCAGATATGTAGCAAGCGAATACAGTGAATTGCTTGAAAGGTCACAAAATCTCGAATTGATGTCTTCGATTAGATTTTTAATCATATTTTCGAAATCATTTGTGTTAGATGTTTCAGTACGTGTATTAATGGGATTACTGATGATATGCAAGTTCTTGTATCGCTTAGATTCCTCGTTATTTCTTCAGAAAGAGTCAGTATTGCTATTAGTTTATTAAGACATAACCATTCTTCTGGGGAAATTTGTGGAATATTGTGTTTGCTGGCATACAAGCAAATAGAATCTTTGATCTTTAACAGCCGCTCGACCATATGGAAAGTGCTATTCCATCTGAAATAAAAGATAAATAAAATTAAATTATTGTATTGTACCTAGTCTCTCAAAGTAAAATAGACAGAGGCCATATTATACGATCAGGAAACTTGATAATAATTATGTCTAATGGATAAAAGAGGTATTACTTTCATTAATTAATTAATAATTAAACTAGCGAACGCCCTCAACTTCGTTCGCGTGGTTCAGTACCGCTTACTTCATTATATGTATAGCTAAATAAGTAAATTATAAAAATGAATAATGGTTTTATTATAAATAAATAAAAACATACTTGGTAACGCATTCCTAAATCACGCGAAATGCAGGTTGATTAAATTGCTTTGTTTGGATTTTAATCAGTTCATCTTGGGCTATTTGAGAGTGATTAAAATGCCCCGATATCTTCTTGCATTTTGCAGTTAAGTTCTTTACTTCACTAGTTTCGGGAGCAGAACGAACACACAGTTTTAGTTAATGGACTGTGCAACTTATATCAGGTACATTGGCTCAATGCATTGCTCTGACCATATTTGATCCATCATCTCGAATAAAGTAATGCAATTGCTCGCCCTGGATGTTCCAGTTCAGCAGCATCATTTTGAAATGGTCACAAATTATATCGCCAGCATGGCGGCCCTGAAGTGTGCAACATTTTAAAACAGTCTGCCTTCGGTTGAAGTCTTTAGTTATCCCGTGTGCAGTTAAGCTCAAAAGCGACACATTAGCACTTGGCTCAGACCATATATCCTTGGTGAATGATAGTTTAAGAAATTGTTTGAGCATTTGTTGAATTTTTTAGCATTTTCGTATATATCTTGTCACATATATGGTCAGAAAAAAACTGACGACCTCTTAATTGGTAATTCGGTAAAGCCGTTTGCATTAAGCGACGAAAACCAACGCCCTCGACAAAGTTAAACGGCAGATTCTATAATGCAATCATTTCTCCAATCAAATCATCCATTTTTTTTTGCTTTAGCATGTGATATATCCCACATTTGATTTCTTTTTGTGAATTCTTCCATCGTCATTTGCCTTTTTGTTTGCTGTAATGGTGTTACTGCTGACGTTATCTGATTCAATTTCACTTTTTCACGTTGTTCTTCCATTTTACAAAGTTCCTCATATTTTTCGTTATGCATAGATTTCAAATGCCCTTTCAGTGATGTAGTAGTCCGGCCTTTTCTTGAATAGTTTTTGTAACAGGTTTTACATTTTGCATAATTATCATCTATTTTTAAAAAATAATGCCAAATATCACTTGTTTCGGCTTCATCTCGTGATTTAAATAAGAATAACTACTTATTACGCAACAAATCACTACACGATTCAATTACAAGTGATGAGCGAACGCACAACGTCAAGTTACACCCCTACCGCCCTCTGTCTAATTTCCTACCGGGTAATGCACTTCGATGCATTTCGCAAATTCAGCCCAAAACATGGATCGTTTATTCAGCCGCGTCCCAAAACATATGTCTAAGAAGGCAGGGAAAGAAAGGAAATATATGTTGTTTGGCGCAACAGTAACAGTTGGTGTAGCAAAATCTGACGCTCAAAGAATAAAGAAGAAGAAAAAATATAAATATCATCCATATAAATTTAAAATAGTGCAATATTTACACCCCGGAGATGATGAGCTTTGAGAAACGGTTTGCCAATAGTATTTAGAACAAATCCGCATCAATGAATCTTTTGGCAGATTTATCGTCTGGTCTGACGAATGTTATTTTTCAATTGCGGAAATTTTTAATCATCACAACACGAGGCATTGATCTGCAGAAGATCACCATTTAACTTTCGAAAGGACATAACAAGGGCACTTCGGGGTTAGTGTTTGATGTTTTACTTTTGGCCGACTCATAGCCGACAGGGTGAAGATACCTAGAAATCCTTAAGAAAGTATTCCAGAATTGCTAGAAAATTGGCCCATTTCACTTCAATTTATCTTCAGCAAAACGGTACTCCGAGCCACAACTCTGGGATGTTCAGGCCATTTTTGTACAATAACTTTCCTCAAAGATTGATGGATACCAATGGACCAGTGAGATGGCTCCCACGATCTCCCGATCTTTTTGTTTTGAATTCTATTTTGTGGGGTTTTATACTAAATCAAGAGTCTAAGACATTATGACCTATAATCCTTTTTAATGCAGTTAGAAGAATAACAAAACTGTGCCGATATTGCATTCGAGAAAACGGGCGTCATTTTGAAAACCATCTTTTAAAGAAGTCTCGGTTGTTTTTAGTTTCAGTGTTTCTTTCTGTTTTTGTTATTTTACTTTTATTAAATAATATCACAGAACTAACAGATGTTAACATCAGTGAAGCAGAGATGCACCTGACAATTAAGAAATTAAAAAACAGAAAATCACCTGGTACCGACCAAATTACGAATGAGATGCTAAAGTACGGAGGCCCCAGCCTTGTCACAGAGCTCACTGTCCTATTTAAAAAAATACTCCGCACAACGCCAGTACCCAACGAATGACGGAAAAGAGGATCAAAGAAACAACCCGAAAACTATAGGGGGAATCAGCCTACTGAATAGTTCAGCCAAATTGTTAACCAAAATACTGTCACAACGGATCGTAGACAAGTTAGGGGCGTGCGAAGAACAGCAGGGCTTCCGGAATAACCGCTCTACTATCGACGGTATATTTATTATCAGACAGCTGGTTCAAAAATCTATCGAATACGATAAACCGCTGTTCATTTGTTTTGTGGACTTTACACAAGCGTTCGACCGAGTCAAACTGGAACACATAACAGAATTACTGCTAAGAAAACAAATAGACGAAGCAATCATACCCACAATATACGAACTGAATTCCAAAAACACCATGGTAATTAAAACAAATAACACTCTAACAGAGGAAATCCCTCTATCCATAGGAATAAGACAGGTTGATAGCCTAAGTCCAACACTTTTCAATGTAATCATGGACGAAATCACTGATGAGGTAAAAAGCACAAATAATGGGTACCCACTGGGACATAACACCGTTCAGATTATATGCTTTGCAGACGATGTTGCCTTGACAGCAGATAGCGAGGATAACTTACAAAGAATGCTTTTCCATCTCAATCGAACAGCCAAATAGTATAATATGAAGATATCTGTGGAGAAAACCAAAGAAATGGTAATAGCAAAATAACCGGTAAGATGCAAACTAATGGTTGATGACAAACATATCGAACAGGTTGGGAAGTTTAAATACCTAGGAGCATATATAACAAGTAACAGGGTAGTAACGGAAGAAGTACGCACACAGGCCAACAAAGCGGCCATGATATCAGGCCAACTAAGAGACATAATCTGGAACAATAAACATATGACGGTTGAGAGCAAAGCAAGAATTTACAAGGTCTGTGTAAGACCGATACTGACCTACGGCGCAGAAACAAGAAATGAAACAACAAAGACAAAACAAATTATGAGAACCACAGAAATGAAAACGCTGAGAATGATCACGGGAACAAGTTTAAGAGATAGAATAAGAAACGCAAAAATACGCGAGCACAGCGGAGTGGGGGATGGTGTGAAGTGGGTTCGAAACCGTCGTAGATGACAGACTAGCAAAAACCGTGATGAGAGAGAAACCAAACACCAAACGGCCGCCTGGACGGCCCCCCAAAAGATGGAGAGACAGCTAGATTTCGACCTCAAACGAGGATCGATGAGGCATTGTATAGATAACAGAACTTGGTTCTACCTAGAAGAAGAAGAAGAAGAAATAATATTGTTCTTGTTTCTTTACAATCAAGTTTCAATATTATGGTTTTTTGTGTGCCTAAAAAACGAAGATTTTGAAAATTACCCTGTAGAATAAAAGCTAAGAGAGCGATGACAAATTTGACACCGGAATCTTTCGTTTCGTTGGAAAGTAGGACACTAAAGTGAAAACCGTAATACTATATCTTTGGACATCCTGTACAAATATAAAAAAGAAACATAGCAATCGAATTTATAACCTCCTTCTTTTAGAACTCGCTCAAAGATAAAAGAGTAATCGACCAGTTGACATTTTTTTTTATTCGTTTTTATTGAAAATTCACATATTTCCTCGGTTTTTTAATGTTAATTTTGCAAGAAAAAAAATATTTAGAGACTATGTGGTGATTTCTATATTTTACTAAAACTGACTAAATTTAAAGTGTAAAAACGAGAATTTTTTTTTCTTGAGAAAACTATTTACGACCTCCAAAAAAGTTGGATTCGTATTCTACGCTACAAAAATAAGGGATATACAGGGTGAGTCAACGATTGGATGAAGTAGGTTTGTGCCTTTTCGGTGAAATTAACAAAGAAACTATATTTATTGTTTGATACAGTTTATTTTTACGCAGATTTTAAAAATATTTAGGACTCTACAGGGTGAGCCAAAAAAACTAGGACAGCATAGAGTTGTATTTTTTTAAATAGAACACCCTATATACGAATCGTATTTTCGATTTAGCTTATAATTTTAAATCTTTTTTATTAAGGGTTTACTATAACAAAACTTTATAGTTTCTGAGACAATTAAGTTTAAAAAAAAAGTCACATATTCAAGCATCAATTCAATCCTAAATAACGTTTTCAATTTTGTGACAAATATATTCAAATTTAGAATTTAGCAAGGCCAAGGACAAGTTAACATAATTTTTACCTAAGTTTTGCAATAAAAGCTACAGGGTGTTGAACACATCGGCTCAAATTTGAGCAAGTTTAAATGAATAAATATCTTTTTTTTTAAATGGTACACCCTGTATATTTTCATGTTATTTAATAGAGTAATAAAAACCCTAAAAGTTTTGTTCAATATATTCTATACCTATTTATAATAGTTTTTGAGATATTTCAGTTTATCTTATTTTCCATACTTTTTTACAGAAATAGTCTTCATTATCATAGTAGCCATGGCAAAAACAATGTAAAAGAACATTTTTCTGTGTGTCAAATTTATAACCGCAATCGCTTCTTTTGGTTTTTATGTAGTGTAGTTTGGTTTTTTTTTGCATTCATCTTATATTGTAAAATGAATTTTCCAAAGAATGAGTTAATAGATATGATTTATACAATAGGGGAGGCTCAAAAAAATTGCCTTCTTGCTCAAAGAATTTACAAAATGAAGTATCCTGATCGACGCCAGCCTAATACCCATACTTTTCAAAACTTAATGCAAAGATTTGATTCTTCTGGTACTGTTGATTATCCAAAACGTAAAGTGGTCAACAAACCAGTAACTAATGAAGAAAAAGAACTATAAGTATTGTTAAATGTTCAGGAAAATCCTTATATTGGTAGCCGTCAGTTAGCAGCATTATGTGAAACATCACAATCCACCGCTAATCGTACTATCAAGAAATATAGGTATCATCCACATCACATGGAATTACACCAAGAATTGCATGAACAGGATTTTGAATGTCGTGTAAACTTTTGTCGTACAATAAATGCGGAGATTCAATTAAATCCAAATTTATTATGCAAGGTAATGTTTAGTGATGAAGCTACTTTTAGAAGTAATGGTGCCGTAAATAGACGCAACATGCATTATTATGCCACAGAAAACCCATTTTGGATTAGAGAGGTGCAACATCAAAACCACTGGTCATTAAATGTTTGGTGTGGTATTCATCATATTCGAATTATTGGACCCCACTTTTTTAATGAACCACTAAATGGCCATAGTTACCTGAACTTTCTACAAGAAGAACTACCCCAACTGCTTCAAGGTCTCGATAGGGATGAGCTCGACAGTATGTGGTTCCAGCACGATGGTGCGCCTCCGCATTACCATCGTGAAGTTCGTGCGTTTTTGGATCAACGATATCCGCAAAAATGGATTGGACGTGGGGGTTTCATTGAGTGGCCACCAAGGTCTTGCGACATCACCCCATTAGATTTCTTCCTATGGGGTTATATTAAAAATAAGGTGTATGTTAATCCACCAACAACAGTGGAAGATATGCGAAACAGGATTAGGAATACTTGTAGAACAATAACGCCACTAATTTTGTCCAGGGTCCGAGAAAATCTGCAAAAAAGACTAAAGAGGGTCGTTTATTCGAACACTTATTAAAAAGAAATAATTAATCTCAGTATTTAATAGGTAATTTTTTTGTTTCAATTTAGTATTAAAGGAAATATATATTTGCCTTGTCGTTATTGTTGTGTTTTTTCACATTATGTTTAATTAAACTATTGCCGTTGTAATATAACGAATAATGTATTTCATCATATTTAACCACATTCTGTTTGTTTGTGTAGTTTCTTTTTATTATTTTACATGGCTACTATGATAATGAAGACTATTTCTGTAAAAAAGTGTGGAAAATAAGAAAAACTGAAATATCTCAAAAACTATTATAAATAGGTATAGGATATATTGAACAAAACTTTTAGGGTTTTTATTACTCTATTAAATAACATGAAAATATACAGGGTGTACCATTTAAAAAAAAAAGATATTTATTGATTTAAACTTGTTCAAATTTGAGCCGATGTGTTCAACACCCTGTAGCTTTTATTGTAAATATTAGGTAAAAATTATGTTAACCTGTCCTTGGCCTTGCTAAATTCCAAATTTGAATATATTTATCACAAAATTGAAAACGTTATTTAGGATTGAATTGATGCTTGAAAATGTGACTTTTTTTCTTTAAACTTAATTATCTCAGAAACTATAAAGTTTTGTTATAGTAAACCCTTAATAAAAAAGATTTAAAATTATAAGCTAAATCGAAAATACGATTCGTATATAGGGTGTTCTATTTAAAAAAATATAACTTTATGCTGTCCTAGTTTTTTGGCTCACCCTGTAGAGTCCTAAATAATTTTAAAATCTGCGTAAAAATTAACCGTATCAAACAATAAATATAGTTTCTTTGTTAATTTCACCGAAAAGGCACAAACCTACTTCATCCAATCGTTGACTCACCCTGTACAAAAATTCAGCGAAAAATTTGGTTTTTTCAGTAGTTCTTTAATACTAATTATATTGTCTTCTTCTTCTTCCTCTTGTTATAGGCTTACAGCCTGTTTTTTCCAACTCAATCATTCATCTCATTTGATGTTGAAATCCAGGACTCTCTCCATCTTTTAGGTGGTCTATCTATTGGTCTTCTGGTTTCCGGTGTTCCATCTCGGGCGATTCTCGCTATCCTATTTTGCGCCATTCTTCCTACGTGCTCATTCCAGGCTCTTCTGCGCTTCCGTCCCCATCTTACTCTATCCTGCATTCCATGTTTCTCGCGTATTGTTGAATTGCGTATGTGATCTCTTAATGTGTATCCCGATATTCTTCTTAGTACTTTCATTTCGGCAGTTCTTAGAATTGATTTTGTTTTTGTTTTTTCACCTCTGGTCTCTATTGCGTACGTCATTATCGGTCGAATACAGGTCTTGTAGATTTTTGTTTTTGCGTCCTTGCTCATGTATGTGTTGTGCCATATTAAATCCGCCAGGCTTCCTGAGATTCTATTTGCCTTGTTTACTTGGTTTCTTACTTCTCTTGTTCTGTCTTGGTTTGCGGATATCTTACCTCCTAAGTAATTAAAGGTCATGAGTTGTTCTATTGGTTTGTCATCCACTACTAGTTTGCATCTTAAGGGCACTTTGCTTATTACAATTGACTTAATTTTATCGATGAATATTTTCATGTCGAATTCATTCTGTACCCTGGTGCCGCTCTTTTGACGTTCTCAATTATTTGGTCCATTACTATGTTAAACAGTAATGTACTCAGAGAGTCCCCCTGTCGTATGCCCGACGTTATCGGTACATCCTTAGTTAGGTTGCCGCTTATTGAGATTTATGTTGTGGTGTTGGAGTTTAGCTGTTCAACTATGTTAATTAAATTGTTTGGGATGCCTTTAATTCGCATTATTTGCAGAATATCATCCAGTCTCACCCTATCAAAGGCTGAGAGATCTATAAAGCACATAAAAGCCGGCTTAGTAAATTCAATAGATTTCTCTTTTTTTATTTATTTTTGATTTATATTGTATTAATTCTATTTTATCACTAAATTTCCTGATACCATTATTCGGCATCTGCTTCATCCATCTCCTATAATTAATATTTTTATTGGAATTGAGATCCAAATTATTGTGTTGCACTTTGTGGTCTTGTGACATCGATATTGCATAACTAATTTTACCCATCGACATTCTCCTAATACCCCAGCGAATGTCTCTCATCAGCTCACAACGTAATGTCATCGAAAACATGATTTTTCCAGTTTATTTTCAAACTAAAATCCTGAAATGTCAAAATCTTAAGGAAGACCATGTAAAATTGATATCCCCAAACTTCACAGAAATCGGACAAGAAAACAAATAAGACACTCAATTAAATTTTGCAAAATAATATGCAATTCACAATCTACCCACAAGATACAATATGAATTAAATCAACTGTTGTAAATAAATATATTTTTAATATTCGAAAAGCGAAATTACAATAAAAAATTATTTGTCGTTTAGAGCCTTCTTATTTTATTAAGATAATTCAGTTACTAATTACATATTTAAAAAAATTCCTCATCATTAAATCAACTGCTGTAAAAAATATATTTTTAATATACAAAAAGCAAAAATACAATAAAAAATTGTTTGTCGTTTAGAGCTTTCTTATTTTATTATGGTAATTCGGTTACTAATTACATATTTAAAAAAATTCCTCATCATTAAATCAACTGCTGTAAAAAATATATTTTTAATATACAAAAAGCAAAAATACAATAAAAAATTGTTTGTCGTTTAGAGCCTTCTTATTTTATTAAGATAATTCAGTTACTAATTACATATTTAAAAAAATTCCTCATCATTAAATCAACTGCTGTAAAAAATATATTTTTAATATACAAAAAGCAAAAATACAATAAAAAATTGTTTGTCGTTTAAAGCCTTCTTATTTTATTAAGATAATTCAGTTACTAATTACATATTTAAAAAAATTCCTCATCATTAGATCAACTGTTGTAAAAAAATATATTTTTAATACACAAAAAGCAAAAATGCAATAAAAAATTGTTTGTCGTTTAGAGCTTTCTTATTTTATTATGGTAATTCGGTTACTAATTACATATTTAAAAAAATTCCTCACCAAGGAATACTATACACTTAAGCTTATTAAATTTTATTAAGAACAAGTTATAAGTAAAAGTGACTGACATTTTAATAAAAAGATTTAATATTTTGCTTACCAAAGTCCCCAATTTTTTTAAATATCTTTTTTTGTTCTGTTAATGTCAAGATAACTGATAATACCAGAATAACCATTTATATGATATTTCTAGAACTAGCAACAGTGGCGTTGCTAAGTGCCGTCTGAGTTATCCATTGTAAAGTTTGTTGTGGAACATAACATCTCACCACGGCTTTCCGGCAAAACTGGACTTAAATAGAGGTCCAAGTTTGAAAAAAGTACAAGGATGTCTGGGAAAGATACCGGTGGATCCCACTGATGAGTCCACCACCGATATCGAGACGAAACATCCATACATTTACTACGATGGTCGAACACAGATCGCTAGCTACATGTCCCTACCACCAGGAGCATTGCTAATTGCGACAAGTTTGACATTTTATACCTAAAGTGCATAATTTCTGCCAGTGACTCATCGCTCGCATATAGAGTGCCCCGGGTTACGTGCCGAATTGATTCACCAATTCCAGTGGCGCGTGCATTTCAGAAAATAATAAATGATGTAATTTCGTGAGAATATCAAAATATTTTTTTTTAGTTAAAGTTATTTCTACACATTGGCTATATTCTTTTGAGTAATTATCAATTGATCAAAGTGAACAAAGTGAAACTGATAACTTCATGTTCTTTTGAATATGCATTTACTTGTCATTGGGCTAAAGTGATCATGATTACTTCAAGTGATAGAAGTGAAAGTGATAATGATTCAAAAGAATAGCCCTATTCTTATCAACCCTTACAATTTATGCCCTAGAAAGGAAACTTTGCATGGACACCGTCACAGAATGTGAAAGGAGGTGTCTATTGTCAACTAACCCCCCCCCCCCAGACTAAAGATCCTACCGATTTTCCTTGATCTACCATTAGTCGTAACTGCTGGCATCCAAGATTATTCAGTAAGATCTCCGGTTTCCAGGCAATTGAGGGTGAGTCCACACGATAAGAAAAATTTGAGCGTAGGCATATTACGAGCTTTTGTGTTAAAATTATATCGTCCACACGGGACTTTTCGTTACGCGGTTATAAGGTCTTGTCTTAACCTAACTTTTATCCGGATTTTTGTTTATATTTTATCTAAAAATTAAAATGAAGCAAAATAAAACATTAATTGCGGCAGTATTTTAATCTAGAAAAAAATGTTACAAAATGTAAGGAGAATATTGATATATTATTTATTAAAAAAAAAAAACAGGGAAATCGTCGCTACTGGGTCCGGCCTGTATTTGAGAAAAACATTGGACATACTAATAATTTAATTCGAGAAATGCGAGAAAATGATCCTGATTTTTTAAAAATATTTTCCTGTTACTCTTGGTGAATTTGAAGAGCTCTTCGCTGTTGATTGATGATTAGTCTGTTATCTATGAGTTTCCTTTCATCGAGATATTTAATTTCTCCAGACAAGGGATGTTTTGGATGGTATGAGGAGATGTTCTGTATGGAGCTAAGTGAATCAGTGGCAATAACCCAGAAGAAGGTATCGATGAACTTAATTCTTTATATGGCAATGAAGCTCCTATAAAAACCACGATATATCGCTGGTTTAGTAACTTCAATCATGGTCATTGTTTGGTTATAGACGAATGGCGTAAAGGTAGTCCAGAATGCATAAAAACATAGATGCTGTACATGAACTGGTATATATAATATATTCCGTGCACATCTGGCGATGCTTTGTTGGCGTTAGATTCCGCATACTTTGATAATTACTCAAAAGAAAGCGCATGCCGATTGGTGCAAGAAGTAAGCAGTAGTCAACTGTACGGGTCTTTCATGATAAGGCAAAATCAACAAACGGTTCTTAGTGTAGGGGACAGGGGGTCCACAATAGCCCATTTAATTTATATGGACCCGCCCAATTTTTTTTATGTATTTTGAATCCCTGCACCATAATTTTTAGGGTGGAAATTCGTCCGGATTGAGAAAGATTGTTATCAGCAAATAATTGTTTGAACCTTTAAAAATGCAATTTTCGCAGAAACAACTCGTATTCTTTGACTGATTTTAAGCAAAAACGGTTCTTACTAACTTTTATGTACAACACTTAGTTTCCTAGATAATTAATGTTAAACAATTAAAATGCACTTTTTCAATTTTCTTGGCAGCAATCGAAAGTTTGAATTAACATACATATGAAAAACTTGGGTGGGTCCATATAAATTAAAGGGGCCACTGCGGACCCCCTGACCCCAACACTATCTCTTGAATGAAGCACTTCGAAGCAAATGGTAAAGTCGATTTCGCTTCTGAATATTAAAAACATTGTTTAAAAAGGTACATTTATTAATATTATTAGCTATTATAAAAAACATATTTATCTATACATGTGATTCTTCTGGAAATTTATCGATCAGTTGTGGGAAAACTATCATTAGGAAAAATCTGCAAATTTGACAGTGTACTAACGTGCATGGATGACAGGCGGCTAAAATATTTTCAAGATGGCGACACTTCCGGTTATACCGGTAGTAGATGTCAACTGGCTGATTTTAAATGGAATATCATATATGTTATTACATTTTTGATTTCTACGTAAAATTCTAGACATATTTCATGTATAATGTTCTATACTTAAGTCTCACCGTTTTCGACATATTTAAATTTTTATATCAAAAATGCCGTTTACCGACCAAAACTTAACTATAAATTTTTCCTATAAGAAAATCTTTATTATTTAATTTGAGTTAGTTTTCTTGTAGCCGAGGATCGACTTTAGTAGTATTTTTATGATATTTTGAAAATTATTAGTACAGAGTGGTCAAAAAAATAAAAATTTTATTCAATAAATCGTCAAAAGTCAATTTTTTCAAATAGAAAGCACCTATTTTTATAACTTTATTATATTATGCATTAAAAATAAGGGTAATTTTGTATAAGGTTGTCTATTCCAAAAATTTGTATTTTTCAAAATATTGGTAAGTCAACTTTTTTCTATTGCAAAAATGCTATACAGCTTTTAAGTTTTGTTATTAGTTGGCCATGACGGCGAGGCGTGACAAAAATAAAACAGTCGAACCCAAGAGAATTGTCACTATTTCTTGCCATTTGACATTCATTAATAATAATCATGCCGGGGCGATTAAATTATAAGCACGAAAATTATTTAAACCTATTTATTATTTATGGAGATAGAGTTATTTCAGGAATATGCGATACATTCTCTACCCGATATCCGCAGAAACAGAAACCAACACCACCAACTGTTAAAAGGATTATAGAAAAGTTTAAGAACTTTGAATCCATAAAAGCAAAAAGAAATATAAATAAAGCAGTTGTTAATAATAAAAATATTGAAACTACAATTTTAGGATATTTCGCCGCATATAAGACAATATCTACAAGGCAACTAGCATTAGAGTCTGGATTATCTCAAACATCAGTTTTAAAGATTTTATGGAAACACAATTTTCATACCTATGTATATTTCATAGTACAACATTTAAAAGGAACTGATTTTTCATGAAGAGTAGAGTTCTGTCAATTTATTTTACTTGGATCACAAAAAAATGCTTGGATAATATTATATGGTAAGACGAAGCCAAATTCACAAAAAAATGGATTGCTTAATTAACGCAATTCCCACTATTGGAGCGACTCAAACGAACATCCATTCAGAGAATTATATTTTTTAGAGTCTTGGCAATTTAACGTGCATCGTGCTATTAGAAATGATAGCATCGTCGTTAACAATTGGAGTGATACCAAAGAATCTTCTGCAGAGCATCAAGGGACTAGGCCTTAGTAAGCTTCTGTATAAGCCGATTCAAAAAGCAGTTCTCCTTGCAACTACGCGAACCGTCCGAAAGTTTGTAGGAAATACAGCACACCACGTCATCTAAGACCCGATAACATGGAAAGGGTTCCCACAGAGCTTCAACTTTTGATATCTTTATATGCCGGGTATAAGTCAATATTTTCTGGAGGGAGGGCGAAGCCATATGGCTCGAAATAATAAATAAACTATTACTCTATACCCTTTATTTCCTACTGTTAAACCATTGTTCAAAACTGCCCTATGTCAATTCAAAAGTGCCTCTATGGGGAGGCAAATTTGAACAAATTCGGCTTAAAAAAGATTTCATCATACAACTTTTATCAAATAGAAGCAACTAGTTATTTTTATACTAATGATAAACTAAGGATACTACGAAAAATATTTTGTTTCGGCTTCTCTTTACTAGATCAATGAACAATATTTAAAATCTTAAATTTTAGAAGAGATAAGGTTACTTGGTGGATCACCATCACATTTCTGGTGCGCTACTTAATATTCTTTCGCATAAAGCTTCTCCATTACTTCAAAGAACGGACCGGGGTTTAGATGTTTCGAGATTTGTTGAATAAGCGTTTTAACAGTAGTACGGCTTTTCTCTTTATAAATGGTGTACATGTCTAGAAGGCATAAATCGTGGTAGAGGCGCTGGATACGTTTAATGGATTCTGGTTCAGGCCTGTAAAAAAATTATATACATAAACAACAATTGTTAAAAACTCAAAGAGCTATCCAAGGGACATAAGCTAAAACTTGTTTGTTTCCAGAATGGGTGTTAATTTTTAATATACCCTTAATATTTATCGCGGTGTAGCATAAAATAAATTGCATCATTTTCCTCCAAATATTTGATTTTAAAAGAAAAATTCATTAGTCTTTTTAAACCGAATTCTAAAAGAAGGAAGTTCTCAATTCGTCGACTATGTATTTTTTTTATGTATTTACATCGATTACTCCGAAACGGCGGCACCGATTTGAATGAAATTTTTTACGTTATGTTCAGGAAGTTGCTGCGGTGATATGCCCATATTTTTTTGGACGAAATTGATGCAGTAAAATCCAATATAGCGCGGTTAACATGGCTGCCAAAAAAACTAATTTTGTTCGATTTTCGAATTGGTATGTGGGAATTTTCGGTGTCGTACACAAGGAATCTGAAATTATTTTTAAAAAATTCATTATAGCGGATCCAATATGGAGAACGGAAAAATCAATTTTGTCTGATTTTCTCCAAAATTGGTATGAGGAAGTTTTCGGGGTTGCCCATAACGAATCTGAATTTATTTTAAAAAAAATCAATATGGCGGATAAAAAATTAAATTTGTCCTATTTTTTCAAATTTGATATGGGAAAGATCACACATTACAAATTTGAAGTTATTTTAAAAAATTTAAATATGACTTATCCAATAGGGCAGATTAAAAATCCAAGATTTCGAATTAAAGATTCGGTATTTTTCGATTTTGTCTAAAATCAGTATTGGGAGATTTTTTTTAGTGTTAATTACGAATTTAAAATATTTTTTGAAAACTGAATCTGGCGAATTCATGAAAATTTTACATTCTTCGATTTTCCCAAAACTGATATAGGGGGTTCTTGTAGGTGTAAATTATGAATTTAAAAGTATTCTTTCGTGATTCAATATGACGAATCCAATATAGCGGACTAAAAATTTTACATCTTTCGATTTTGTTCAAAGGTGGGACTGAATCGTTTATGAGGATGTAAATAGCGAATATAAAATTATTTTAAGAAAACCTAATATGTCAGATGCAATATGACGGTCTAGAAATTTTAAAATTCCAGATTTCATCCAAAATTGGTATTAGGGGGCTTTGAAGGGTTTAGATTCTATTAAGACGTTAAATTTTTTTTTTAATTCAACATGGCGGATTCAATATGGTGGGTTCAAAATTTTACCTTATTCGCATTTTTTCAGATTTGGTATAGGAGGTTTTCGAGGTCGTCTATTTCGAATAGGAAGTTAAATTTTTACAACTACTAGATTGATAAGATACAATGTGAGGAACTGAAAATTATATATCTTCCGATTTTGTCTAAAACTGATATTGATATATCGAGCTAAGAAATTTACGTCTCAAGTTCTTTAAATATCGATATCGGAACGTTTTGGGGTCTATATTACCAATCTAAAATTAATTTGAAATTTAAGATAGTGGATTTACTATGACCGACTAGATATTTGTTTAACACAACTTAATTGGTATTTGCAGAACTCTAAGAATCAAAGAATTTTTAATGGTTAATTTTAGAGTAATTTACAACTTTGGATAAAATGGGTTCTTTTTGCCACCTTGGAGTCATTGGGATTAATAGTTTCTTCAAATAATTTATGGATATCATAATGAATTTAAAATCGAAAAATAAAATTTTTATAAAAAAAATTGAACCGACTTCTAAAAGTGCGCTAAAAAGTGAAAATAACTATAAATTTTAATATGAAATTAAAATTTTTGAAGTCGGCGTCAAATTATTTCTAAATGAAATAAATAACTACTAATATATGCAAATTATCGTAAGAAAGCAATTACAAATAAAATATTTTTAATTTGTTTATGCGAACCACATTTTGTTAGGTATTACTTTGGCGCCGACTTTAAAAATATAAAAATTTCTAGTTATTTTTCACCTTTTAGCGCACTTTTAAAAATCGGTTAAATTTTTTTATAAAGATTTTATTTGTATATTTTTTCGATATTACGTTGTTCATCATTTTCTTCCACTTATAATGGGAAATGTCAATAAATTTTCGCAATTTCAAATTAATTAAGTGTGCTAAAAATATCGTTAATCGATTAATGACTTATTATGCATAAAGTATGAAAATACAACAATTCTGGTAATTATTAAGTTCAGTTTTACTCCTCTGTTTATTTTTCACTAAACCTATATTCAACATTTTTTTATAGCCCCACCTTCCGTAATGTTCCTTCATTATATTCCGTTGTGCTGGAGTCGCTTTTTGAAGTGCCGTAACTGACAACCAAGAGCATTGACCAATTTCAATGTCAGCACCTTTTTTTCCGGTTACTGCTGGATCACCGAAGTAGTCTAAGAAGTCATTCTGCAAAGTAGAAAACAAGATTATGGTTATTTACTTATGAATTTTTATTCGAGAGAGGAACAAGGCCATTTTTTATCGCTCACTAATTTTACCTTCATAGATTTTATGAACACAGAGCTACTTTCAAGATTCATTATAAATATACTTTAACTTTGAAGAAGCTCACTATATTAGAGCGATACGTCGGGAAAATTGTTGTTTTTTGATTTTCAAATTGAAAAACCTATACCCAAGAAAGTATTACAGAAAAATATTAACAAAAGATTTAAGATACAAAAATAAATTATATATATATATATATATATATATATATATATATATATATATATATATATATATATATATATATAAAATAAAATAGAATCAAATATTGGCGAAGCGGACGTGAAAATTTGTCAATCTACATGATTCTCGTGTTAAAAAGTGCGGAGCACTCCAAAATATGGAAAAACTCCGGGTCCGACAGATGGCGATAGCGCTGTTTCATCTTAATATGGGACTCGTCAGGCCACCGCATTCGATACATACCATCATCTCGCCTTTGCATCCTATAAAGCTGAGTTTAAAATCAAAAAACAGCAAACAAGACGACAAAGGCGACATCTCGATGGTCTTGATAACACAAGAACCACACAGATTAACAAAGTTTGTAAAAAACCGCCATATGGTGGCGCGACGGTGAATTAAAACAGAAATATGTAAAATCGCATACACGAAACGCGCTGCCCAAAGGATAGGGGTCGTATTTTTCGGTACTGGCAACCAAGCCTACCGCTCATTTCAGCAGCCAAAGCCACGTGTCGTCTTGTTTGCTGTTTTTTGATTTTAAACTCAGCTTTATAGGATGCAAAGGCGTGATGATGGTTTGTACCGAATGCGGTGGCCTGACGAGTCCCATATTAGGACGAAACAGCGCTGTCGCCATTTGTCGGACCCGGAGTTTTTTCATATTTTGGAGTGCTCCGCACTTTTTAACACGAGAATCATGTAGATTGACAAATTTTCAGGTCCGCTTCGCCAATATTTCATTCTATTTTATTTTAAATTACACGGACAAAAACTTATCTATTTATTTATATATATATATATATATATATATATATATATATATATATATATATATATATATATATGTATATAACCTTCTGTTTCCGTTTTTCTCTCCTATCGTTTCCTTTCTCTCCTTTCTCCTTTATTTTTTTTTCTAACCCTGATTTTAGCCTTCTTAATAGCTCTTATTTTATTTTCAAAAATTATCATAAGAATTTATCAATTACAAATTGTTAGGTCAGATAAGAATAATAGATTTAATTCTAAATCTTGACAGTAAAAAGAATTATTATTATTATTTAATAGTTTCAAAACAGTTTTTACCTGAGCTTGGAAGAACTGTCCCATTTCCAATAAAATAGTGTTGGCCTGTCTGTGTAGTTCTTCATCGTGGATACCAACCATATACATGGCGCTCCTTACTGGTATTATAAAAGGAATGTAAGCCTTGTATTTAGTAAGTAGAAAGTACCTAAAAAAAATTACGTCGTCTTTAACAATTTTATTGGAAAAAGATACTTTTATTGCCTGCTTTTCTTAATGCAGCTCGTATGAAACTATTCTTTGCTTGTGTTTAACTAGAGAGATGAAGTATCTTCTGCATTTCTAATAAAAATCAATGTTAAATTAAAACAGATTTCGAATAGGAAAATGCCAAACAAAGCTAACGCAGACGTTTCTAAATTTTTGATTTGTGCCAGAGTTGGATTGATTTTAATCAAAGGATTTAATGTCATGATTTAAACTACTTGATTTTTTTATAATATTTATAATAATAACCTTACATATGGTCATCTACTGTGCCGCAACTGCGACAGCTAGAGCTCTAGAAATTAAAGTTACAACAGAGCGCCAATCAGCAACTACAGAACCCAACACACAAGCATGGGAAAGATGTCTAAATAAGAAAATCGAAAATCTTCGAAAAGATATAGGACAGCTGACTGAGGGTATCAGGGGCACGAGAACAATTAAACTGCAAAGACGAATTGAGGAAATCATGAACCATATTCTGTATTATTCGCAACAAGATCCAGTGAATGTTACTGCTCAGCAATACCTCGACATGCTCAAACAGAGACTCTCTGTTATTGCAGGAAGGCTAAAGAGATACAAGACCAGCAATAACCGAAAACGAGACAATGCGTTATTCCAATGATCAGACAAGACTTTCTACCGTACGCTAAACTCTTCACGTAACATGGCTGATAATAGATATTCCAATATAGAGCAGCTAGAAGAGTTCGGGAGAAGCCAACTTTCCACACCCACCAGTTGTACCATCGCGACAAGCTGGGTAAATGTAGAACACCAAATC
Source organism: Diaprepes abbreviatus (assembly GCA_034092305.1). NCBI lineage: Eukaryota > Metazoa > Arthropoda > Insecta > Coleoptera > Curculionidae > Diaprepes > Diaprepes abbreviatus. The sequence goes on from JASJET010000105.1 coordinate 8,422,094, forward strand.
TGCCAAGACTACAACCAGATGCAGTTTAAGCAATTTACTATCGAGGAAATTGCAGGAATAATCAAGGAATCTTACAAATGGAAAGCTCCTGGTCTCGACGGGATCCAGAACTACTGGCTTATGAAGTTCTGATGTATGTATCATCAACTTGCTGATCTTATTAATGGTGTTTTTCTTAACCCAGTAAAAATGCCATTGTTTCTGAGAAAGTATTATGTATCTCTTGCTAAAGGATCAACATAACACACATAACCCAGTTAAGTATAGACCAATCACCTGCCTTCCCACACTATACAAGATAATCATCTCCACCAGGAGAACAATGGGATGTAAGGAGCAACTGATTATGGACTTGGTCATATGTAACCAAGCATGTACCAACCGAAGAAACCTCTTTGCCGCCTACGTGGATTATAAGAAGGCCTTCGACTCAGTGCTACGTGAGAACGTATAGGGTTGATATTAATTTTGTTTTCTGTTAGAATGTATCACGTCAACCTTGAGAAATAGGATCCAATTGCAAGTGCCATTCAACGATTCCATCGAAACTAATACAATCTCAATACAAAGGGTAATATTTCAAAATAATTCACTAAACTCATTGTGGTTCTGCCTTGAAATGAACCCACTTTCACGCCGTTTGAGCTCCACCAGATACGGCTTTAGTATTAGAAATAACTACGAATAGGTACTAAGACTGAATCATCTTCTATACATTGATGATGTATGTATAGTGATGGCTGCTACCAGAAACCAGTTGGAAAAAATACTTAAAATTATGCAGGAGTTCTTCAGTGATATTAGAATGCAGTTTGGACTTGACAAGTCCGTATTTTGAACATTGTTAAAGAAAAGATACTACAAGGACCATTTGAGATGCAGACTGGTGAAACTATAGGTGCAATGGAAACAGAACAAACATCCAAATACTTAGATATAAACAGGCAAAAAGAATTGACCATCTCACTATTAAGCCCGAACTGACTACCAAATTTGTCAGGAGGGTAAGGCGGATATTACGAACTAGTTTAAATAGTAAAAATTTGTTTAAGGCGCTCAACACGTACACTCTTTGGAATGTAAAATGGAGCAGGACGGACTTCGAAAACCTGCAAAGAAAAATAAGAACACTCTTAACAAAAACACATAAACACCACCCTCGGAGTGGGAGAAATTTTCATATAAGATTTAGAGAACACAAACTGCATTTTTATTAAAAAGACATAATTTAAATTTTTCTAGCCATTTCATTTAACTGACCCAAAAAAAATGTATAAGTGCAACAAAACCAGTACAATTAACCTTCTTAACCATCAAAGAGACCTAAGAAATTCTCCGTTAGTCAACGTTCTCCCTTCAGTCCTTACATAGTAGTAATAGTAATAAAAAACGTGCGAACTGAAAAAGCGCTATAAAATAATATTATCTGAAGTTTTTAAGATATTGCGTTCGAGAATGTAACAATGTTAATAATAAAGTAAATTTTATGTCATTAATTATTTAGAGTGTACTATTACCAAGTAACAGACTACTCAATGAAGTATTTAAAAATATGCTTTTATATGATGGACTCACGAAACGAATTTTTTTACCTATCCATTGTGAACATTTCCAGCTTTGGTTTTCCATTAGGCCCTTCAAACATGAATTCGAAACTTTGACCTAGATGAGTTTTTTCGATGCCGTCGTGGAATAATTGGATTAGAGGAGTATAAGCTGGATGATCTCGGAAATGCCTATAATAATAAGTAATATTAAATTAGTATTTTTATTTCCATTAATACATCATTTGTTTTATATTTTATAAACCTTATATATAATAGGCGAAGTTAATAATATTTAATATAACTATAGATTAACTGATAACTATGGTATAAGGGAACTGTCCAGGCAAAAAGAAAGAATACGATATGGAAAAATTAAAAACAAATCAATAGAAGAAATAAAACAAACAGGAATCTGAGAATGGGAACATAGAATACAGCAGAACTTCTTTAAGAAGAAGCATTGAAAATCTAATCGAATAAATTGGAAAACACAATTTTGGGATAGTAGCACTATACCATTATTCAAAAGGTTATGTTTGCTCAGAATAAAAGGAAAATACTCAAAGATGACATTTGTAAACATACCTATACCTTCAGTGGAAAGGAAAAGAACAGTTTAACAAAGAATTAGGTCCAGTAAATAAAAAATAATTCTGAATATGATTTAAAAATTTAAAAAGTAGATAATTTACTCGTTAATTTGCGGAAAATATAGTATGTATTTGACCACCAAGGAAAATATACATTTCTAGATTGATTTTATAACAGAAAAAGATTTAAAAAGTTGATGCTGGTAGCCGTTACTATGTGGTAGTTAATCATCTTCGGGAAATGTTTAAAAAAGGAACTACTATGTTTTATACCACTAAATTTATTAAGAAAACAGTGACTGCAGTTTCGACTCACAGAGTCATTTTCAAACTGAATTACAAAGGTAGACTAAGTATTCAATACAGAAACATGAGAAAATTTAACAATAAATAAAAACTACCTGAGATATTACATTATTACAAAGGGGAGGTACTAAATTTTGGGAACTAATTATTATTTAGCAACAACAAATAACGGGAAAAACCCAAGTTCTGTCTGGTCATTAAGCAAATTTACATTTTTATTTTTACTATGTTTATATATTTCTAAAGATTCAAGAATATTTAACTTTTGGTCCTTTGTTGAATAATGTAATATGTCAGTGTTGTCCAAATCAGGAAAACTGTGGCTGTGTTCTAAGCAATAGTTGGCAAAGCTCGAGTCTGTTTGTTGTAGTCTATTTGATCGGTGGTGTGCTGAAAAGCGAGTTTGAAAGCTTCTACCACTTTGTCCAATATACAAGCTATCACACTCTGAACATTTTAACTTATAAACTCCTGATTTATCAAATTTATTAATTTTATCTTTAGCATTGTAAAAGATAGTGGACAGAATGTGTTGAGATTTAAAGGCTACTTTTATGTTATGGTTGGAAAGAGTATTAGCTATGTTTTCTGAAAGGGTACCACAGTATGACAAAGATATATAAGATGAACTATCTTTATCATTTTTTATTGTGGGATATATTGAATTAAAAGCTAGTTGTTTTTGTTTTTTAGTTATTAATTTCTTGCAATTCTTTCAATGATATGTAGTTCCTCTTGAAGATCTTCTTCAGAAAGAGGCAAAGAGAATGATCTATGTATCATTGAATTGTATGCAGCCATTTTGTGTTGTAAGGGGTGAAAAGAATCATTAGATATAGTATTACCTGTAAACATTGGTTTTCTAAAAATTTTAAAATTACACTGATTATTGAGGTGAGATATGGTGAGATCAAGAAAATTTATTTTATGGTTATTTTCAGTTTCCAGAGTAAATTGAATTTTTGGATGGCAATTATTAATGTATTGTAAGAATTTTTGAAGCTGTCTAGTAGTGCCTTTAAAACATGCTAGAACATCATCTACATATCTGTACCAAAATTGAACATGGTTTTTGCTTAAAGGGGAATTAAGAATTTTGTTTCCTATGTTTGACATGAAAATGTCTGCTAAGAGAGGGCTAAAAGGAGAACCCATTGGTAGGCCTGAATTTGGTAAATAAAATTTGTTATTAAACTGGAAATAGGTTTGTGATAAGCAAAGTTCAAAAGAGGACAAGATTTCAGTAGTAACTATTGGATTTATATTTCGTTCCTGTAAGATTTCTTGGATAAGTATAAAACATTCATCTGTTGGAATATTAGAAAACATGCTTTTTATGTCATAAGAAACTAGTATGGAGTTATCTGGGGTTTTTATGTTTTTTAGTTTTTGGACGAGATCTGCTGAATTATTTAAACTGTGACTTGGTTTAAAGTTGCTTTTTTGTTTGGAGAATGAATTTAGTTTCATACTGAGTTCTCTCGTGGGGCTATTTATGTATGAAACGACTGGGCGAATGGGATTTCCTGGTTTGTGATTTTTTATAGGGCCATAGAGTTTTGGTCCTTGTGGGTTCATATTGATTATTCTTTTTTTATCGAATTCGGAAAAGAATAATGATAAAGATAGTTCATCTTATATATCTTTGTCATACTTGGTACCCTATCAGAAAACATAGCTAATACTCTTTCCAAACATAACATAAAAGTAGCCTTTAAATCTCAACACAATCTGTCCACCATCCTTTACAATGTTAAAGATAAAATTAATAAATTTGATAAATCAGGAGTTTATAAGTTAAAATGTTCAGAGTGTGATAGCTTGTATATTGGACAAAGTGGTAGAAGCTTTCAAACTCGCTTTTTGGAATACCACCGATCATATAGGCTACAAAAAACAGACTCGAGCTTTGCCAACCATTGCTTAGAACACCGCCACAGTTTTCCTAATTTAAGGAACACTGACATATTACATTATTCAACAAAGGGCCAAAAGTTAAATATTCTTGACTCTTTAGAAATATATAAACATAGTAAAAATAAAAATGTAAATTTGCTTAATGACCAGACAGAACTTGGGTTTTCCCCGTTATTTGTTGTCGCCAAATAATAATTAGTTCCCAAAATTTAGTACCTCCCCTTTGTAATAATGTAATTTCTCAGGTAGTTTTTATTTATTGTTAAATTTTCTCATTCAGTTTGAAAATGACTCTGTGAGTTGAAACTGCAGTCACTGTTTTCTTAATAAATTTAGTGGTATAAAACATAGTAGTCCCTATTTTTAAACATTTCCCGAAGAAAAAGATTTGATAATAAAAATTACATACCTCTAACAAAAAGGGATAATAAACCAAATAGATCCCGTCCTAAATCACAAAAATGAAGAAATATGTATAACAAATATAGACCTCAACCAATTTCTGGTCAGATATAATTCAAAAATCAAATTAGAGAAAAGTCGAAAAAATGATTTTTTCTTAATTTAGCTTCACCTGTCCAAATGATATTGTCTAGAAAAAAAATTGTCTCCTAGCTTCAAAGTTATGATAAATTCACAGAATGCCAATCAATCAGTTTCCTTTAGATATTGAACCATAGAAAATGTATATGACTGAAATTTATGTTTGTTTAATATTCTATGAACTGATTATTTGAATAATCCTGACTCTAAAGCAGCTTGTTGGATAAACAGCGAAATATTCCAAAATATCAATTTCAATATTCTCATTATTAACAAGAGGTTTATGTCTTCTCACTATTGTCTTAAAAGAACCAAAGGTCTTAAAATTTTCAATAATTTTTTAAACAGCACATTGTGATGGCTTCTGTTTTTGCGGATATCGAATTGCAAATGTCTCATTTGTTCTTGATATAACTGTATCACGTTATCCATAAATAATAAGTATGTTTCATTTGAATAAAAGTGCCCTAGCATGATTATTAAATAACTTTCAAATGGTGACAGCTTCACACATTTTTTTAACATTTGATGATTTTTCAATGTCGTCAAAGCTAGCTATGAGTAAAACGTCATAGCCAACTAAGATGGTAACTGAACTTAAAATATGCAGCAAAATCGCCGTATAAAAATATTAAATTAACAATAGTTCGAAAACTAAAAGTTTTCGGCATAGATAACCTTACACAAACTTATTCTTATTTTTAATGATAAATAGGATCAAATTTAAAAATTTGAGGTTTTCCATTTGAAAAAATTTACTTCTCAATTTAATTTTTAATCTTATTTTTTTGAACACCCTGTATTATCGGTTATTTAATTATTATAAAAATCTAATAAAGTAAGCCCTATTTAACAAGGAATCCAACCCAAATTAAATAAAAAAGGCTTCCTTATAGGAATAATTGATAATGATTTTAGAACCTGCAAACGTCATTTTTGACACAAAACCTTAAATACGTCAAAAATGCTTAAACTTAGGTATGGGACATGATACACAAAAGGTATCTAGAATCTTGCGCAAAAGCCAAAAATGTAATAATATATAGGATAGTCTATTTAAAATATGCAAGTTAACACCTACTTCCGGTACAACCGGAAGTGCCACCATCTTGAAAATATTTTACAGGGTTGCTCCATCGACATTAGTAGATTGTCCCGTATATAGTTTTCCATATATAGATCGAATTGTTTCCCTTTGGGACATCCTTTATTTAAAATGGCCAAAATCAAAAATCGAAATGAAATCACGAGTAAAACAAAACCAAGAAGTGCCGGTTTTCACAAATTACAGCACAATAACTAATCATAAGCAATGTTGCCAGAATGCCCAGTTAATCTAGAAAAGTTATAATTTGACAAATTCTAGCTATTTGTTTAAAAAACTTTATGGGTAGAAGTAATAGACTTTTAAATAAAAACGTTTGCTTATAGATGGAAAAATTTTATATATTCCTGAAATTACGTTATTTAACATCTTATGATATTTAAATAATTAAAAAATGTTAATACCATGGCTACATGATTACTCGTGAGACACCAAATGTTGCTTAAGTGCCGAGAGTTTTGAAAACGGTTTTTCTTGTTCAAGTCTCTCTCTGTTTTAAACTAAAATATCTTTGATCCCTTCAAACGAACATTCATGTTTCTGAAAGACCAAAAAACAGTATTTGTCTCTCTATGAATGCAACCCACCTTACTCTTTTTCACGTTTTGTTATTGTGAAATAGTCCTAAATCGCTTATCCTTGAACAGGGAAGATAAATTGACATCAAATAATTTGTTTGTTTTTTCTGGATCAATCGAGACAAAAAAATCTAGAAAAAACACAAAGTCCGGTGAAGCAGAAGGTATTTATCACTCAGAACCAAGCCCTAAGCCACAAGTGTTTCATGATGATGGCCAAAATTAATAAACTGAAGTTCAAATTCGACTTGGGCTCTTCAAACTTCAATCTCATTCCAAGCCTCACAAAATTCCGATTCAACAGTCATTGTATGATAGACCTTTATTATACAGATTTAGACTCTAGCACCAGCAAACCAAGAACACAAGCACTTGGGTATTAGCGGTGTAAGTGTATCTTTAAAAGGAAGAGAGAGGGGAAATATAAACGTGAATAATAATTTTTGTATTTCCCTTATCATCCTAGCTTCATATAATGTCATTTTCTTATACGTATCCCTGTTTTATCAATGAAAAGCAAATGTACTTTTTAAGTAGAACCCAAACGGCATTTTTGGTCATTGTTGCATCATTTGCGGCAGTCAAACCAATGTCTGGTACACGATACCAACAAGGTATTCCTCTTCTAGTTTTAGAATCGTCAAAAATATCATCTAGAATTAGTAAGGAGTCCTGTATCTAAAACAAAAATTAAGCAGATGAAATTTGGTATATAATCTTTAAAAAAGGATTGTAAGATTTTTTAGTGACGAGCTATTTAAAAATTATTTAACACGACAAAGATAAAAACCTTTCAAATCGAATAAAATGTTTTGAATAAACCGTGTGCATGTATTAAAAAAATATAGCTGCGAATATACAAGGTTCAGTTTATATATATTTAACAATTATTCGTACTCTGATCGAATAAACTCATTAGTGATTAAATTGAGATTTTTCTCCGTTGTCTTAAGTTAACTTTTTCTTTTAATATGTAGTATTTATAAAAACCCCAATACAATCTAAATGTAGGGCATTATTGTTGTATATCTCTGTATTGCAGGTAGAAATATATTCAATTAATATCTGTCTCCCAGGTTATAGAAGCGAGATTATCCTCATCTTCTCCAATTGTCAAGCACGCTAAAAGCTTATTGATTGGACAAAATACGACGAAGTAAGTACTAACAAACAATTAGGGTATGAAAAAGTAGACCAAATTGCAAGGCAACGGTCTACTACCACATTTTTTGGACCAGGATCAATATTTGGCATTTTGAAAAGCACTATTCGTGGGTAGACATCTTAGTAGATTGATTATCAAGACCAGGGTACCTATTCTCGTTCTTGAGAGAACGATCATCTTGATGGAAAGTGGGCGTGGTTCTCACGAAAAAGTACGAAAACGTATTCAGAATACGGTTTCTTACTTATTCTTGAGAACCACGGCCACTTTCCATCAAGATGATCGTTCTCTCGAGAACAAGAAAAGCTACCCAGAATACGGTTTCATACTTTTTCGTGAGAACCACGCCCACTTTCCATCAAGTGATCGTTCTCTCAAGAACGAGAATAGCTACCCAATACTACTGGAAGTGGAAAACATAACCAGAAAATCGGAAACAACTCTTATGACTGTTAGAAGATTATGTGGGAAACATGGGGTCTCTCACCGAAAATGGTATATTGGTTATACACCAGTGTTGTGAGACCAGCCCTCACTTACGCAGCCTTGGTCTGGTGGCCCAAGGTAATGCAGAGAACAACCATGACAAAGCTGATCGGAATACAAAGGGTCGCCTGTTTGTGTATTACTGGTTTGCATTGGCATTTTGAATCTACCTCCGCTACACATAGTGATTCAGGCAAAGACAAGAATGAGACTCCATCGACTAAATCACTCAACAATAAATCACAAAGAATGTTGTGAGGACACAAAAACATATGTAAAAAATCAGGAGCCCCGAGTTGGAAATGGACACAGACCATATGAACTCGAGCTACCGTTATAATATACCGTTTGAAGTCACAATAGAGGATCGAATGGCAAGTAAAAGAGAAAACCGGAAACATTCTCGGGTGCAAGTACCTGGTACACCGACGGTTCAAAAACTAGTGAGGGTAGTGGAGCTGCGATATATGGGCTACAACCGAGGAAAGAATTAACCCTTCCTCTTGGAAAATACCCAACAGTATTCCAGGCAGAAATATACGCAATCTTACGGTGCGCAAATGAGATAAACAGGAGAGCTTAGAAAGGGATGCAAATCCACATTTACTCTGACAGCCAAGCAGCCCTAAAAGATCTCAAGGGCCAAAAGATATCATCGAGGCTGGTTTGAGAATGTCAGAGTGAGCTGGAAATTCTGGCAAAAGACAACAGAGTTATGTTAAAGTGAGTACCAAGACACGAAGGCATACATGGAAATGAAAAAGCTGACGAGCTAGCTAGAGCAGGATCAGCATCTCAATACATAGGTCCAGAACCGGCCTTTGGGGTGCCGCGGTGCGCGGCCCGAGGAGCAGTCAAAGAATGGATCAAAAGAGAGCATAAAAACACTGGATGACCAGACAGGGTTTAAACCACAGCAAGCTATTTATTGGGAATCCTGACCCGAAACTGGCAAGGAAATTACTCCAAATGAGTAGGAACCAATTAAGGACTATTACGGGTATAATGACGGGACACATGGCCGTCAAAGTACATCTGAATAGAATGAATCTATATAACGGAAACCTTGGCTGCAGACTATGTGGACAAGCTGAAGAAACGGCGAAGCACATCATATGTGACTGTGAGTCACTGGAGAGATTTAGACAACAAACATTCGGGTCAGTAAGTCTGGAACCGGGAGAAATACTCACTCCCTATAGGACTGTACAGATTAAGCCAGGGGGCTAGGTTGACAGAGTGGCAGTAATGTCTAGGGTGAGGACAATAGGCCTACTCTAGCCGCAGTGCGTCCGGCTTTAAGATGGACCTGGGAATAAAAATAACAACTACTGGAACAACATTTGCACTGCAAACTATTTCTATACAATATACTACTAATATTAAAAAGATAAGTTTAGTGTCAGTTTTAGCACACTAAAAATGGTACGATTGAGTCAATTTTATTTTAGATACATTTTGGCTGTTGTCCAATATTATTGGCGACAACAGCAGTAGAAGCTAATAATCCGCATCGATCTGTTGATACATTTAATCCATATGACACGAAAGTCATCAAATCAAAATGTAAAATGCTCTAAAAATAACTTACCAATTCATAACACCATCCTAAAATATTGGCTAACTTAATATTTTCTGGAGTAAGTTTTTGTGGATCTTCTAACAATTTATACGATGAGACTAAAATCATTCCACAAAGTTTCTTGCCAAGTAATGAATTGTATTCTAATACCTAAAAAAAGTTATTTAAGATTAGGAAACAACACAAAAACTTGAATTTTTGTATTAATAAGGATGGTATGAAATTTTAATCAGTATACCAATGCCTTTATTGAAATGACATAGACATTTTTCCAACAATCATTGTTTAAGGTACTTCAATGCTTGTGCTGCTCAGAGCTTATAGAAATCCGATTTCCGTTAAAATGGCTGGTATTGCAGCATGTTATATATTTTAGTCTCCTGATCAAAAGTCCCAATAAGCACAAAGCCCGAAAACCCCAGGTTTTTAGAATATTCGCTAATTATTATTGTCACTTAAAGATATATGCTTCCTAGTAAACTGAGAATTATAACTAAGTCGACATTTTGTCTACGAAGTATCAACGAGTCTCACTAAGGTATACTGGAATTTTTGGGTCTCAGATTAACTTCCATAACGTCAAGAACTTTTGAAAAAATCTGAAAAAACTTACAGGAATGTTTTTTGAGTTTCTAAATCCAATGATGTCATTTTCTTGACCCTAAAAGTTCATTTAGAACTAATTTTAACGTCATTTCTGGGGCATTTTAAGGTCACACTTGAGAACCCGTCGGAAAAAATTCATATATAGGTGTCCGGTGTCGCTGAGAAAAACCTTTCAATAGTTCCCAACCACTTCTACCTCAAGCTATTCAGATCACAGAATTTAAATCTGAGATTTGCTCGATCTCACTCTGGTTTAGCGGATGGTCCTTTAGGGAAATAATTGGAGAAAGCCGGATTTTTTGTTACTCCAAACAGGTCTCGCGTAGACTTGCATTCCTGTTAAAAATTTAAATGTAATTTTGATGTCATTCTGGTCTAACAGGAACTTGGCGATTATTAAGGTTAAAATGACCTTGTAATTACTTCCAAATGACCTTGTAGGATCAAGAAAATGACAAAATCGGATTTGACGACTCAAAAAACATTCATGTAATTTTTTTGCAGATTTTTTCAACTGTTCCTCTCCATTCGACCTTCAAATCACCTTGATCATGACATGATGGAGATTAACCGATCTCGGATTCCGAATCAGCGAAACCAAAAATCCTAATATACCCTAATGAGAAACGTTGATACTTTTCGGGCTTCGTGCCATTGAAATTTATAATCAGTGGACCAAAATACGCAACATATTGCAATACCAGCCATTTTAACGTAAATTGGATTTCCATAAGTAAGTGTGTAAGTGATGAGCACGGTGAACGCTTCCATCAGGATATATCAACAATGGAAAAAAGGTATCAAGGAAACTGGAATGCTTCTATGCTTGCCGACTAGTGATGGACTCTTGTTGGAGATGCTCTAGAAACAATTCACAAAAGAAAAGCAAAAAACAGGATATATAATGTCTCTACAGGTGTAAAAATATATATTTGTTATTATTTCGTTAAAAATGAAATAAAAAAGCTTTTTTTTTTAAATTACAACTAAGTTTTTATTTACATTATCATTTTTGTGTTTAGCGCACCAGAATTAACAAAAAAAATGCCCTTTTCTTATAAGATAATTAAAATTTGTTACATAATGTAATTAATACTATTTAAACAACTTTTAATGTCCTTAAGATGTTTTTAAAATCATAATTTTTTACATAGTAACAAAGTCAAAAAACCCGTTGGTTTAAAATATGTAAATCCTGTAACTGTTTCATTACAGCAATCAAATAGCAGATTATTAAAACCGTAACTAAAATAATTAAAAAAGAAAGTAAAAAATTCATGCCAAACAAATTTTTTTCCGAATCAATGCTACAATAAATTTATTGAGGTAAAAGTATTGAAAAATAGATAGTCCAAGTACTGACTAAACTTGTTGTTAGAAAAGATATATGACATTAATAATAGACTTGAGTTATTCTGGCTTATATAAATTTTATCGATTGGTATCAGGATGGTATAGAAGAGCACCGGGGAATCAAAGCCACGGAGTAATAAGAACCACTCTGTTTTAGGTGCAAGTGGACAGGTTAGATCGTGTTTTGTTTTGACGTAGTGTAAGGGAATGCAGAAGGACTATGTGTGTCCTGTCACATTACTTCTTAGTTCACTTTACGCACACAAATAAACAGCAAGTTGGTTTTTCGGGAGTTTTAATTTTTTAGGATCTTTAAAGATACAATATAAATATCTAATGCATTTTGTTCCTTTTAATCTCTAAATTAGTTATTAGAAAATCGGATGAAGAGGTTAATTTATATACACAATCAACTGTATTTTGACAGTCTCCAATTTGGAAACTTAAAAAAAATTTTTTTGGCGTAATTGGAGCCAAATAGCTCTAATTACCCCAGTTCAAATTAATTTCAAATGCCCCAGAAACGAAATAAATATGGAGATTTGCTAGATCATGATATCAAGAGGGTTAATTATAATAGAGTTTTCGGACATAAGACAGCACAAGAGTTTGATATCCCATATAGTACTTTACAGAAAATATATCGTAGATCAGAATAGACGAAAAATCGTATTGGGAGAAAATCAACGAATTCTAGACCACATGTTTAATCTTTTTTGCGGGTTAAACTCTATGAAATTTCGTAGAATTGCCTACAAGGGTGCAGAAAAATTGAGGCTCCCACATAATTTTGACAAGAAAATCAAATATGCGGGACCACACTGGCTTGAGAGATCTCTGAAAGGAAATCCTGATATCAGTGTCCGCAAACCTGAATGAACAAGTATAAAGAGAATTGAGGGATTTAACAAAGAAGAAGTAGATCTCTTTTACGAAAATCTTAAAAGGAATCAAAGTAAAGAATACTTTACTGCTGTTTGTGTGATGAGTGCTGCAGGTGTCTATGTACCTTCCATCTTCATATATCCGACATAGCGTCATTCTGTCTTTCTAAAATGGTGACAACATTTTAAGGACCATGTAAAAATCATAGAATATTATTCGTTTTATACAATCAAAACTGCCACACCATCTTACGTGCATACGAGTTTTGCAAAAATTACTACATTGCAATATTGTCTATACCGCCATACTTCTTACACCTTTTATAGCCATTAGGTGTCACATTTTTTTACCTCCTGAAAAAAGCATAAAATTGTGAATATGATCTATATCTCAAATCATAAAATTTGATAGAAATTACTCCCCACGATATAGCCAGTCTATTTCATCAAGCATATAGCTAAGTAGCTTCAATTGGCAAAACTGTAAGTAGCCTCTGTGCCATTGATATAAGCACAATTAATACAAATTTCTTCAGCGATGATGACTATTATGTCGTAAACTCTGTAGATGATCATGAAAATAGTAATAAGGATACAAATGTTCACGCTTTACCTGATCAGAGCACTGTAATGCCAAAAGTAATTTAAAAAACTCCTTAGCAAGATACATTTGTTATTGAAGATCTAATTATTAATGACTCTGTCCCAATTGATCGAGATTTTGTCAGTAACAATCAATTAAATAATGACGAATCTCTTCAACCAACATATAAAAAACATTCGCTAATAATCATTGCCACTCTGAATAAAATTATAATACAAGAACAGGAAAAAACCGTCTTATAAAAGAAAATAAAGAACCAAAAGGAAGAGGAAAAAAAATGTAGAAAAAAGAAGAAAAAATATTAAGAAAATAAATGAGAAATCTAACACATTCCTATTTAAAGATCAAATTAGTTCATTATATGAATCTGTTAATGATCGTAGTATCTGCAATGATGATAATAGTGGATCTGGTAAATCTAATGAACTGTGATACAAATGTAGGATCTGTGGTGACCGAATACATAATCAATGCGCAGGAAGTGATTCTGTCAAAGATTGTATTTGTGATTTTTGTATTCAACAATAATTATTTTTCTGAGGATAAATAACTGTAATTTTGTACATTCCTAAAGATAATTTAATTACATTTTATAAGTAAATCATCTTGTGCTTTGGCTATCATAGCCCTGGTGAATCCCATTACCCCGCATACTCTGGCTCTTAATACCTTCGCCAATGGGAGCTAATACTACTTTTTTTTTAAATGAGGATAATTTCTATTGTTTTTTGTAATAAATTTCGAGTTACTGGGTTTTTTTCTTATGTGGCGCTAATTTATCTATACTCCCCTACACTTCAGGACTAGTCTTTAAATTTTTCTATTTTATATAAAATTATTCCATTCAAAGGTATTATATAAATAGAGGGAAAGATTGAAATTTTGGAAAAACCAACTTTTTTGTGTTTAGTTACTTTAAAGTTAAATAAAGTGAAACGGCATTTCTACTTTAATTTAGTGATCTACGAAAATTTCGAACTCCGTATATCACATGATAGATGTTGTTTTTACATCTTTTCGAGTCCTCTCATTGCTTTCGATTTCAACAACATGTATTTCAATAAAAAAAAATATACTCGTATATGTGATCCTGGTTTTACATTATACATACCCTGTCAAATCTACGTATAACATCAGGCAATTCTTGATATGTTTTGGCATCATTTAATTCCGTGATGATATCTTAAAACATTGCCATAAAGTCTCTGTGTTGGTTTTTGGACGCCAGAGACTCAGGGGATTCGATCAAAGTTGGCTGGATGGTAGTGAAAGATCTGCAAATTAATAAAAGTGTATTTTCAGTTTTATATACTTCCTTTTTTTGTAATTGTGATGAACGGCTGTCTGTTAAGTGAGAGCATGTACAGGATGTTCAATTTTCGAAACTTTACTACTTTTTATTTAACAAAAGATGAAATGAAATTTTTCTAACCCTTTTTATTTTGTATTTAAAAAGCTCTCTCGTATCGTAGTTAATCCCACTAAATCGTTTGAACTTAAAAACTAAAAAATAGAGATAATAGATATCGTTTTGGCAGCTTCCGATCTGTCTAGAGTTAACAGTGACCACAGTGATTTGCATCAAACATTGAATAAATGTTATCACAATCTAAGAAAGCAACGGCAGATAAATTTAATTCATTCTTTTCCTCAATCAGTAAATATCTTGCAAGAAGTTTTTCGCCTAATATAGATTAAGATTATATAAATAATAATATTGGTATTACCGAACAGTCATTTTTTATAGCTTCTGTCATTGAGCTCGATATCCTTGATTGCATTAATAACTTAAAAACATCGTACTTCAGTGGTTTTGACAATGTATCAAGCAAAATTCTAAAAGAGGTAAAAAAGAGTAATCCTAATCTCCATTCCCTATTAATAAACCCTATGAAATTGGTGTTTTTTTACAAGAGTTAAAATTTGCTATTGTCAGACTTCTCTTTAATAAAATTTTCATAAAAAAATTGAACTTCTAAAAGAGCGCTAAAAGTGAAAAATAACTGTAAATTTTTATATGAAATTGAAATTTTTATTAAAAACTTTATTTCTAATTACTTTAATTACATTACAATTATCGCTACTCCATATTAAATTTTTAAAAAACAATTTCAGATTCGTTATGTGCGACCCAGAGACCTACCCCATAGCAATTTTGGAGAAAATAAGATAAAATTAATTTTTTTCGTCCGCCATATTGAATTTTTTAAAAAAATTTTATTCGTTATGTGCGATCCCGAAAACTGCCCTGTACTAATTTTGGAGAAAATCGGACAAAATTCATTTTTTTGTCCGCCATATTGCTTCTGCCATATTGAATTTTTAAAAATATTTTGAGTTCGTTATGTGTGACCTCTAAAACTCCCCCACACTAATTTTAGAGAAATTCGGACGGAATTAAATTTTTTTGCCCGCCATATTGAATTTTTTAACAATAATTTCAGATCTGTTGTGTACGACCCCGAAAATTCCCCCATACCAATTTTGGAAAAAATCGGACAAAGTTAATTTTTTTGGCCGCCATATTGTCGGCGACATTTTGGATTTTACTGCACCAATTTCGTCCAAAAAAATATGAAACTACCGCAGCAACTTCCTGAATATAACGTAAAAAATTTCATTCAAATCGGTGCCACCGTTCCGGAATAATCGTGTATATACATAAAAAAAAATACATAGTCGACGAATTTAGACCCTTCTTCTTTTAGAAGTCGGTTGGAAAGGGCGATCAAGCAGATTTTCCAAATTTTAGGCCGATTAGTTTATTGTTCACATTTCCAAAGATATATGAATCAATTATGGTCTATACATTAAATACATATCTGCAAATAAAAGATTATAGACGATTGCCAACATGGTGTTACTAAAGATAGAAGTTTTGATACCGCTTGATTCTTATTCGTAAATGAAATTGGTTCTTGCGTCGATCAATGTTCTTTTGCTGGAGCTTTTTATATTGATTTGAGTAAAGCTTTTGATTGTATAAACCATGAAACTCTGCTTTACAAATTGCTGCACTTGAATGGTTCCAGTCCTACATAGAAGGATATTCACAACTAGTCGTTTAAACATATGTTGAATGGCCGACAACTCAGAACTGTCTTCTATCAAAGAGGAGGTTTTTTAATGGTTGTCGCTTCTGCACTGAGATGCTCAAAGATATTTTAAACGCTGGGTTTATTTATTGTTCTATGAAAAAATTGAAATAATTTAAGCCCATACACAATGGACAAATTTACGACTCTGCTTAATGTAAACGTATTAAGTACGTTAACGTTCTGACATGTATGTTGTTGCTATTACTTTATGACATGTTTTCTGAGTTATTTTTTAAATATATAAGTTGTTGACTTTTAGTATTTTCTTGGAAACTTCAAGTAGACGTAATTTCTATGTATAGTGTGATCAATTTTAGATGCCACTAACAGCATTGTCGTAATTTGCTGTTTTTAAATGGGACACCCTATATATTTTTGAATAAAGTGATTTAGTTTGTTACAACACTCTATATGTATTTTGAGCTTAAATTTACGATTTTAAAAAATTATCAGATGATGTTAGTAGTCCATAACGGGTATTTAAGGAAACAGAAATCTATTACTGTTATCAATAGTATGCTGATGAAAACAAAAGGGCTAAATATATTTTCGGAGTCTTAATATAATTTACTTTATAACAACAAACAGTTTTGTTGTAACCTGAACTAAACTGCACTAAAGAAACTGTATACAAATATTGTTCAAATTGTTCTCCATAATGCCTTAAACATAATTCTTATTTTCTTCAATGCATTTGAAATAATAAAAGGCCACGTCTCTAACTCTCTAAAGGCCCTTTGACTCGCATTTCGTAAATATGCCATGGTTTGGCATCAAAAAAATTATTCTGTCAAAAAAGCACAATACTTACGGGAATATCGAGGCTTATATGAATGATTAGAATTAGGAGGGAGACATTATTTACGATGAACGATCTGAATACGACCGAGTCCTAATAGAAATATTATAACGAAGGACAAACTTAATACGGTCGTGTCCTTACAGAAGTAATATTTCAATTAATCATAATTATTAATCATGTTTCTAGTTCCCCGCTATTTACCCTAAATTTAATCCATTTACTTTTTACAGTGTAGTTAATAAGAAAGAAAAGTAATTAGTCAAAAGTGGTGTTATTATTCGGACCTGGTGAATGAATATGGGAGAGAAAATTGTAACAATATCATTGCTTTCTTGCTATAATCCAGTTTAAAATATGTGTTGCATTTATTATTTATTCAATATTTATTTCATTATATTAATTAAATTTTATTACTAAATTACTTATATTGTTACAATGCGTTTGCTTCATGCACCTCGCCATATTAACATTTTTATTACAACTGAGTTCTTGATTAATTTGTTCCATTTTGTTGTGTTGTGCCATAGATATCGCATAACCATTTTTTATCTATCGACTTTATACTAATATATCTGCGAATATCTCTTAACAGCTCAAAAGTTCGTTTACGGCATAACTCAATCCCAAACATGTTTTTTTATGAACTAACTGATTTATAGATTAAAGTGATTCCAAAGAGCTTAGAAACAAAAGTCCATCTTGAATAAAACGGAATTAAATTTTTCAAATGACAAACAAATCACCGGCTACCAACACAACACTATTAACAACATCAACTATTTGAAGGAAATGAATATTTCTGTATAGGAATTAAAACAAGTGTCTGTCCTCTAAATTCTTTAGTTATTTTTTGTTAAATCCTTTAATAATATTATATTATAATTCGTTTACTCAAAAATTTAAACTTATCGAAATAATTAGGAAGTTAAAAGTAAAATTATTAAACATATCCGTATTTGACATTTTAATAAAAATTGTCAATGTGACGTTAATCGAAATCCTTATTCCCTAATTCATTAACATGGTCTAACTTTTAAATCGGTCGAAATTAATAGTGCTATGTTGAGATTTCACGCCAAAACCTTCAATTAATTGGGAAGGAATTCAATAATTAATTAATAAAACTAAAACAAAATTACCAGAGTTCAATCGAAGGCTAGTAGCGGCACCAGTGAGCAAAAATGTCAAGATAACCTTATGCTAGAGAGCAGGGGCGGATCCCAGACTCTCTCTTTGGGGGCGGTGATATCACAAAAGAGCAGTATGGCAAGCGAAAGCAAGTTGTCGACGGAGAGGGGGGGAGGAGAGACACCGGAAACATCCCCTTATCTAGTGTAAAAGATAGAATTGAGTCTATTTTTCTGAATTTAAAGCTCTTGGAGAGGGGGGGGGGATGCCAACAGCATACACAATCCTAGTATAAGAGGCAGAATCGGGTCTGTTTTCCTGAACTCAAAGCTTTTGGGGGGCGACTATCGCAAGAAAAACAAGTTATCAACGGGGGGGGGGGGGGGGGGAGAGAGAGAGAGTGGTGCCAGCAGCATATACATAATAATATAAAAGGCAGAATCGTTCTATTTTCCTGAACTCAAAGCTCTTGGGAGGGGGGGGCGATCGCAAGCATACACATTCCTATACTCTATTCAAGAACTAGAGAGAGTAATAAACTGTTACCGAAACCTCCAACGTAGGTAACTGAAGACTGTCATAAATCTAATTATATTTAAATATTATAAGCTTTTATAAATTTACTGCAACAATAAAATTTCTGATTCAGTCAATTTAATTCATGCCAGTGAGTAAGGTATACCCTACAGTGTGTCCTTAGTGATTTATATTGTTTGCGCTTATTTTTATATATAATTTGAGATTACTGAGATACCGAAAACTTTATCCTTCCACCTCTATATTTATTCCAAAATCATTAAACCAAGGCATTTTTTCCTCAACGAAAAACTTATTACGATGAATGTTTATGATGCCTTAAGATATCAATATCTATATAATAATGTTAAAAGCTCTATTGAGATGTGTTTTCAACATGACAGGAGTTGGAAAATCTACTATGTACCGAATAATGAAGGAGAAAAAAACTACTGGAATGGTTAGTACTCCAAGCCACAT
Organism: Diaprepes abbreviatus; assembly: GCA_034092305.1. NCBI lineage: Eukaryota > Metazoa > Arthropoda > Insecta > Coleoptera > Curculionidae > Diaprepes > Diaprepes abbreviatus. The sequence continues at coordinate 8,441,384 of JASJET010000105.1, forward strand.
TCGATCACAGGCAAACGAAAAACCACGTTGGAAGAAGAGATGGCAACTGCAATAAAAGGAGTTGTACATACATTTTATTATGAGAAGCAGGTCACAACCGTCTACAAAATTCTAACTAAAATTAATGAAGATCTAGATTTACCTGAAATTAAAAGAACTGAGCTCTGGAAATTGCTCAGGGAACTTAATTTTTGCTGGGAAAAACCAGATAGGAAATCTGTTCTTATAATCGTCCGGAAACTGTCCGTTGGAGAAGAAAATATCTCTCTCAAGTAAAAGGTAGAGTTGCTAGAAATAACACAACTTACAAATTAGTAATTTACCTGCATTTTTGAAAGATTTTTTTTTGAATAAAGTTACTGCAGAAAATTGGGAAAAATCCCTATAATAAAAGAATATAGCAAAATGTGGAAACTCGATCTCATGATCGGTGAGATAGAGGAACCACTGTTTACCAGTGTAAACACAATTTATTATTAAATTTTTGTTTTTTGTTGTATTTTATTGTTTAATGTTGTATATATATTTTCTTATATATTTTTATTTTAGTGTGTCCCACTCATTTATATATATTTAATTCCAATTTGCCGTAATTTTTTTATTATTTTATTATTGTATTTGTGTCTTTTTCTTAAGCGTGTAGAATTAACACGTTTATTTAATTTTTTTGGGGCTATCGGATTTCTATGTAATAAAGTAAATTAAATTAAGACGTCAGTGCAATAGAAATATAAATAAATAGGTCTAATTTTAACTGTAACATATAAAAAACTAATTACATTTGAATACATTTTTAGTGTTTAATTGTAATTCTGCAGATGGTTTAAGAAATAAATAAAATGAAACGTCAAATGGCCTAAAAATGTTTTTAATTAATAATAAACTGACCGATAGCCCAAAAAAAATTTTAATATTATATAGACGAATTTATTTTCTATATATGTTTAATTTCTTGTATTTTTGACAATGGGTATTTTGTAAGTATTTAAATTATAACTTAGAATTTTCTGAGAGAATAAGGCTACGTTTTAGTCTAAATGTACCTAAAACGGTTTCTATGCCAAAACTAAAAATATAAAAATACACTCTTATGAAAAATATAGGTGTCTAACGGATTTTGCCAAAGGCACCGGACTAAAGAACACAGGTAAATTGCGAAGAAAAGAGGGTAAAAAATGATTTATTACTTTCTCTAATTTTTCAAACAACTATAGTATAAGAGGTAAAATCGGGTCTATTTTCCTGAACTCAAAGCTCGGGGGGGGGGGGCGATCGCCCCCACCGCCCCCCCCCCCCTTGGATTATCCGCGCCTGCTAGAGAGTAGGGATGGGACATTCAAGGCGCTACTGTATCTGTAGCTAAGTTGAATGCAGAAACCTTCCGCAGCGTCGTTATGAACTAGCTTCTAACTTTATTCCTACAGATTGTGACGTAATTTTTGTAATTTCGTCAGTCTATTTTTTCTAACATCTTCATACAGACGTAAAAATCAGCTTATCTCACGTGATAATTTTCGCTCGCAGATAGACCTTAATTTATCGAACCATTTCTTCACATTTGTCAGTGTTGAATTTTCAAAAGAGTATTTTGGTGAAAAGAAATAAGGCAAACATATTTTTATATAACGTAACTTATTTAGTTTGGATAGTTTTTGGATTATTTTTATTGTTTAGTCACCTTTTTGACTCGGTTGGTTTGTTCTGCCAAATTAAAAAAAATCAAACAATTTTGTTTGAAAGAATAAGGTACGTTTATTTGTTCTCTTAATTTTTTTTTCAAAATTTAGCATTCTGAGATACAAATTACCTTTTGTTTTTTGATCATCTCAGTATGTTTAAAAGTTTAAATGTATCTGCAGAACATAAATTTATTTAACTTTTAATAATTATATTCATTTACAACAATTTTTCCTTAATTCATGGTTTGCCATCTTGACGCGAATCCATAAAAATTACTTTAAAGACCTGTTGCTGCTCTGAATTACCTGTATTCTTTAACAACACTACCTATTGCTAAAGTGTTTGGCAACCTAATATTGTGTTAAGATTTACACTGTCTAGTTTTATGTTTTCAACACTATCACCAGGGTAACATGTATCTAAAGGGTACTGGTCATTGTGCCATTTAAGATTCGTGAGCTGATAGTATGCTTATCTGAGAGAATTTGGTTGACAAAAACATTACGAACCACATTGAAGCCAAAACATAAGGAAAAGAATAAGTAGAAAAGCAAACGGGGTTCTGTATCAAAAAAATTTGATACAGCTTCCCCGTAGGCTTAAAAAGGCCTATAAATACCGATTCTCAAACCGAAGCTTATCAAATCAAACAACCAATCTAAACTTATCACTTCCAAATCCCTGCTCATCCTCGGTCTTCCCCGCCCCCCCCCCCCCAAAAAAAAAAACCTAACCGTAAAAAAAACCCAAATCCACCCCATTACCAACCCGCAAGCAAATTAAATTAGGACCAAACCCGCGAGCAGAATCTCCTGCAGAACATCAAGGGACTTGGCCTTAGTGAGCATCTGTATAAGCCGATTCAAAAAGCAGTCTCCTTGCAACCACGCGAACCGTCCGAAAGTTTGTAGGAAATACAGCACACTACGTCATCTAAGACCCAATAACATGGAAAGGGTTCCCACAGAGCTTCAACTTTTGATATCTTTATGTGCCGGGTATAAGTCAATAATTCCTGGAGGGAGTGCGAAGCCGTTTGACTTGAAATAATAAATAAACTATTACTCTATACCCTTTATTTACTACTGTTAAAACATTTTTCAAAACTGCCCTGTCAGTTCAAAATTGTCTCCCCATGGAGACAGATTAGAACAAATTCGGCTTAAAAAAGATTTTATCATACAACTTGTATCAAATAGAAGCAACTAGTCATTTTTATACTAACGATAAACTAAGGAAGCTACGAAAAATATTTTCTTTCAGCTTCTCTTTACTAGATCAATGAACAACATTTAAAATCTTAAATTTTAGAAAAGATAAGGTTACTTGATGGATCACCATCACACTTTTGGTGCGCTACTTAATATTCTTTCGCATAAAGCTTCTCCATTACTTCAAAGAACGGGCCGGAGTTTAGATGTTTCGAGATTTGCTGAATAAGCGTTTTAACAGTGTTACGGCTTTTCTCTTTATAAACGATGTACGTGTCTAGAAGGCATAAATCGTCGTAGAGGCGCTGGATACTTTTTACGGATTCTGGTTCAGGTCTGTAAAAAAATTATATACATAAACATCAATTGTTAAAAACTCAAAGAGCTATCCAAGAAATATAAACTAAATTGAAATGAACTGGTTTGTTTCCAGAATGGGAGTTAATTTTTAATACACCGTTAATATTTATCGCGATGTAGCATAAAATAAATTGCGTCATTTTCCTCCAAATAATTGATTTTAAAAGAAAAATCCATTGGTCTTTTTTAACCGAATTCTAAAAAAGGAAGGATCTCAATTCGTCGACTATGTATTTTTTTATGTATGTACACCGATTACTACGAAACGGCGGCACCGATTTGAATGAAATTTTTTACGTTATGTTCAGGAAGTTGCTGCGGTGGTTCCATATTTTTCTGGATGAAATTGGTGCAGTAAAATCCAAGATGGCGCTGATAACATGGCTGCCAAAAAAAATAATTTTTTTCGATTTTTTCCAAAATTGGTATGTGGAAATTTTCGGTGTCGTACACAACGAATCTGAAATTATTTTTTTTTTAATTCAATATGGGGGATGCAATATGGCGGACGAAAACATAAATTTTGTTCGATTTTTCCAAAATTGGTACGGAGGAGTTTTCGGGGTCATACATAACGTATTTAAAATTATTTTTAAAAAATTCGGTATGGCGGATCCAATATAGCCGACGAAAAAATCAATTTTGTCCGATTTTCTCCAAAATTGATATGGAGAAGTTTTCGGGGTTGCCCATAACAAATCTGAATTTATTTTAAAACAATCAACATGGCGTATCCAATATGGCGGATAAAAAATTAAGTTTGTCCTATTTTTTCAAAATTGATATGGGGGAGATCACACATTACAAATTTGAAGTTATTTTAAAAAATTTAAATTTCATTTATCCAATAGGGCAGATTAAAAATCCAAGATTTCGAATTTAAGATTCGGTATTTTTCGATTTTGTCTAAAATCAGAATTGGGAGATTTTTGTTAGTGTTAATTACGAATTTAAAATATTTTTTGAAAAAACTGAATCTGGCGAATTCATGAAAATTTTACATTCTTCGATTTTCTCCAAAACTGATACAGGGGGTTCTTGAGGGTGTAAATTATGAATTTAAAAGTATTTTTTCGTGATTCAATATGACGAATCCAATATAGTGGACTAAAAATTTTACATTTTTCGATTTTGTTCAAAGGTGGGACTGAATCGTTAATGAAGATGTAAATAGCGTAAATTTCATCCAAAATTGGTGCTAGGGGGCTTTAAAGGGGTTTAGATTCTATTAAGACGTTAAAATTATTTTTTTTTTAAATTCAATATGGCGGATCCAATATGGTGAGTCGAAAATTTTACCTATTACGAATATGAAGTTAAATTTTTACAACTAGTAGACTGATAAGATACAACGTGAGGAACTGAAAATTTTACATCTTCCGATTTTGCCTAAAATTGATATTGCGGGGTTCTTGGAGCGTATACAAACTCAATATGCAGTATCAGAAATATCGAACTAAGAAATTTACAAGTTCTGTAAATATTGATATTGGAACGTTTTGGGGGCCTGTATTACCAATCTAAAATTAATTTGAAATTTAAGATAGTACATTTGCTATGACCGACTAGATATTTGTTTGACACAACTTCACTAGTATTTGCAGAACTCTAAGAATCAAGAAGTTTTTAGTGGTTCATTTTAGGGTGATTTACAACTTTGAATAAAATGGGTTCTTTTTTGCCACTTTGGAGTCACTGGGATTAATAGTTACTTCAAATAATTTATGGATATTATAATGAATTCAAAATTAAAATCGAAAAATAAAATTTTTATAAAAAAAAATTGGACCGACTGCTAAAAGTACGCTAAAAAGTGAAAATAACTATAAATTTTATTATAAAATTTAAATTTTTGAAGTCGGCGCCAAATATTTCTAAATGAAATAAATATATTACTAATATATACAAATGATCGTAAGAGAGCAATTACAAATAAAATATTTTTAATTTGTTCATGCGAACCACATTTTGTCAGGTATTAGTTTGGCGCCGACTTCAAAAATATAAAAATTTTTAGTTATTTTTCACTTTTTAGCGCACTTTTAGAAGTCGGTTCAATTTTTTTATAAAGATTTTATTTGTATATTTTTTTGATATTACGTTGTTCATTTTCTTCCACTAGTAATGAGAAACTTCTTCGAATGTCGAAGAAATTGATATAAATATCGATATGTCTGGAAATTTGATCTCTATGACGTTGTAAGTGATAATCCAATCATGGCGATCGATAACGCAGAATCCCATATAATTGAAGATTATTACGATATTACTTCAAACAACGATAAAAGTGATATCGAGAATAATAATGATGATGCTGATAATGGTGACGATGATAATGATGATGATAATGAAAATGAAAAGATGATGATAATAGTGGAAAAGATGAGTCTCTCGAAAATGAGGTTATCTTGACCTCTAAAAAACGAAGAATCGAATATATATTAATATAGAATTACTCGAAGAATATTAAGCGAAAAAATGTTTATAAAAATGTTTATCTCAATAAAACACACAAAAAGTATTCATGTTTTTTTCTTGTAAAATCAATTATATGGCCTAAAATGACTGTCGCAATTTGTTTCCTGCTTCATCTAGATAAATATTAATGATATATTCAAAATTAATCTGATATTCAATATTCTCATCAGTGCTGTATTATTGACTAATGTCAATGAATTTTTGCAATTTCAAAAACACTAATTGTGTTAAAAATATCGTTAATCAATTAAAGACTTATTACGCATAAAGTACGAAAATACAACAATTGCTGTAATTATTAAGTTTAATTTTACTCCTCTGTTTATGTTTCACTTAACATATATCCAACATTTTTTTATAGCCCCACCTTCCGTAATGTTCCTCCATTATTTTCCGTTGTGCTGGAGATGCTTTTTGAAGTGCCGCAACTGACAACCAAGTGCATTGACCAATTTCAATGTCAGTTCCTATTCTTCCGGTTACTGCTGGATCACCGTAGTAGTCTAAGAAGTCATTCTGCAAAGTAGAAAACAAGATTATGGTTATTTACATACGAATTTTTATTCGAAAGAGGACCAAAGCCATTTTTTATCGCTTACTAATTTTACCTGCATACGTAGTTGCATATTTTCATTTACAACACAAACTGTAAGAATATTAAAAACTAATGAACAATGAAAAAATTTAAGCTCTCAGTGTACAAGTACTACAATTAAAACACCTGAAAAGTTATTAATTCACATTCCACGTTCGGAAAATAATAGGAACATGTGGCTTCAGCTAGCTCGGCACTACTCGTTTCATTTTAGTTTTGAACTTATAAATACCGATTATTACTATCATGTATTTATGATCGGTTGCGGAAGTAACAATTCTTGATAAATTACTTACTTCATATTTCTAAATTCAGCAGAGCAAAATTTACGGTTTATTGCCACTATAAAACGATCAACTCTGCACTTTACTTCATTCACACACAGAGTTGCATATATTTGTACGTTTGCTGAAAGTGATTTCAGCGCTACAACGGCATAATGTGGATATAACCACTGCTATTGCATCTCACACGGAGGAATCCGTGAAAGCCGCATGAGCATATATACGCCATCCAGCGGAGGTCGGCGAAGCTGCGTTCTGTGATGCATGCTTCCTTCCGATCTGTCTTTTGTACAGACAGGTGCATGTCGGTACCCTGATAAGTCTAGAGACGAAACATGTATCTCTGCCGCATTACTGTAGCGGAGGGGGTAAGTTTTTTAACTTTCTTCTCGGTGTGGTGGTACAGGTGAGCCACCATCTCGGTGGTGGTGAAACAGGATGAATTGTGTGCAACTCTAACACATGGAAAGGATATGATGGAGCGAAGTTTGCATTCATTGTTGGAATTTTACTTCATATATATATATATATATATATATATATATATATATATATATATATATATATATATTTCACTCTGGTTCTCTCTCCACACTAATTTCGACCACTTAATAGTTATGGTTTCATTAGTGTAGCTGTAATCAAATGACAGCAAAATTCACAACTTAAATTCCCCATTTCGTTACTTGATGTCTTACTATTAGCTCAACAACTCTTCTTTTTCCTTTATTTTTTTTTCTAACCCTGCCTAAGCCTTCTTAATGGATTTTATTTTATTTTATTTCAAAAATTATATGAAGAATTTATCAATTACAATTGTTAGGTCAGGTAGGAATAATAGATATAATTCTAAATCTAGATAGTAATAAAATTTTTATAAAATAAATTGAACCGCTGTGCGCTAAAAAGTAGAAATAACTATAAATTTTATATGAAATTGGAATTT